>JBAGKM010000021.1:28798690-28817809 GCA_037177155.1 Melanotaenia catherinae
CAAACAGACCACAGTTTGTGAGACTGAAAGGTTGTGTGTCTGAGATGGTGGTCAGCTGCACTGGAACACCACAAGGGTCAGTTTGTGAAATGGTGCGGTGACAATCATCCCAGCTTGAATACCAAGAAAACAAAGGAGACGATGAGGAGGAGGAGGAGGAGGAGGAGGAGAAAACAGAATACACAGCGGCCAATTAGTGGATGTTGAGGTGATTGTTAATGACATAAAGGCACTCAGCATTCTGGGTGGGAGAGGCGTCACCTCCTCTGCTTCTCATTATAGGAGATGGATCTCAAAAGTTTGCAGTGGCTGCAGCTATTAGGCAACAAATAGGTGGCTATCATGCAGGACATGGGACCCAGACAGCTCCGTCTTAATGAGAGCCTTTCTCATCCCTAATGAGCCTGACTGACTCTCCCTCTCTCTTATATTATCCCACTTTCTCCTTCTTCCTCCGAGGATTTCACTCAGCTCTCTCCAACCTTCCTTCCCATCCCCCTCTGTGGACCCTGTGGTTTATGATGATGGAGCTCCAACATTTTAATGCTCTGTAATGGGAGGAGGGAAAGGAGAGAGAAAAGACAACAAGACATAGTGGGTGGATTAGAAAAGGGCTCCTCTGTAAATTAATGAGGAGACAGAGCGCACCACAATAAATTTAGCTTTTCATGTTTAATTATGCTATGACTGTGGTAGTTCACTGAGGATAAATCACACAATTATTATACTCCTCACCCACCGCCACTGTTGTTTTCCTCTTCTTCCTGTTTTTCTCCTCCCCAACCATTTGTTTTTGTTGTTGTTTATTTACGAGCCGGTATTATTTAATAGCACCGTGTATATGAGAGGAAATAAGGCTTAATATTTTCATCTTAGGGAAGAAAACTCCCCGTGTGAGAGGAGAGACCAATCCAGCAGAAAAGAGTAGAAAACAGAGGAATGAGAATGAGATGCAACAAGTCTCAGAGGAAGATAAACCTCTAAGAACCAGTTTTTCTCAACTTGTGATGATTTTCTAATTTGTAGAGAATTTTTGGCCAGATGTGTACAAATGGATCTCTTTAATAAGCTCGCTTGCCTCAAGACTCCTGATGCTTCCTCCTACAAGCAATCAATAATCAGAAATCACACGCTGGTGTTTTAACACAATCTGTTCACTATTATACTGAAAAAAATAAATAAAAAAGGTCATTTTTAAACAGCTGGGGTACCAGAAAAATACAGTGAAATAAACTAAGTTGTAAAAAAGCTGTAAAATTCCAAAAATACTGCCAATATATTTGCTTTAACTTGGAATCTTTAATTTTATTTCAGCTTTTTAATGTTTAATGAAAAATGTTAGCATGTATGATAACAATTGAATTATTCATAAATACCATCAAGAACTGTATAAATACTGAGAGGAACAACATTTTCTTTCTGTTTAGTAGTTTGCAATGTAATAAAATGATATATCCACAATAAAACGTTTAATTTAAAATAGATTGAGTTGGGAAATCTGCTGGTAACCTAGAGCAGCGAGGGGTGACTGGTCCATGGAGGCCAGTACTGTTCAAACTCTGTTAAATCGCTGTGATTTTATGCTGTTATAGCAGGTAAATGTATATATATAGACTTATTTAATTTTAATGAACATATATATTTTTAATTATATAAATAGGACAGACTTATCAGCATTATGCTTCCGCCTGTGCCTTCTCGGTCACTTTATACTCGTATATTTGTACTAAACACATTTGCTGTTTACTATGTGACGGAATAAAACTTGAACTGAAAAGGTTTGTAGTGGAGCAACTACTGGAGGCTTGCTGATGTAACAGAAGCGTTTTTCTTCCAGCATCAGCTGCTACTGGAGTACAATGTGGCTGCAAAGATAAACTGTATTTACGGCCGGTCTGAGATAAGTGTTGACTGAATCTACAGTTATGATTGTAGCCTAGGGTGGTCTACATCATTCACACCTTTGGAAACACAGCTTTCAAATGGTGTATAACATGTCAAGGTACTTGGAAGGGAGAGTAAAACACAAATAAATGTTTTACAGATGTCTGGTACCAACGGTGAGCCCAATACCAATGGGGAGCTTGGTGCCAACGGTGAGACCGGTGATAATGGGGATCCCGATACCAACGGGGAGCTCAGTGCCAATGGAGACCGGCTACCAACGTGGAGCCCGATACAAACGGGGAGACCGGTGCCAACGGGGCATCTGGTACCAACAAGGAGCCCGATGAGAACGGGGAGCTCGGTGCCAATGAGGAGCTTGGTGCCAACGGTAAGACCAGTGCCAACAGGGAGCCTGATACCACCAGGGAGCTTGGTGCCAATGGTGTGACCGGTGCCAACAGGGAGCTCGGTGCCAACGGTTCCAACCGGGAGCCTGATACCAATTGGGAGCTCGATACCAACAGGGAGCTCGGTGCCAACGGTGAGCTCGATACCAATGGGGAGCTCAATACCAATGGGGAGCTTGGTGCCAATGGGGAGCTTGGTGCCAACGGTGCCAACTGGGTGCCCGATACCAACGGGGAGCTTGATAACAACGGGGAGCTCGATACCAACGGGGAGCTTGATAACAACGGGGAGCTCGATACCAACGGGGAGCTCAGTGCCAATGGGGGATCGGTGCCAATGGTCAACATTGTTTTTTTGTTTTTTTTTGTCATCATAGACGATGAGATGTTTGTTGTGGAAGTGGAGAATCACAAAACTCTCCACTTCTGTGATTTTGTGATCTCGCGGCTCCTGCTAGGTAGACTGCACACGCGGGTGCTCCACACCTGACACGCTCCCAGTATAAATTGCCACGCCACGCATGTCAGAACAAAACCTTGGCACAGCTATAACGTGACGCACACACACCCGGTATAAAGGAGGGGTTAGGGCTGCACGATATCAGGAAAACATGCGATATACTGCTGAAAGTTGCCATGACACCATGATCTGTGATGAATAAAATTTGATTGCACTTTGATGTTTTCTCATACGGAGTTCAAGTTGTGAAACTTGAACTTTATAGCTTCAGCTATAGTAACATTATTAGCGTTATTGTAGCTAATGCAAGATTTTATTAACTTTTCACTTCTTTTAATAAAAATCAGTCAGTAACAAACAGATCACATATGGTGGTGTCCTGCAGCCTGAACACTGGAGAAGAAATAGAAAATGAACAGCTTCTGCAAAACGAACAAGCGTCACTAAATTTTGGTAAAGTGAACAGATTAGTGTTTTATTTTCTTGTGTTTGTAATTCATTAAAAGCCGTTTCTGTCAGATGAATCTGAGTTTATATTAATGAGCTGATGCATACATAATATGAAAAACAAAATAACATTGAGATTACCAGTGTTAATATTCTGTATTATATGCATTGTATGTTTTAATGTTCAAGTTTGTATCTAATTGTTTGTATATTTTTAATTGATACTCTTTGTTTTGTCTCAGGGACTTGGTCTGCAAATTAGCTATTAGCTAGATGGCCTGTGGACATGGCATTGGTTGCATTTGAAACTGTAACAATGTTTTCTTTTTTTGTCCCTTTTAAATAAATAAATACAATGGGGCAACACACAAACCATCTGCTGGATGGTTGTCCTGTAGATAGCAGTGGAGATTAAACACGTGTCTCCTGGTGCTTGGAAAGAGTTTTCAACATGTCTGACCCGTTTGTAGTGTCTCATCTCTCTTCTAACCAACATAGTTCCAAATAGCCGACGTGCTGTTTTTTTAAGCCATGAGTTCTTCTGCATCCACATGTTCCCCCCCCCCCTGCCATCACCTTCCACCACCATGTGCTCCAGCTTGCCGTCTTTGTAGAGACTCCAGTTTTCTGCTTTTTAGAACATTTTTGAAATATGTCTGTCCTTTAGTTTGTGCTAAGCTTTAGTATTTGTCCACGTTTACATCTGAGTTTTAATTCCCTTTTATTTCAGAATAAAACTTAAATCCTCTTTAAAATGAACTGGTAAACATCTACTTCCAAATGAAAACGGCCATTCCGAATAAAACTTAAATCCGAAGTAGGTGGCTGGTTTATTCTGATTATAAATCCAAATTGATTAATTCCTTGATCATAAACGTTCATTATGCTTTAAATTAATTGCGATCGTTCTGAGCATCCCTTGTCCTGTTGCTACGGCGATACGGTCCTCTACCTCCCTCCTCCTCAGCTGACCACAGAGAAGCAGGATGCTGGTGTCGAGCTGCTGCTTCAAAACTAGAATCACCATCACTATGAAAATGCTTCTTATTATGTGGTCTTCCACGAAAAGAAACAAAGCAGGAACTGGAGTTTGTTTTCATCCGGTAGACGTAAATACGTCACGTCTGCCCATCCAATCAGAACCCTTCCCAGCCCCCAGATCTAAAGCTGAGTTAAACAAAGACAATTAAACATGTTTTCAGAGTAAACCTTAATTTGAAATTACTATTTCCATGTAAACGTCCATGTAAACCGTGGCCACGCTTTTTACTTATTTATTTTTTTGTTAGCTGCTAATATTGGTGTCATTGTTTGCTCGTTTTTTGACCAGCCACTTGGGACAAAAAATTCCGTTACTGCACCTTACATCTGGGCATCTTTCTTCTATTACTTCCTTCTTCCCTCGCCGAGCCGGGTTGTAACAATGCAATATGTAAGTAAAGAGTCCATTCCCTCCGCCACAGACCATGAACATTGTAGCGTTTGGAACATCACTTCCTTAAAATATTCAATATAAGGATGAGTATCTGTCCCACTGTCGGAAGCTGTTGTAGTATCGTAGGCTAATATCACACTGAACATAAAGTGCAGTCCTATTCCTGGTTTCTAACTCTGTTCACAGGAAGAATGTTTCTGGTTCAAACCAGTGTCATGGCTGCTCTGTAACGCAATGTTCTGGGCTGGAAACATGATTAAGTTAGTTTCACAGGGTGCTGCAGGGCAACCACAGCTCCAGGATGCAAATAAGGAATGTCAGTGTGAC
Source organism: Melanotaenia catherinae (assembly GCA_037177155.1). NCBI lineage: Eukaryota > Metazoa > Chordata > Actinopteri > Atheriniformes > Melanotaeniidae > Melanotaenia > Melanotaenia catherinae. The sequence goes on from JBAGKM010000021.1 coordinate 28,803,654, forward strand.
ATCTAAATGAATCAGAAATAATGAGCTTTAAGGAAGTTTTTTTAGTGTTACTTTTATTCCTGAGGAGTAAAACACAACTATCTGTCATGAATGGCGGTGGAGGTGAGGGCCCAAATGCAGGAAGATGAGGCAGATCAGTGCAGGTAAAAGGGTTTATTTTCCATTAAACTTAGGTCAGGGAGCCACACAAGACAGGGATAAACTGCAAGGATCTAACACGGGCAACCTGAATACCATAGGGTATACACACAGGGGAACAAACTGAGAACAGGTGAAGTGGATCAAAATCAAAGCAGATGAGCTAATGAGCCGGGGACAGAAAACACAGCACATGAGGGAAACCTGAACTAAACACGAGAAAAGCAAAAGTCCAAACCACAATCTAAACAGAGCCTAAACATGACAAAAACCAGAAATATAACCAAAACCATGACAGAACTAAAACACAATAAGACCGTGAAACATGACACTATTGTCCTGAACATACATGCACTTCAGCCTAGCGTGTGGACAGAGAGAATGGATAGATGGATGGATTAACTATCGTGCTGTTAGTAAATGTTATAGCTAGCGTTTGCAGCCCACACCAAATCCCATTTTTACTGCCACTTTGACACTGAGTAAGTTTCAGATGCCAAAAAGTACAAAAAGTTTTTTTTTTCCTTCAGAAATTGGAAGATGAAATTAAATTAAATCTGGTCTGGTTCATATGTATATATTATCCACATTGTGTGATTTGGCTATTACTGAATGAGGTGAAACATACTACATGAATCCCTGCGGGAAAACATTTTTACACGTTAACTGGGATGAATGTGTTAAAAAAAGGGCCAAACTTTCATTTTGAGGAAATGTAATGCTAATTAACAGAAATGTTAAGAAGAAAAAAACAACACCGAAACACAAGCGAGTGATATGGAAAAGGTGCACAGCAGGTGGGCTGTGCCACCCCGGCCTGGTTACCATGGCACCTGCTTTGGAAAGCGGCTCATCTGGCATTTGGAAAGATATTTTGGATTAGTGCAGACTAAGTAGATTTACATCACACCAGCACCTGTAGTTTGGCTTTTCACCTACTTACAGCGATTGTATCTCAGTTACATTCTCAGCCTCATTTATGTATGCTGGAGCAACAGAAAGAGAGGCAGCCAGGCTGATCCTCCCCAGGCTGATCTTCCCCAGGCAGACCCTCCCCAGGCTGACCCTCCCCAGGCTGACCCTCCACAGGCTGATCCTCCACAGGCTGATCCCTCCCCAGGCAGACCCTCCCCAGGCAGACCCTCCACAGGCTGATCCTCCACAGGCTGATCCCTCCCCAGGCTGATCCTCCCCAGGCTGATCCCTCCCCAGGCTGATGCTGACCCTCCCCAAGCTGATCCCTCCCCAGGCAGATCCTCCCCAGGTTGATCCTCCCCAGGCTGACCCTCCAGAGGCTGATCCCTCCCCAGGCTGACCCTCCCCAGGCAGATCCTCCCCTGGCTGATCCCTCCCCAGGCAGACCCTCCTCCGGCTGATCCCTCCCCAGGCAGATCCTCCCCAGGCTGATCCCTCCACAGGCTGATCCTCCCCAGGCTGACCCTCCCCAGGCTGATCCCTCCCCAGGCAGACCCCTCCACAGGCTGATCCCTCCCCAGGCTGATCCTCCCCAGGCTGAGGCTGACCCTTCCCAGGCTGATCCCTCCCCAGGCTGATCCTCCCCAGGCTGATCCCTCCCCAGTCAGATCCCTCCCCAGGCTGATCCCTCCCCAGGCTGATCCTTCCCAGGCTGAGGCTGACCCTTCCCAGGCTGATCCCTCCCCAGGCTGATCCCTCCCCAGTCAGATCCCTCCCCAGGCTGATGCTGACCCTCCCCAGGCAGATCCTCCCCAGGCTGACCCTCCACAGGCTGATCCCTCCCCAGGCTGATGCTGACCCTCCCCAGGCAGATCCTCCCCTGGCTGGTCCCTCCCCAGGCAGACCCTCCTCCGGCTGATCCCTCCCCAGGCTGACCCTCCCCAGGCTGATCCCTCCCCAGGCAGATCCTCCCCAGGCTGATCCTCCCCAGGCTGACCCTCCACAGGCTGATCCCTCCCCAGGCTGATCCTCCCCAGGCTGATGCTGACCCTCCCCAGACTGATCCCTCCCCAGGCAGATCCTCCCCAGGCTGATCCTCCCCAGGCTGATCCCTTCCCAGGCTGAGGCTGACCCTCCCCAGGCTGACCCCTCCCCAGGCTGATCCCTCCCCAGGCTGATCCCTTCCCAGGCTGAGGCTGACCCTCCCCAGTCTGACCCCTCCCCAAGCTGATCCCTCCCCATCAAAGACTCTAATACCATGTGAAGGCACGCTTGCAGCTGTGGGGGGTCTCTGTAGGATAGAAATACACAAGTAAGCTTTAGGAAACCATCTTTCTCCAGTGGAAGAAAATGGCTTCCAAACAACATTTGGGACAAGATATATTGTAAGTCCACATTATGTACTTTGATCAAATCATTACCTGCTGGAAAAAAAAAGCTTTTCTGTTATTTACTCTACAAACAATGACCCATCAACAAACAACCATCTGTTCTCTGCATGAACATTATCTCACTGAGAGTAAAAACAACTGCTACCTCCATTCCAACAGAAACAACAGTTAACACATGTCGTTGGACTGTGGAAAAAAGCCAGAAACAACCCAATTACATGCAGAGGGAACTTGGTGAATCCACGACGGATTAAGCAAAAAAACCGAAGAGGGGAAAAGAAAGAGAACGGGACAGAGCAAGAAATGAGACGAGACAAAATCAGACTTTTACTAGCTGAAGAGATCTCAGAGAAGAGACGGATGGAGACGATGCTGGATCAGCCGTCGTTTGAGGCAGCTAAAACGTAGTAGTGGAGCTTTGTAAAACTATGACACGTGTCTCGGTGAGTTCACACTCAACACATAACATTTTGATTAGATAATGTAACTATTATAAATCTGCCTTCTGGATCTGTGATTGTGTTATCAATGTCAGAATTTAACCTTCTATTAATAAAAGTTGCTGCTTCTCTTTGCCTAAAATTATAACAAGCTGAGAACACGTGTGGAAACTGGACTGTTGGAAGAAGATCTGTTGTTGAGTTTGATAAATAAGTTTCCTGGAAGAGGACGATGTCTGCCTTCATCTCCTGCAGCTGACTGAAAAATTTAACCTCTTTTCAGTTGTACCAACTCCACACACGTTCCAAGTGACAAACCTCAGTGTGTTCATGATCCAACCACAGAAATGAGGCTACATGCATATTACTGAGGTGTGTGTGTGCGTCCCACTCCTTTGTGTACATGTGTGTCTACCAGCTGAGTGTGCGACATGGATCTGTGTTTTAAATGTCTGCGTGTGTTGTTCCCTCATACATTGTGTGTGTGTGTTTGTGTGAATTGTGCAAAGTGCTGATGTGTGTCAGCAAGCTGGGCCTGATGTTCGAGTGTGTGTGTGCGCCGCAGTCCGTATTTATATAATGACGGTGGGATTACTGTTAACCAGTCAGAAAGAAGAAGAGTGAGAATTGAAATGAGTGGCAGTGCCAAAGGAAAAATAAATAAAAACACATCCGTGGTGGAGACAGCAGTGGATTAACTACATGATCTTTATGGCAGTTTTATGTATTGACACCATGTAGTGCTGATCTGGTGATGACATGAAGATTAAAACACATACCAACACATCAGTAGAGCCACGGAGTGATGTCGTGGTACAGCTGTCTGTTAACAAATAACTTATCTACTGCGATGACGGCATGAGCGCCTTCGGTGATGGATTTCCTCCTGAAGCACCGATGAATGAATGAATGAATGAATGAATGAATGTTCAAGCACAGCTGGTCTGAATCTGCCATCTCACCAGAACTACGTCACCTACAGCATCAGCATGACTTACCTCAAGTAAATACCTGTGTTTGTATTTTCCTGAATTAAAAAAAATGTCAAATCTATTCTAGCTAAAAGGAAAAATGCTTTATATTTCATTCTATGTTTTATATTTTTATATCTTTTACATTTAAACTCAAGATGAAATAAAAATGCTTGTTTTGTTTTTTAATCCTCACATCTCAACAGAAAATCCAGCGACCAGAGCGCTGGCCAGTTATTCTTTATTTACTCATTAGTACTGATTTTGTGTTTATTAAATTTAATTCCATAAACACAACAGATATAAACTTGAGCGTTACATGTAAAACAGCTTGAATTAATAGTTAATTAAGGAGGAAACATAATGATCCAAATCCCAAACTAGGAGATGAGAAGAAATATTTATTTATTATCTGCCAGGTAAGATTTTCCAGCTTCAGCTTCTAGTTGTAGGCTCTCTTGGCTTTTGTGGTATTTAGCTTTTAGAATCATGACTTGCAGGTACAGCGTACGGGCCGAGCGGTGCAGCAGCCCACTGTGAACTGCTCCAGTAACACCAGTACATTACTGAGCTGCCACAGGAGCTGCAGCTCAGTTGTTCAGTTAATAATGTGTCTCAGATTTGATTAAACTTTATTGTTACTGTGGATAATATAAGATCCTCATCTTTCAGTCATAATTATCAACATTGTTAGACATTCGTAGAAAAACATGTTACATTTGTTTATTCAGGTATTTGTAGGTGTGTCCTCGCTTTTCCTTTACAAATACAGTTGAATATCTAAGGGTTAAATATGAGGCTTGTATGTCCAGTTTTAGCTAAATATGGAGGTTTAGAGAACATGAATAACATTAATAATGTCAGAAGTTCAGCATGTGCAAGAATGAAAGTGCAACCGTAGAAGCTGTGAGACGGTGGAGCTATCATGGCGACATCTTGGTAAAATATATTTCTAAAAGGGTTGCTTCAGTTGCAATGTCAGTGAAACCCAAAAACATTGCAAGCTTGATACAGAGGTGGAAAAAGACTGAAGGATGGAAAAGAGCTTGTCTCATTCAGGCCTCGGCCACTCTGACTGCCACTCCTCTGAGCCCAGCCTGTAATTACAGAGACAGGAAAAGGGACTAAAGTGCTCTAAATGGGTTACATCTCATTTCCCTGCAAACACTCATGTATGCATCATCACAGGGAAATACAACAAGGCCTGAAAAACAAAATAACTGAAACTTATGAACTTTAACAAATAATCACATTTTGCCCAACTGACAAAACAAAAAGAAAAAATAACAGGAAAGACCATCACGACATTTTATTTGAACCTTCCTGGAACGTTGAATTTCCAGGAAAATGATCAGAAATACATCATAACATGCTGTTTGCCTGCAGCGCCTCCATATTTCCTACTTCATTCCAGTTTATTGCCGTCTTTTGGAGCATTCTCTGTTTCCCCTGAAAATCTTCAGGTCCACAGCTGAAATGACAGGCATCATGAAATGCCTCTCTTTCTCTCATTTCTAAGACATTCCTATCTCTCACAAGCCAGTGAGGCCAATCTAATGGTCATTTAAACAGGAGCCATACTGAGACTAGGATAGAGAGCGAGAGCATTGAAAAGGCGTATGGGACGACAACGACAGGACGAGGCTTAAGAGTGAGCAAAGAAAAGAGGAGGAGGACGTTGTCCAGCAGGGTCTCTGCAGTCAGCAAATATATCAGCAAAGAATATCTGCAGAAACATTAGAGGGGCATCACTCACCATCACCCGAATATCTCCTGATGCCTCATAAAAGACAAATACACGCACACATTCAGAAACCTCTGGCCTGATAACGCGATATACAACCAGCTTTCTCATTGTTTTGACTGACAACTTTATTTCCCGGCAGCACTTTCAGCATGGCAGGAGGCTGAACGCTAGATGTGGCTGACATGGTTTTAATGGACTTGGTGTGTAAAGATGACAGCTGGTTCTTTCATTACCCTCCCAAACCACAGCGCCAGCCGCACACCGTGTATTTTTCATTTGGACCAAACTTACTTAAAGAACAATAGTTTTAATAATGAGTTGATTAAGATTCTGTCATTGGAATCAAAAGTTGGATCCAGATGTCAGGATGTGTAAGACAGAGGTTTTCTCCAACGACCATCATCACCAAGGGATTCACTTCTGATGGAAATCACATTTACATTCCTCAAACAAATACTCAGAGGAGAAATGTGCAAATGAATCTGCAGTTAAATCCAAATGCTTGCACACTTTAAGGAGAGAGCTGTCAGATAAAACAGATGAGAAAACTCCTTCAAGTAATAAAAGATGGTGGCTGTTCCCAGCCAGCTGTGTCTAATGTGGAGCAAGTCTAAACAAAATGGCAATAAAAGGGAAACATACAGGCTGACCGAGGAGCCATCAGGAAGAAAAAACTCAAACTATATGACTGAATATTCAAAACGTACAAGCAAATAAATTAAAAACAAAAGGCAGAACCAGGAGTCAATGTTTGTGACTAAAACATAGAAAATGGGAGAGGTTATCATCTCTACACAGAAGCAGGCAACGTTAATGGATGTCAGGCTACGCTAACCGAAGCTCCATCCTGGTTTTCCTTTGGCAGATATGTGATACAGGCCAAACAGCAAGTGATGAAGACATCATAGTTCTGTTCTGGTGGTAATGAAACGCAGCAAGAAATGTCAACAATGGATAAAACAATGCATCATTTCTTCAGCTTTTTCAGCAACTTTGATGTTGCTCAACAAGGTCAATATGGAGCGTCATACGTAGCATATTAACCAGCCAACACAGCAATGAGATGCCATGTCTGCTTCTACATGAGGGTCACTTCAGGGCCCTGGACCAGGACTACTCAAATACAAATCTTTGATATCGTAATAATTTAAAGGTCAGTTTATTATAGTCCTTCAAGCCACACAACATAAAACTGTTCTATTTAAAACAACAAAAATACAATGCAATTTCCATTTAGAAATAATTTCAGTATTTCAATAAACATTTAAACAAAAAAAACAGGATTCCTGTAAAAAAATGTATTGCTGTTCTAACATCAGGTTCTAACTATCATCAGTGGTGAAGAGTTCAAGGTGGCTAATTGCAGGATCGCGGTGATATACCTAGAATCCAATGATGGAAAAGTCTGAAATGTGAGTGTCACAACAAGATCAAGATGCAAATGGGTAGTGGATATTTCAGTGGCACAACAGTGGTCATTGAGGCAGGTAATGGTGGTTTTACTGGGCACAGGCACAAAGATAGAGAACTTCAAGCAGACAGGAACTGTGGAAAGCTGAAGGGACAGGTTGAAGATGTCCTGAAAACCTTCTGCCAGTTGGTCTACACATGATCTTAGTGTCCAATCCGACACCTGATCTGGACCCGCAGCCTTGCTGATGTGGATCCTCCTCAGGGTGGAGGTGACTTGGTGCAGCTGCAGGGTAAGAGGCTGATGCTGCCTCTGGCTGTGGAGATGAGCAGGACTTCTGCTGCTGGAGAGTCGAAGCCTGGAAGAAGCTGTTCAAGTTGTCAGGCAGAGTGGGGTCATGCTGACCTGCTGGTCTCTGGGCTCGGACTCTGTGATGGTCTTGATGCCTTTCCACATGTTACTTGTTGTCATTGAAGTGCTCCTCAATGTGCTGCTTGAACCTGAGTTCTGCAGCTGGAGGCCCTTTCTCAGGTCTTTGCGGGTCCTGCTATAAGCCCGTTTGTCTCCTGCTGTGTAGGCTGCATCCCGGCTTTTAGCAGGACCGGACTGTCTGGTCCACCCAGGCTTCTGGTTGGGAAACCGGGGTGGTCTTTGTGGGTAGGACAGCATCAGAGCAGAAGCGAACATAGAACACCACAGACAATGTGTTTTCTTCCAGATCAGTGTTCTCTTTGAACCCTCACCAGTCCTGTAAGGCTGAGGACGCCCCCTCAGTCCAGACCTGAATGGCTCTGGTGGTGGTTTGGTCCTGCAGATCAGAGGTCTGTAGGCAGGGTTCAGCTCCACATCCCGAGGTGAGGAGCTGCTGCAGCCTTGTCTACTCCTGGAACGTTCTAGTACACCTGCTCCAGTATGTTAAAGTCTCTTGTCGGAAGGTTTATGAATTTGTGGAATGTGGGGAGTACAGGTTTTAATCCCACGTGGTTAAAGTCCCCCACCACGATCACAGTCGCCTCTGGATCAGCGTTCATCTGCCCAGTGATCAGGCAGCACAGCTCCTCCAGCGCTAACTTAGCATTAGCTGGCTGTGGTATGTAGGCCGCTATGATCGGGACCGAGCTGAGTTCTCTAACAGGTTCAAACGCTCTGCACTTCACTGCCAGATGTTCCAGGTCGGGGAGCAGAAGATTCCACTGATGTTCTGCTGCTGCAGCTGCTCCTCCAACTTCCTTCTGTAACTGGCCCTCCTCTCTCTGATCTTTCTCCTTGTTCACTGATTTGAAACTCTCTTCTTCTCCTTCAGGAGAGCTTTAATATCAGGGGTAATCCACAGCTTGTCGTTAGCGAAGAACAGTGTTGTCAAAACAGAAGTTTATGTAGCCTGTGATCCAGTCTGTGACAGCAGTAATGTCCTCCCCATGTGGGTTACAGAGCTCCGTCCACATGGTGGTGTTGAAGCAGTCCCTAAGAACGTCCTCGCTCTCAGCTGTCCACCTCCTCCCTGTACATGGGACCACAGCCTGCAGAACAACAGAGTTATACACAGGCTGGAGATGTATGATGTGGTGTATTTTGTGGAAGCAGTCATAGATCAGACACAAGCTTACATATAAGATGTTTGTGTGCTTCTCCCAATTTCATGTTTACTGTTCTGGGAACTTTTGTAAGTTGCAGAGTACAGTCCTTTAAGACAGACCCTTATAAGGAAACAATCTACTGTAAATGTAAATTGCACAATGATAAGTTTAGATGTTCCTAGAAGCCCATAAGCCTGCCCATCCATGGAGTCTAAGGCAAATAGCAGTCTGCTTACAGCTGCAATGAAGTATAGTTCTAATCTATGTCATTTTAAGTAACTCTAATTATCAGATGTTGTGAATAAGACATTTCAATAATATGGTGATCAGCTCTCCCTGGAGGACGGAGGGGGGTGCAGAATATGCCTTCTTGGTGTCCCGTATTTTATTGTCTCTGGTGGGACAGGTGACGTACTGTTTGTGTGTTGGCAGAACAGATGATGGAGAGACGTTATTAAAGTCCACAAAGATGAGGAAGAGGGTCTGTAGGTGCTGAGTCTGCAGTCTGCTGGTGACCGAGAGCACGTACGCTGCTACACAGCATCAATATTAGAGTGGAGCAACCGAGGAATGAAGTACTTGGAGGATGTAATTGTAAACAAAACGTTTCTATCATTTGACATGCTCACTGCACAATATGCAATCAGCAGCAACTCGGATTTAAAACATCAACAACTCAAGTTTATAATATGTAAAAAAACCAAACAGACTTCCTATTAGGGTAGCAGAGTTCCTTCATTTCAGCACACTGACATTACTATAAAATATAAAGCTTAATGTCCAAAAATAGATGAGACACTCTCTACCATCTTTAAAATTGGAACCTGACTTCTCCATCCACCCTAGTCAAAACTTCTACACATGTACAACTTATACAATATAAAATTCTTTACAGAACACATTATACAGGATGTTCCAGATGGGTCTGGCACCACCTAACACCCACCCACAGGGCACAGATAACTAAGCTGATGACTACATGCATGCTCTGTGGTTATGTGCACCAGTACAAAAGTCTGGCTTGAGGAGTGCAAAGACCTGCCAACATGGCTCAAACGTACAGTTCCAGTTTGCTCCACTATGCTTACGAAGTCACCAGGGTTACAGTGATCTGGAAATGAACACATGTTCTCTTCACTGCCTAATGTATCACACCGAAAGTTGTTCTCATAAACTGGAAACTAAAAACAACCGAAGCATTAAACAGTACAGAAATCTCTCAGAACACATCAGTAGAGAAACGATGTCTGTGGGAACACCAGCTGGATGGATTTCATTCTCTCTGGTCCCCTGTGATTAGTTGGGAGGTATGGGGGGGCGGGGCTCTGCGTCTTGGGGGGCTGTGGGTGGGGGTTCTTTGGGGAGAGCGGTGGCTCTTCAGCTGCAGTCAGTGTGGGGTACTAAGAATAATAATTACCAATAATATAATTATTATTATCGATCATTATGATTTACTTTTTATTCATATGCTTTTTCTCTATATTGTCCATCCCTGATTTTCAGTTCTTGGAGCGTGCACATGTCTCTTCATTCCCCCTCGCCGCCATCACAGGTTGTTTGTTTTAGTTACAGCTGAGCCCCGTATTGTTTTTGACTCCCTGGTTGCTGTGATCCCCCCTCCTCTTCTGCTACGCCACCATTTCTCTCTGTTTACAACCTTGTTTCTGCTGCTGTAAACAAATCCAATTTTCGAGACCTTGAAGTGACTCTGTGTGTCTGTGAACTTGGCAGTCCAAAGATGAAAAGTGTGTCTTTGATGCATCTTGTTAGATGTCCTTTCCTTTTCAGCTGCCTCCGTTTAAGGTGCTGTAATTGGCATTATGTAGCCAAGAATTCAGCATATACCCATCACGCACACACCGTCTGAGTTTGAGCTGTATTTATTCAGATACATGTGAGGAATAAACAATCATGTGGACTAACTCTATTAAAGATATATGTCCCTTATGGGCTGAGTCACCATGCCTCGGGACCATCCTCTCTTCAGTACCGTCAATATTTTTCCACACAATTGTTTTCCACTGTCGATCAAAGTCAGAGCTGCATTTCTTTTGGTTTAGCTTATTTCTTCTTTGCTTGGTTGCTTTGATTTGACAGTAGCTTTCTGCCTTCAAGTGCTCTAAGTCGACCAGCATCTCAGACATTCATCACACAAAGATGACAAGTTCCTATTTTAGCTTGATTTTCAATTTTCATACAAAGAAAAGAAAAAAAGAGAAGACTGTGATTTGAATATCTGCTGGTTTTCTTGACAGATTTTTCCGATGTTGAAGATCAGTTATTACATTGGATATAAATACAAACCAATTGTGTTGTGCAGTTTAAGTTGTATTCAAATATTGGATTACATATCACCAAAATAAGATATTGAGCTTTAACTACACAAGTCCATTAAATGATAGTGGATACACAGGAGCTTCTTAAGACTGATTCATGTGCTGGAAAAGGAATCTGAAGGACCTAATGAGGCTGCCAGATCACCAGTTCATCAAAGCCAGCTTTAAACATCACACCAGAACTACACTGTTGGAGATGCGCACTTTATGTGACTTCGGTGTCTTATACAGTTCAGCTGGAAGCTCTGAAATCATCCACCTCATGCCGGGTTGTGAGAGCTGCTGAGACATGGCAAGAGACCTGGTGCAGGTGAGGGGCTGCTTGCAGAACAGGATCTTGCCAGCAGAGGAGGGCTGTGTGGGATTTGTGTGTTATGAGCAGATGGGCTGCAGACACACACGTTCATTCTGAGTGCTGCACACACTGTATCATGACACCCTGTGGGCCCCTGTCAATCTCCTGTACATGCAGCAAAATGATGCCCACGACTCTGCTTCAAAGAGGAGCTGCTTATATAACTGCAGGAAGTGGTAAGAGTTGTCAGGTTGTCACAAACAAAGTGACACATGCTTTGACGAGGAAAAAAAACAAACTGCTGCAACTGTCACTAATGTAAAACATTATGATTTGAATGTGTTTACAAGAAATTGACAAGAAAAGATTGGGGCCATGTCCTCATGTCTCTTTTTATAACTTCTCACACAAAAGTGCAGCTTTTGTTTTAAGTGTTGCAACACCTACAGTGTTATAGCAAATTTAAGCTTGTCAAAGTGAAACCAAGAGGCTGTTAAAAACCATTGTTTTAAACAAATACTTATGGTCATATTACTGAAAGCCCTTCAAACTGCATTAACATGCTTAAATACACATGATTCGCTTAAAGTCATATTTCACATTTAAGATCATATATGCTAATTCTGATATGCATGTCTGAAATAAACAGTCAGGTAGGAAGGTAGTTATCTGCACATATTTAATTTTTCTCCCTCAAAATGCAGAAGAAATAAACAGATTTAAATAAAAACCTGTTTTCAGTTATTTTTATCTTAAGCAGACACCAGCTTTTAAAGCTTGATGTTATTCATTCACTTAATTTAGTTAAAATATCAGTTTATTAAGCAGAATAATACTTAAAGTTTAAAATGAGTTTTTACATTATCTTCAGTTTATTTGATGTTCAAAGTGAAAGTTATTATTGTTCTAATATTGTAATATAATAAGGAAGAAATTCATATATTTTTGCCTTATGTTTGACACTGACACTGAAAGTCAATTTTATTTTGACCAGCTGTGCCATTAATGGACACTCTGTATGATTTATTGAGAACAGCGTGTTTACTCATTAATAGGTTATTATAATCAAGTTAAGTCAAAGGTGATTTCAGAAACGACCTGGGATGCAAATCTTAATCATATACAGTTTAAATTTAGTGCTGAACATAATTTAAGTATACAAATTAAATTTATAAAGTGGCATTTTTTAGCAGCGTCTATTTTCTGCTGCAGAAAAAGGAACATATGCTTTCCTGTATTTACAGTGATTTAGTTGGTATTTAGTGGCTCTAAATGAATTAATGGTTTTACCACCCTTTGCTCAGCCTAATGCAACATTTCACCTTTTGACTCTGAGTGAGCAAACAGTCATTTTGACGTGCGTGTGTTGAGCAGTAATTTATGGAGGCTGCTGTGGTAGAGCCACAACAGACGGCTACGCTAGGTGTCTGCTGCGACGGACAGGTGCTGCTGTGTGAATACGCCCAGCCCGACGTGTACTTAGCAAAGGCCCAGGCAGCGTTAGCATGTGTTCATTAGCAGATGCTGGGGAAGCTTATCATTCTGAATAGCCTCATTAGTGATAGGAATTAATAAGCGGCAGGTTCATTAGAGAGACAGGCAGAGTAGTGTTGCCAGAATTGCAACAAGGCTGCTGGTGCTGACTGGCCCTCGCCTCTCGTGTGGTTTCAGCTATTAACAACAAAGACTCTACAGAGGATTGATCGTTTCATTGCAGCAGATGACAGTGTGTATTAACCTTTAAGATGAAGAATAATAAACAAATGATGGAGTTTGACAGCAGTGATGATGTTATTTCAGTGGGTTCTTGCATGATTAGAGATTAATTGAATGTTACGTTGCTGTTATTTTAAAGAAATACCTGCATAATTTCCCGTATTAGCTTCTTAAATATGTTGTGTTTGCCAAAAAAATCATTGTGCTAATTGAAATAAAACAAAATATGCTTGAATAGATGTGTCCTGTTTGGATTTTTTCTTGTTAGAAATGTGATGAGGAAGAGTTTTGTGTGCTCAGAATCAAGCCATAAGCACAAGTTGCTGGACAAACATTTCCATATGCAACAAACTTCCTTCTCTTTGCATCTGGAGGACTCAGAGCTGCTGGCGGACCACTGCAAGTGCCTCCTATGCCAGTATCATGCTGAGAAAAGAACTTGTGCTCCACATGCCTGTGTGGCTCATTAAATATTAATTACAGCGCTACTGTGTGTTCTTTCATTTATTCAGTTTTTTACCAACCATTCAATACCCAGTTTATGTTCAAGAAAAAAACAAAACAACAACCAAACAAACAGAAACTACTTTGTAACTTTATGTTTCCTTACACATGATTTTAAAATGCCCAGCAGTCAGTAAATCCTCTGCAGATACATTATGTTTCTCTAGTCCTCACAGATGAAATACAGCCTTTATATTAATAGCCCCATTCTGCACCTCTGAGTTTCTTTCAGTCTTTTACTTCACTCTTATATCTGTTGAAATTTGTAGAGGATGTGATGTGCGAATTCACCCTGACAGGAATGTCATTGAAAGCCAGACTGGAGCAAAGTTTCACTTTCTTTCAGAGTTTAATGTAGAAGTCAGTTGTGAGGATGAATTTGGTTTTGTGTTTATAGACTATCAATAAGAAACTTCAAGGCTCTTCTACGGAGATTTTAAGTAGGCAGAGAATGAAGAAAAGATTAATATTTGTTTTCTGGGGAAAAAACCACTCTTTTTACATCAGTGATTAGCATAGTCCTGGTGTTCTAATATTCAATCCTACCTATCGAGATGTCCTACCCATGCATTCTGCGCATGGGTAGGACATGAAAACGTTATTATGTGGGGTTGAGGAAAAAGCCCATAAATCCATGCTATACCCTCAACTCCTGAACCTCTGTTATTGTGAGACTTTTTGTTGTAAAATAAATTAATTAATCACTTTTATACAA
>JBAGKM010000021.1:28827857-28841504 GCA_037177155.1 Melanotaenia catherinae
GGGAGGCGCTACAGGTGCATCAGGACTAAAACAAACAGACTCAAAAACAGTTTCTTTCCAAAAGCAATAACTGCCCTGAACTCCTGTAAGACTTATATGTCAACATTCTGTCATGTGACATGTACAACATATCATGATGCGTGCAAGAATACTCTGAATGTGCAATATATTTTTCTGACTTGAATATGTTTCAGTGCAATATATATATTTTTCAACTTGAACACTATATACGTGTATGGTATACAGGTATATACATCATACTTATATCTGTAAATAATTCGATGAGTGAGCACATTTGTTCATTTTGTAAATAATTTATACCTTAGATCTTTTATTTATCTTTTAAACTGCTTTCTTTGCACAGACATTGGTGGTGGCTTAATCTCATTGTACATGTGTATAATGACAATAAAGGCATTCTATTCTATTTTTAAAAGGATGGTTAAATAAATGCAAACTTCTTGATTATATACATATTTGTGGTAAAACAAAGGGACTGTATTCATTATTCATAGGTTATGTTGTTTATTCCACCTATTCAGCCCATCTAAGATCAAATTGTAGGACTGTGTCCAAGATTGTGCACAATAAAGCTCTAAACAATGGTAAAAATTAATCGATGATACTAGTTAAAGTTTCATATGCAACATGCATGCAAGCAATGGGCATAGCCAGAATGAAATGGAAGTGGCTGTATTTATGCCCTCTGTGTGCCATGGAAAATGTCTATAAATAATTTGCAGGCTCCAATGAATACTTCACTCTTTCAGTTCTTCTACCAAGCTGGTGTACTGTTCATACCCAGTGGAGAAAAAGACAACTTAATTTATTGCAGTTCTTTGCACATCTGATGTCTGGATATGTTGACAGCTGTTGACCATTGAGCCGAGTTTCCGTGTATACTTCAGCTTCTCCTGAAAGTAAAATGGAAAAGAGAATGACTGAGTGAAGACAAGGAAAGGAGAACTACATGACACACATGAAACAACTTGCAGATAAAAAAGTCTCATCACATTAACCAAAAGACAGGAGTTGAGGTTGAATTTAATGCATTCACAAACCTGCCTGGTGGGTCTCTGACACAACTAGTGAGAATGAAAACATTCAACTAATCGTGTGCCAATTATTTCCTTACATGCTGCTACATTCAGTCGTGTAGAAACCCTTTAGATGGAGCTGACAGGTGGTCCTGCAGCTGCTTGGATCACCATCTCAAGATATTATAATATTAAAATTCTAAGAAAAATGCTTAAATAAATCTGCCAGATCTCTAAATATATCTCATTTACCAGCTTTCTTGAATGGTCTTAAATACAGAAACATTTATCTTTATCTCCATCTGAGGCAGGATGAACTTTCCAGAGGCCATGATACCATGTTGCAGCTTTAGTTTCTACAATCTCGGATCTTCCAAATGGAAAACCGCTATTCTGCCACCCGGTATGAGGTTCTATTTATGCTAAATATATTTTTACATGCTGTAAGTTTATGTCCACAGATGTCCATAATGATGGATACAGTTCCTCCACAAGTCCAAAGACATGGATGCTATGTTATGACTGTAGGAGTCCACATTTGTGTGCATGGTTGTTTGACATGTTAGTCTGCATTGTCTATATGGTGGACTGGTAAGGTTTACCCTGCCTCTCGCCTGGTGGTAACTTCCACCTCAGGTTTACAGTCTTTTTGCAGGCTAACAGTTGAAGACACAAGATTCAAGGTCTTTATTGTCATGCCCTGCTCCACGTCTCCACCTCTAGAGGTTCCTGCTTCCAAGCGGGTCCGGGGTCAGGATGCTCCTCCAACACCTCCAGAGGTTCACATCTCAGAGGGGTACTAGGTCAGGACACTTCTCCGTTGCCTCCAGAGGTTCCTGTCTCCGAGGGGGTCCCAGGTCAGGATGCTCCTCCGTTGCTTTTAGCTCCATGGTCCTCACCCCCAACTCTTCAGCGTCTGACGCTGGTGCCCAGGTCCTGCACAGGTCTGCGATGTCTGTGTGGCCTCCTGGCCATCCTCCAGAGCTCCAGCTCTTACTGTTGTGGCCTCCGGGCCATCCTCCAGAGATCCAGCTCCTGTCGGAGTGGCCTCTTGGTTGCCTCCCTGGACTCAGCCTCCTGTCTGCATGGTCTCCCGGTCCTCCAGTTGGCCTCATTCACTTCACATGTGCCCTGTTAGTTGTCCTTAGTGTATATATACCCCTTGGTTCTATTAGTAATTGCCAGATCATTGTTGCTGTTTACCAGTGTTCCAGTCTATGTAAGTTTACTTTATTCTTTGAAGTAAATCTTAAATATTTGTACTCGTCTGCCTCCTGCCTCATCAGTCTAGTTTTGGGTCTACTACTCACCTCCGCTGTGACAGTTCGAGTCAAATAAAATGCAGTTTTTCCCCAGGTATTTTCCTAATTCCAGCAGGTCAGCCCTTCTGTACTGGATTAAGGCTTCCAGTCAAAACAAAGCAGGTGAAAACACAACAAAAACATCAAAACAAACAAATAGCTGAGAGCCTGGAGCCACTGCATGCATCCACACTGCCATCTTTTATGGTAGCCAAGTACTAAACTACAAGCTTCAAAACCAGCAGTCCACAAACCACATGGTGACACACTAGATGTTAAGCTCCATCTCTTATGAATGGTCTATGTTCGGACGGCTGCAGGCCTGTAAATGGTTTTATCAATGTTGTCTCACAGCAAGAAGAATCTCAGCTCAGAGGAACTTTATATTTTGAGTTTTTTTGTGCAGCTTGGGGCCTTGGGTTCAGTATTCTCACACAGTCTAAATGCATTCATGTTGAGCATGGGACGATGAGAGGTATGATGGACAAAGGATGGACAATCCAAAATCCTCTTTAGAGTTAATGGATGGATGGATAGAGATGGATGATATTAACAGAGATGTCCCAGAAAAGGAGCGAATTCTAGACCTCCTGTTACAAATTGGGAACCTATTAAAGACTCAGATGTTTACCAGTCAGAAAGAATTTTATTACAGAAAATAACTTAGCTCTTAAGCCGGGAAAAATTCTTTCTTTTTAACCTCACATTCATGTAGACAACCAGCTCTCTTGTGAGTTAATTGTTCTCATATTTTCCAATTTACTACGGTGGTTACCAGAGGAGTCCACAAAGGGACGCAATAGAGAACTCAGACCAAATAGAGATGCTGAATTTATTTTTTATTTAGGGTGGAAACAAAACTATAAACACAGAGCTGAAAGAGGAGGTTAGTTTTCATTTTGAGATCACAGCAGAGAAAACAGCAGAAATTAATAAGGACCCTAAACCAAGCACAACATGCCTTGTCTTTAAAACCTTCCATAATTTTTACTGCTCATTGAAAGCAGGAAACGGGGAATTACTTTCCACCAGTAAGACTGAACATCAGTATTAGTCGTGTTTAGTCTCTACAGCAGTTCCGATCAATGATCTGTCCACCAGTGACATCATGCTGCTCAAGCTAATTCACGTTCAGAGACGCTATGAAAGTTACGTCATGACAGTAAATCTTTGAAACTTTATTAAACACAAACTATAACACAGATGTAGATGGTTGCTGTAAAAACAAGTCCAGTGTGACCAGTAAAACAAGTTGGACCAGAGTATTTTACACTGGAGGAGAGATACAGATATAATTACTGTACCCGACTAGAGGAAAATATTTCTGTTTCCATCTCCATCTACTTCCATACAACAACATGTTTTACTTGGTTCAGAATAGATATGCTTCTACTGGGAAAAATATGGATTCCACTGGGAAAAATGTGATTCCACTGGGATAAATATACCTTGATTGGGATAAATATGTTTCTACTGAGATAAATATGCTACTACTGGGATAAATATGCATAAACTGGGATAAATATACTTCTATTGGGATAAATGTCTTTCTAATGAAATGAATGTGCTTCTACTGAAGCAAAAAAAAGCTTCTGTTGGGACAAATATATTTCTACTGAAATGAATAAGCTTCTACTGGAATAAAAATTATTTTACTGGGATGAATATGCTTCTACTGGGATAAATATGTGTCTTCTGGTATAACTAGGCTTCTAATAAATATGTTTCTACTGGAATACATATGCTTCCATTAAGATAAATGTGCTTCTACTAATATAAATATTCTTCCACTGGAATAAATAGTCTTTTACTAGGACAAATATGCTTGTACTGGGATACATATTCTTCTACTGGGATACACATGCTTCCACTGGGATAAATATTTTTCTATTGTGATGAATATCCCTCTAATGGGATAAATATGTTTCTATTGGCATACATAAACTTCCACTGGAAAAAATGTAAGTCTAACTGGAAAAACATACTTTTACACCTGGAGGCTGAACAGACGGCAGGATCAGGTCAGGAGGCTGGTCGGGGGGCCGGACGGACCGGAGCAGAACCTCTGGCGAACGACCCGGAGGCTGAGCAGATAGCAGAAACTCCGGCGGACGGGCAGGCTTGGGCCGGCGCTCTGGAGGACGGGCACACTGGATCTCCGGCGGCGGATGGGCAGACTGGATCTCTGGGTCGGGCACCAGTAGCGGGTACAAGGCGTCTTGACCGGAGACCGCCTCAGGAACAGGAACTCGAGTTGTGGACAGAACTGGTACCGACACAGGGGATGAAGACCTGGACACCGCTGTGGGACGGCGAAGCGCTGGAGAGGACCTGGGAGCAGGCGTGGGGCGTTGAGACGCTGGAGAGGACCTCGAAGCTGGCGTCGGACACTACAGAGCTGGGGAGGACCTGTCACGAATGGCGGGCGTCGGAGGAGGTGAGGACCCAATTGCAGGTAGACCGTGCAGGAGGCAGATTTAGTGCAGGTAAAGAAGTTTTATTGCCAGGATCCAAAACAGGAAAAACAGAAAGCTTAAACCAGAGGGAACAGGCATCCATGAATGGTGAGGATCCGACAAGGAATAACAGAAAACCAGGAGTACTTAGAGGGAATAACAAGACACAGGTGAAGTGGATGACTAATCAGACCAGGTGAACTAACGAGGCAGGAACAGAAAACCACAGCACACAAGGGAAAACTAACTAAACATGACCAGAAATCCAAAAACAAACATAAAGTCCATAACCGTGACAGGTACAGCACAGGAGAGGGTGTGAGTGTGGGGTTATATGGGGTGCAGATTGGAGTAGGTGGGGGGTGGGGGTTGATGGCGCCCTGGTTCCCATGGTGTGCGGCTGGAACATTGGGGTGTTTGCTGGTGGTTGTCTGGGGGGGAGTGGTCCTCCTAGGCATGTTGCGGGCCCTCTGCCCTTGGGGGGGGGGCCTGGGCCCTGGGCCCTTCGCTTGGGCTGCCCTGGGTGGCCGGTCCCTGGTGGGGCCGGAGGCTGCCGATGTTGTACACTGTTTGTCAAAACTAAAAAGTTACAACTGTTATACCTGTCTGTACTGGTTATTGCTTTACCTCTCAGCTCCTAGCTAGCGATGTACTTAGGTACATACTCAGAAGTGGGTTACATAATTATATGTATTATGATTTATAAATATAATTATATATAATTAGAAATTATTGTAAAAATGTTGGAAACACAACCGATTACATATTTTACTTACTAGAAATATAAATGCACAAAAAATTTACTAGATGAACGACTTTACCACTTTATGAAAGGCTCTACTGCCTGGGCATCGACTCGGGACATGACTGCCTCCCAGCACCTGCACCAGCTGCCCACGGAAAGCGAGGAAGGCCTGGTTGAAGGTAGCCAACCACTCCATCGCCTGCTGGGTCAGGTCTGTCTCCTGCTGCCTCCTGGCTGTCCAGACGCCTGAAACTGATGCTTAGAAAGGCTCTCCATTCTCTCCAGTGGGTCTCAATAAACTAAACAGTCTTTAAACAGCGATGTTTCCTCCCAGTAATTGTTAGTAACTTTGACCCCTAAATATCTCACCAGGACGTCCCTAATCTTTACATCGCAGTAATGTTAATGTTTCTAGTGCAACTGTCCATTGACCAGGTAGCTGTAAATGTCAAGGTAAGGTAACTCAGGTAGCAATGTCTCTGTCAGCTGGATGTTTTGGAGTTTTTTAACCAGGAATTTGGAAAATCATACAGATTTTGAGCACTCATGAAGGTGTACATTTTTCTAAAAATCCCTGTCTGACCTCATCAGAGCTGAACTGGTTTGGAAAGTATTCAGTGCCCTAGCGCCATCCCTGATGAGGAACAGTTAATAGTCCCTGTAACGGAGCAGGTCCCAGCTAGCTTTTAGCCTCCCAACATGGCGCCGTAAATGACCAGTGTGACATCACTGAGAATGGTCTGTTGAGAATAATTATCATGATATGATCTCACACTGTTGCCTCACACTGTAAAGTTCTGGAGGACATGTTTGATTAAGATTGTCCTATAATTTTTGGTGCATGTCAACGTGGGGTGTGATTTTGTGAAACAGCTCCAGAAAAACCTGGAAATGCTCAACCTGCAGCATCCTCAGGAACCAGGTACCTTCCTCGGTGTGTTGCTGTTGAAAGAAGGGGCAGTACCCAAGCAGAACGGCTTCATGCTGATTGGTCGTGACATTTGATGACTTGAAAAGCAGATTTTGGCTTTGGAGGATCTCACTCGAGGACAGCTTGGTGTAACGCGAGACTCGACGAGACTTGGCAGGATCAACATGGCGCGCTACTGAAACCAAACAAACGCACCAAGCTAACATAGAAAATTTTAAATAATAATAATAATAAATATATATTAAAAAGGGTTGATATTCTAAACCACACCAACCCAGTCACTCTGGATCACAGCGAAGAAGATCTCACCAGCCCACCGGATTACAATGAAGAAAGCATCCAGCGGATCGTGATGGGGAAATCCAACGCTGCGACAACGAGCTCCCAAACCGGCTCCAAAAGAGTTCGCCCGGCGGATTCCCCTGAAGCGACCAGCCCAGTTTCTCCAACCGGCAGTGATATGACGGATATCTTAATCTCCATCAACAGGAAGCTATCCAGCCTCGATGCCCGGCTCTCCCTGCTGCAAGTTCTTCATCGTGAGTTTCAATCTTTGAAAGAAAGTTTGGAATATAGTCAAAAGCAGGTGGAAGCTCTTGCTATGGAGGCCCTCAGAGACTCGGTGGAAAGCCTTACCAAAGGAGTAAGTCGACTTTCAGAGGAAAATAAAAAGATTAAAGAGTTAGTCCCAGACCTTCAGGCTCGTAGCATGAGAGATAACTTAGTTATTTAAGGGATCCCTGAGCAGATGGAGGAAGTTACAGAGGCATCTAACATCTATACATTATCAGTATTTTGTATATTTTCAAATATGTCACAAGTTGCCAGATGTGTGCAATGCTTGTTTATATTGTTTATTTAACTTATCTTATTTATATTATTGTTATATTTCTTGCATTCTATTTGCCTCTATTTGCTTTGTACCTGTATGTATTGTGTCTTGTGCTTTTCCTGCTTTACTGTTGGTGTTGTATTGCTACTGGTACCCAAATTTCCCTGAGTGCTCTCTGAAGGGATTAATAAAGTATTTCTATTCTATTCCATTCTATTCTATTCTAATTACATTATTCCAATGCTTTCTATTATAAAGCGCAAAAAATAGCTGCTTTCAATAGAATAAATATTGGATATCTGAGGGATTTTATTCTTTTAAGTGCAGACTAGATATTTAAAAATGCAGTAATAAGATGTAAAATGTTTAGCTGCAATGTTGCATCTTCTCATAGGATGTATATATGGTACTACAGTTAAATAAAAGGTGATACCTCATGGTGTAAAGGATGGTGCCATTCTTCATGATGCGGAACAGCCTGTTGGGGGCTGTCATGTTGTGAGCAACTGACTTCTTGCCATTCCTGAAAAACGTGTCTGGTGTCCACACCTTAGTCACCATCAGGTTGTTCAGCCTCAAAATCTCAATGGGACCCTCATATTTCAGTCTCCTATCCACCCATGTTTGGCGAAAAAACACATCCATTGTGTATTCCTAAGACAGGAAAGTTTACAAGAAAAATACATGAGGCAGATATGATGAAAATGTATTGAAATGTATTTAAAATGTTAAGTCTTTTATATGCTATTTATTTTTAAAAGTTTTTAATGTTTTGATGTTTGTAAAGTGTGTTATAAATAAAGTTGCAGTTGCAGAAAAAACATGATTTTCTGTTTTCATCAGTAAAGCTATTTTTTTCTTCAGGGAAAAATTAAATGGAAAAAATGTGGCTCTAACAGTGATCATTATTGTCAGTCACTTTCCTCTGCAATCAGCACATGAAAGTATTAACAGTGTTAAACAATAAATGCACAAGGCCACATGAGTTGAGTTACGTACCATTTCAACATCTGAGACAGGCCCAAAACTTGTCACATAAATGTCAGTCTTGACCTCAGTCACAGGACCTGTTGAGTCAGTTAAACAGAGAACGAGGTGTCACATTTAATGACCATTTCCTGCTTTAAATCCTTATGAGTCACAGTGCAGTCTTGGAGAGACACCAGTCTTATTCACACTTGTGTAAAAACTGTTTATAGGCCTACAGCCCATCAGGATCAAATCCACAAGACGAGCAGTAGCTTATCTCTTCCAGAGCTGAGTAGTGCTTCTGCATAATGCAAGTGAAAAAATAGCTTAAAAGATGTAAAAACATAATCCTGTTTGAATTTTTTTCCCTCGCTGAATGGATGTCAAGTCAGACCTTAAATGCAAGCAGCAGTACGCCTGCATGTGGGCATTTCTGTTGACAGGCTGCTTTTTTGCACAGTGAACCAGCAACAAGGTGCCTCTGCTGGAATAATGCCAGTTCCTAACATGAGCAGACACCAGACATGATGTATGAAAACCAAATCCGTACTTTTAACACTTGAACTGTGCATTAAGGGTTTGCCCTGCAACATTCACACAGTTATATAACCTCACTCGCTCAAACGTGCAGAGCGTAAAGGCCCGCCTTCAGAAGGCATAAACTACCAAGCTGTCAGAACCAAGTCTGATACACAAATCAGAATCTGGTGTGCCGAGGAACAATCCACAGAGAAACAACATGTTACATAAAATACAAGTCATGCATATTTAGAGATATTAAGAAATACCTCTGCATGGATTTTCTTAGGTTTTATCATATTTTTGCTCCTGTTAGAGGGCTTAAGAGGAGAGTTTTTGCCTCTCTGTGGGGTTTAAAATTAAATAAAGTGACTTGAGTTTCATGCATTTTTGCTCCTGATGATCTTTTTGCATTTTATGACATTTTTAACCTCTACCTTGTTTATTCTTTTTTGTATTTGTGTAAATTATGTTTGTTGTGATAAGACTACACACGTTTTTGTTTTTTTGGGGTTTTTTTTTGTTTTGTTTTGTTTTTTGCTTTATACCCCAGAGGAAAGGAAGAAAAGGAAAGAGTCTGATTACAGCTTGCATTGATGCTGCGTTTTATCATCCTTGGGCTTGATAAAATTTAAAGTTACATCCTTAGATTTTATTACTCAGCATACTTTTCTTGTTAAAATTGCTCGGTTTTGCGCATCGCTTCTAAATACCTCCGAATCCGGGTCGCAGCCTGTTGTCGTAGCCGTCCAGAAGTCGGTCCAAAATGCGCGTAAAATTCTCCGGATAGATCCTTTCGTCTTTCCTTGTCTGTCCAGAGATTTTCTTTACACTGTAAGGGGGGAAATAAAAGAGAGAACTATGAGACGTTCCGAAGGTCGAAGTGATCCAAGCGGGAGGTTTCAGCACCACGGACAGGGACACTCACCAAGTCGCCAAACAGAAAAAGTAGAAGAGGGTCCGAATCAAAGCGGGGTGCGTCGCTGTCACCATCTCCTTCTTCTTGGCAGACACCATCCTTGCATGCCATACTTCAAGCCTCTTCACATCTCACCGCGCCAGCTGCCTGTGTCCCGGGGAAAGACAGGGGGGAGCGACAGGGCACAGCGGCGCAGAGAGGAGGGAAGTTGTGAGCCTCGCTCCTGCTCCTGCAGTCTCTCCGCCAGACGCGCAACACACTCACACAAGCACACACAAACACACGGCTTCACCCTCAGAACCGGTCACCTCTTTTTGCTGCTGCCGGCATACACAACAAAAACAACCTTTCCCTCTCTCTACTTCTTTCCAATGGCGAATCTAAGGAGGGGGACCAGGGGGGCCAGGACCACCCTTAAAATTTCATTGGTCACCCCAGTTCTGATCGGTTGCTCATCAAGTTTATTTCCTTGACCCCAAAATGAAAACCAAAGTAAATATGTCTTCTTCTTTTTTTATTCTAAATATATGTATTTATTTATTAACGTTTACAACCTGATTTATCATTATTATTATTATTATATATATATATATATATTATTATTATTATTATTAACCCTTGAAATTCAAAAATATTTTTTTGCTGTTTAAGGTCTCAACCTTTTAATTCCAGTCAACAGATATTAGAGAACATTTTTTCCAGGACAGCCTCAGCTGTCAGATTATGAGGCTAAAAAGATGTAAAATGAATGTATCGATATATACAGTATAGCAGCATAAAGGCTGCTTGCTAACAGAGCTGCTTGCTAACAGAGCTGCTTGCTAACAGAGCTTTGTAGAAATAACACAACAATCAACAGTGACCAAGCCTTTTCTCATCTGCATCATTCTCTCAAGTCTTGGCCTTCAGGAGAAAAAATATTGGCATTGAAACAAACGCAACAGAAACATATTTACACTTTTCTTTCAGGTGTTTCTTTATTATTTCCAGTTATTCCTGCTACTATTTACCTGCTATCCTCACTAAACCAACTCCAGCTCAGTTGCTTTGTGGCGCCACCGTGCATCAGAAACGTCTTCTTCTTTTCACACACACATAGAACTTTCTGCTCACTGGTTAATCTTTGGCTGCTCCTGATTGGACGTTACCACCAATTTAAACTCTGATTGGTGGAAAGTCTGACAAGAAGTGGCTTCATAATGTCTGGCTGAAAATAGAGGTCTCTTAGTGAAACAGCAGTGATAGAGATCTATTTTTAATGACAAAAATGTGATAAATAATGGTGTTATCATGGATCACTTATTGAGTATTTAGTTCATAGAGTCTCTGAATAAAACTGCCATTTGTGGCTGGATTGTAAACCTCCTGGCCGGGATGTGAATGTATTAATACTTTCGTAAATAACCTAAAGTGTAAGCTCTTACACACCACCATTCTTGAGAAACTGTTAAACAAATAAGTGACAGTGCTCAGGGGCAATAGTATTGAGGGTAAATCCATATTATATTTTATTGTTTTAACTGTTTTAATTGTTGTGTCCTTTGGTATTCTTTTTTTTCTTTTTTCTTTTTTTTTTACTTTATAACACTTTTACATTTGATAAAGTACTAAATAAAGTGGAGTTTAGTTGAATGTTGTCATTAAATATTTAAATAATATTTTATAAATAAAAGAAGGTGGCAACATTTGCTACAGATGTATGTGTTCAGTAGAGCCGGAGGTTTGTATTTGTGGCTAACTCTTGTGTGAAATAGGCAGACGTGATGAGAGTGGTGGGGTTTGAGGGTTTAGTACTTAACCTGCTGTTGAACTTTAAGAAGAAGAGCCACACTTCTGACAGCTACAGAAACAGATGCACTAGTATTACTTGGTTGATCGCTGGCCTTTCTTTGTGTTTACTTTGCAATATAAGTTTAAAACCTTTCTTTAGATTGAGATATTAGGTACTGTTTGTAATACTAATTATCTCTTTTTCATAATTCATACATTATATTACATTCCTTTGATATTGCTTTGGTTTTGATAATGGAAAGCGCTCAACACTTTAAAGGGTTTTATGTAAGGGTTTCCAGAGAACCAACACATTTTTTAACCAAAGTTAACAGCAATCCTGCAGTTAGTGATCTCTATTGATTGGCCATCCAATACAAACTAGTGTCTTTTCTTGGCCACCACATTGAGAGCTTACTAGATACGCCCCTGTTTCTGTCTCCCTTCCCTCTCCTTTCTCCTCTCTGCTTGCTTTCTCCTTCTGTTCTCGCAGATTAGACGTGCACTGCTTCGAAATGACTTCAACAGAGTCAAATCCCTGGCTTTATCCATGCTGTCAGAACTGGAGGATGGGGACTCTGAAGCCCACACACCTGACCCTTACACCCTTCAACAACACTTTGTGCATCCACTTGTAAACTTTTTTGTGTTTGCTTGTCTTCAAGCAACAGAAGCATGGCCATTGACCTCACGGTACAGCAGTGTCCATCTACCTTGTTGTGTCATTTGCAGCTTAGCCTACATGTTGAACTAGTTTCAGTAGCAACACATCGTTGAGTGCTTGTATTGAGATTCAAATGGGTCAGTCTTGTCGCAATACGCATTACACACACACACACACACACATCTACGCAGGTACGGTAGAGGAACTGGGACAAGCCACATGCTGCTTCACAGATTTTTCTGCACCTGGGACAAGCACAAGACCTTCATTTGCGTGTGCGTGTGTGTTTAATGTGAGAGAATGTGTGGCTCTGAAGGTGAAGTGCGGGTAAATCTCAGGATAAACAAGATGTCTGGGTTCCACCACACTGGCTTTCCTGATTAGTTCTACACACACACACTTACATGCACACACACATGTGCACAAATTTAGCTGAAACAGAAGCCACTTTGTGTGAGGGGGAAGCTGAGGAAATGTACACGCAAACTCGAGTCGTGCAGTCTTATAACGCAGCTCCCAATCCCCTTGCACAGCCGCCCACCCTGGTCCTCCCACAATACACTAGAGCAAGGCGGCTCTGTGGGGGATGAGTAATACACGTGCTCTCTGTGGGGGCAGGCTTTCGTCCAAGCGACTTTCTTGTTTCTTGTGTTCTTAGACGTTTGATCACTATTTGTTCTTTTAAAGAAGCACTTACAGCATGCTGCAGAAAAATGGGTGCAGTAATATTCATTCAAAATGAATAAAATGTCAGAGGCACAGTTTTAGGAAAAGTCACGTTGGCCTCATTATGCCTGTTGACCTTTCCTATAAGTCTGGTTGTTTAAATTACTGCGCCTGATGTTTCTTTGTGTTAACATTTGTGACCTGAAGACACGCTTGGCGCACTGAGCTTTAAGGAATAGTTTGAGGCCTCTGATTTCATTTCTATTATTGTACATTTCGTTCATGAGATTGTTTGAAACAGGATAATCTGCTTTGTTAGCGTCATGCCCTGCAGCAGTAACCTATTTTCTTTTATTACTGGGTGTTAAGGATGAAGGCAGAAGGGGTGAGATGAGGGTTCTGTGACAACCCATGTGAATGCTTTCTGATGGGTTAAGGGGCATAATATTTCCCCATATTTGATCCATGACGGCTTTTCTAGCACTCCCAGCCAGGTTACACACATGCCTAAGCTGCAGCAAAAGAGCTAGCTAGATGGAACAAGCACAAGAGGCTGCCGGCTTCACTGTGTGGCACTTAAAGTGAGATCTCATTAATTTAAGAGATTCTCATTTTGCAGACTCCCATCCGCGACGGTTTAACTTGCTCAGCATTTCACAACTTCTATGGTAAACATTCCTGCACACTAACATACTCCAGAGTGTGATTGCATCCTCTGGTTTGAACAACACAGTGTTTTAAGGCGTTAGATAGATTTGTTTTGTTTTGTTTTGTTTTTTTTGTTTTTTTTACCACTGTTGAGTTTCTAGATTGTACCCTTGAAACTCCCTTGGCTGTA
>JBAGKM010000021.1:29026410-29037801 GCA_037177155.1 Melanotaenia catherinae
AATAATAATAATAATAATAATAATAATAATAATAATAATAATAACAACAACAACAACAACAACAACAACAACAACAATAATAATAATAATAATTTTATTTAAAAGTGCCTTTCAAGCTTTTCAAATCAACATTAAAACCTAAAATCAAGAATAATAACAATATAAAGGAAACAATGAAGAAATGGATGAAATGCAGAGTATTTGTGATTTTGTGGTTACAGTGAACAGGAAGTCTTAAACAGGTGGGTTTGAGTCTGGATTTGAAGATGGCAGAGTTCCTGAGCGGCTGAAGGCTCCGCCCCCCTGAGGTGGATGGAGGAGGAGAATCTGAGGGAACGGGATGGGGTGGTGATGTGGAGGAGGTCAGACAGATATGGAGGGGTGAGGTTATGGATGGCCTTGAAGGTACAGAGGGGGAGTTTGAACTGAACTGGATGGAACACCAGGAGCCAGAAGAGTTGCTGTGGGATGGGGGTGATATGGTGATATGGTGATATGAGGGGATCTTAGTGATGATGAGAGCTGCTGAGTTCTGAACCAGTTGGAGCTTATAGAAGGACTTTTGAGGAAGGCCAGAGTCCTTCAACATGGATAAGAGTTAAGCCATTATCTTTTTCTCTCCCAACACCTCAACTGGTGGGTCCAAGCTGCACCCCAGTACAGATCTGCTCTGTACTGGGATGCCTCAGTACAGTCCAGCCAGCAACGTGTGCAAGCTGACGTCAGATAGAGGATCATCCATCACTGATCAATACAGCCGACTTTACCTCTGTCTAGTCTGACAAAGACTGAAATTGTGTTATGTCTGAATATTAACTTTTATCGAACACTAATTCACAGAATTACACCCATGACTTTAGCCCCTCCCCCCAGCTGTCATGGGGTTTTGATAAATAAAATCAGGTATAACAGACTTAAGGTGGATTTATATCGTGCAGCGTCTGTGTCACCCCCAGACAGTTACGAGGAGGTACTCCCTTATGACTGGTCAATTTGGGATTACGCGTTTCCGGGTTTCTGGATCTTCTCGCTGAATTTGTGTGGCAACCGCCATTTTTAAAAACAATAACCAGTGGATCAAGTTGATGAGAGGCTGATCAAATTATTTATTTGTTTTCTTCCACAAGATAATAAAGACACTGAAACATACTGGACGGCATTGTTGTTTTAAAACAGATAATACCACCGAACTGAAGAGAACCATCAAAAGAACTCCGACCTGGTGAGTTTACCGGCTGATACCACCGCTGCTGCCACCCTGAGGGTAGGAGGAGAAACTGCAACACGACACCAAACGACATGTACCCCCTACACTCGAGAGCGAGAGCAAACTCACCAGCGTCCGCTACGGCCATACGCCGCGCAAGCATAAATCCGCCTTTATTCTACTTATGATCCCACCTTAATCATTTGTTATCTCGAGACAACAACGAGATAAATGATTCCATTTTCATGAGAAAACAGTACTTGAGAAAATTATTAAAACACAATAATAGTTGAGCATCCCCACTCTTGGCTTCCGTAATTTATGAATGATTGACTTAAAACTATTGACTATTTACATCTTACACAGCATCTCAAAATCTTTGGAATTAGGGACAAATAACCAAGTCAGGATAAACATATTCCCTGCTAACAGTGTCTGTTGTTCTGTTTAACATTACAATAATAATGTATCATTTCATAATTTAATATTAATAAAAATATTATTGCTGTTGTTTGTTTTTTCTTCTTTAGATGACAACGTATCCCTCAGAAGCAGATGGATAACAAAGCTAGCAGAGGGCTCTGTCATGAGGATTTTCTCATGATGCCGGTCATGTGGGTCTGAAAACTGAAAATACTGGAAAGAAGGAGAGAGGGCAAAGAAGGACGTGCTAAAGAAGATGAAGACTGGAAACAAGATGCTGGAAGGAACAGGAGGGTAAGATGAGGGGAGGAAAATGGAAGAAGAAGCGAGCACTGGGACATTTGGGAGGGTACGACTCTGAAAAGGAGCAGGAAGGACTTTGAG
This sequence comes from Melanotaenia catherinae, assembly GCA_037177155.1. Classification (NCBI taxonomy): domain Eukaryota; kingdom Metazoa; phylum Chordata; class Actinopteri; order Atheriniformes; family Melanotaeniidae; genus Melanotaenia; species Melanotaenia catherinae. Next base: position 29,028,425 of record JBAGKM010000021.1, read on the forward strand.
TAAAGAAGTGAGGAAGAGGTTTGCAGAGACGAGAAGAAGGAGAAAAGGAAGATATTTGTCTGTCAGTGTCAGTGTGTTAGTTGCTGCAGACAGTTTCGAGAATCAGGCAGGAGAGATGTATAAGGCCAACATGAAGAGGTTTACAAATCCTTCGTTTAATGTTCATACAAAGAACAACAATAAAGCTCGTGCCTTTTCGTTACTGTTGACAGGCTAACTAATCCTCCTGGGTCAGTAACCCCAGAACGTCTATCCAACTGGGCCTGGCAGGGCTCCAGACTGCGACCAAATGGTGGCATTTTGCTACTAAAATGTGAGACAGAGTGAATTTTTCATCAACTCGCGCAGTGGCGACGATGCATTAGCCGTTTTTTTTCTTGTAGTAGTTATAACAGAATTCATTCAGAAGTCACTAACAAACTTCTGCTCCCCTCTTCAGCCCAGTAGTTCACAGGAATGCACAAATTAGCTTCTGGTTTGCCAACTCAAACTTCAAAAGAAAAGGAGACTAACACCAGCGAAGAAGACGACAGCCAGTGTGCATGTGAGCGGGGACGAACGAGCACTGTGATTGGCTTATGTGTGGAAAGAGGCGGGTCTTTGGGGAATTTATTATTCCTCAGTGTTGCCATCTTAGCAACTTTGTTGATATATTTAGCGAGTTTTCAGATCCTGTAGCGCCTTTTTTTCCTTTTTTAATTTATTATGTATTTTATTTTATATATTTATTTTTTTTTACTGTTCTAAACATTTTTAGGTTGTCTTTTTTGTTTGTTTTTTTTTTATATAAATTTTTGCTTTCCCACTACATCCCTCTTTATGGCAGCATCCATAACTATATGAACCAGGCTGATGATGCTAATTGGCGACTTCTAGGACAGCCAATAGCTGTTGTTCTTACTGAGGAGTGGGAACAGCGGCTGGAGGAGCATCAGTCCCTGAAGCTGTTTGTTACCAGGAACTACATGGACCAGGCAGACCATGTCCTGTGGGGGATGATGGGGACAAAGTTGTCGTTCTGTTTCGACTACAAAGTGAAAATCAAATCAGATTTTATTTGACAACTTCTATGTCTACTTGTTTTGTATTCGTGCGGCCAGTAAGATGTTTTTTTTAATGTTAAGTCAACTACATAAAAATGTGAATTGTAAACATTGTCATTTCTGAATTTATTGTTATCATCACTATGTATTTAATGGAAAATGAGAGGAAATGTGAATATTTGCTATGCAAGGCGATTTCAGTTTGCACCCCTAAATTTTCTGCTTGCACTCCTAAAAATTTAAGTTAGGGGCTGCCGTGCTCCTCGTAGAGAAAATTAGTCTGGAGTCCTGTCCTGAGCCCAACCACTCGGTGGAAATAAACCTTTACTCTGCAAGATGTTTTTATCATGATGTCCCGGCTAGATCCTTCCTTTTAGTTTCTAGAGACATTATTTCATCTGACTTCTCACTTTCCACTTTTCCTGCACCACTTTTTCTGTAGAAAATTAAAACATTCAGGAGACAATTATGAAGTCTTTTTTTTGAGTATTTTGAATGATCCTGCTGTTCCTTCTCATTTGGGGTGAACATGAACTGTTGGGAGATGCTCTAAGATCCCAGTAACACCAAATGAAACTCTGTCCTCAGGACTCCTGCAGGAAGAAACAGAAAGTTTGCGGCCATAATGGTGAAACCTACAACACGGTGTGTGACGCCTTCGCTGACCGCGTAGCTGTTGACTACGAGGGCCCCTGCCGAGCCGTAGGGGCCGTGTCCAACATGGCCCCCGAATCAGCGTGCAGTTTGGTCACCTGTCCAATATTATCCACTCTAGGCTGCCACCCCATCACGCCACCTGGTGAGTGAAGCTGTGCCACAGTGGACAGAAGGGTTTTAGGTACACTGGAATAAACTCTGACCTCTGACCCATTCTCAGGAGCCTGTTGTCCCATATGTGCCAGCATGCTGCAGATCCTCTGGAGCAAAAATCAGATGGACACTTTCTCAAAGGTATGAAAAGATCTACTTTCAGGTCTACTGAAAATCCCAAACACTGCAGGTTTTAGTTCCAGTTGTGGAAATGTTTCATTAGAAAAACATGCCCAGTCCAGACTGGATCCTGCTGGATTCTGGAGTCAGAAGGCTGCTGGTGTGGCTGGTGTAATTACGAGAGTTGACCACTTGAGGGAGCTAGAAATCCAAAAAGCTTCTGTTATCCTGCATGTAGAAGAGCCACAGCAGCACAGAATATCTTTCACTCTTTACTTTCATTCTAATCTGGATTAAAATATTCAAGCTTTCATCAACTTCTGCCAAAATTCTCATTGTGTCAAGAGACTGGAAAGGATCAGAAATCCAGAGGGAAACTGATGCATTGCAGTGCTCCCTAAAACAACAACACACAGTGAGAGAAGATATAGAACATAGTATAAAATGCAGACATGAGTCCAAGTGAAATTACAACAAGGTGCTGAATTAAAAGTAAATAAAAACTCAAAGTAAATGAAACAATAAGATAAATAAAAGAATAAAAAATATAAATTATATAACAAAGACATTAACAGATACATCAATATTTACAAGACGTTATGGCTCAGTGCGATGCACAGATCCGATATTGGTATCTGTATCTCTACTGATAATGAAGAAATTTCTAGATCGGGTATCGTGACTAAGGCCTGATCCATAGGCGCAGATCTATGTAGTGTAATTCTATGCTGTTTGCTCTGAGAATCCGCCATCTGGAGCATTTTTGCCTCCTTGGCCATCTTCAGCGTCTGCGTGGAAAACCTGCACAGGTAAAGTTCGGAGAAGCTGGAGAACCGAGCGGCATGTGTGGAAAAGCTCCACAAGGTGGCGCCATCGAACTTTAACCAACGCAGCAGCTTGTGGAACGGATGTTTAATTTCAGGAATTAAAGTATTCCAGCACCGTGCCGGATCTCCAGAGGCTAGACCTAGCAACGGCGTATGATGAACACAGCTTTGCTCTCCAACCAATCAGAAGCTGAGCTGGGTCTGGAAAACGTGTGGTTGAGGTCCAGCTGCAGTTAAATCTAACCAACCAAGCTAGTGGAGCTGTTGGTTGTTTGGTTTTTATTTTCATGTTTGACCGAGCTTGTGAAGCTGATTTAAGGTTGTTACAGTGAATTTCAGATTGCTGTGCTGCTGCACTGTTGTCAAATAAATAACTCGGTACATTTATATCTGTTTTTAAAAATTAAGAAAGGGAAAACGTCAAATCTGATGTTGCCTTGCTCTGGGGAACGACGGCTAACCCGGCGTCATCCCACCTGAGCTCTCTTCAGCCAGTAAAAGACAGTCTGATCTCGACTCGCCTCTTTTTTTGCTCTCTTCCTCCAAGGTCTCCTTAAGCGTCTTTGCTGAATCAGTCAGCCATGATGTGCGTTAGAAATGGCCAGGGTGTGTATGTCTGTGTGTTAGCATGTTGCTGGCATGATGCTGTGTGTGAAGTGAAATTCGGCTGCTAGATGTCGCTGTGTTTACTGCAGGGGACTGTAATGAGCTTCCTGCACCTGTAGCCTCCGTCTGTCCTCCAGATCCCTCCATCTTCAGCAGTCTCTGGGTGGAAGTGAATAACTGGTGGCTCTTTGGGGCATCCTCAGACAAGGATAGTTTACATGACCATCGGAAAACTTGGAGTAATCAGACTACTGCAACATCAACACGTGTACATGCACGTGTATAAAAGCTGGGCTGCTGATGTGGACGGGAGTGACGTGTTGCTGTTCTACATGTGTGGAAGTAAAAAGACTAAATACGTGAGATGTGCAGGTCTACGTGCATGGAGACGACTGAGGGAGAAAACTAAATATAAAATGTGTTTTTATGATATTTAGTATGGATGTCTGCCTATGACAGAACTACATGTTTGTTTTTTATTAAAATGTTTATTTGTACATTGTAAAATCCAAAGAAGAACAGCTCATGTGGTACATTATTCATGAAATGTAAAAGGAAGGTGGGGCATCCAGTGGACACGTCATTAGAAGTCTAAGTGGTCCTGGTCAGGAGTCCGCTGAGGGGGAAGCATCCAGAGCTCAAACATGTACAAGCTAGGTGAGCAGCACAATAAAGAATGACAAGACAACGATAGAAATACATTACCACCATCATCCAGCTAGATTCTCACAATCCTGCTAGTAATTAGAGGTGAGATGGATCATAAAATGATCCCACTTCTACAGGTCCTTCACCCCTTATTCTGGCCAGCATGACCTCATGCTTGGAGTGTTGGATTTGTGGGTGATTTCCAGTGTCTTAATGTAACTCTGTCTGTTCCAACTGTAAGTATTTTCCTTTCATAGGGTTAGGACAAAAACTGGCGGATGCCGGCAAAGCTATTCCTGCCCCATGTCTCCAAAACTTTTAGTATGTTATGCCAAAATGGCTCATCCATGGGGCATTTCCATATGAACCCGTCCATAGGTACCCATCTCTTTCTTTTATTTCCAGCACGTATTATCACATATCAGACCTGTTGCCATTTTGATCGTGTTTATCTTCCCCCAAAGGCTCTTATATAACTTTCCCCTTTTCCCAAAGCTTGTCTTAATCTTTTGAAGAAGGGGCTGAAAGTTCAGTGTCACCATCTCTCTTAATTCTGCACTCAATACCAAGATAAGTCGTTCCTTCAGGAATCCATCTAAAACGGTTTTGTGTTGGTGGATAACAGTGTTTGGATATTGGCATTGCCTCAAACTGGGTCCAATTAATTCCATAGCCAGATAGTGTCGATGACATCCATCAGTGGAGGTAAAGAATTTTGGTGTCGCTAGTCAGGAAAAGAATGTCATCAGCATAAAGCATTAATTTATGCTCACTGCCACCACCATCCACTCCTAATAGCAGGGTTTACTCTTATAGCCACAGCTCAGGACAGCGGACATCCCTACCACGTTCCTCAGGTGAGAGAAAAAAGATGAGGCAATTTATTCATGCTGCTTTAGGACTGCTATAGAAATTTTTAATCTACCTCTTAAAATCAGGGCCAAAAACCAAACCCTGACAGGGCCAACCCTGGAGAAGATCTACCCTTTATAAAGCCCATCTGTATGCATAACATCTGGCAAGACTAATGACTGGCAAGTCCTACATGTTCCAGTTATTTCCCATAAACTCCCCAACTCAACTTCCCGTTGAGTGTCCTTAAAGTACCAGGAATGTTTCGTCCCTTTGCACCCCTATTTCTAACGGTTCCTTGTCTAAATGATGGCTAATGATGACAGGGCTGCCAGAGATCCGAGCTTCCAGACAGCTGAGAGGACTGGCTGCACTGGTCAGATGAAAAATCTCTCTCTAGTTATAGAATGAAACAAACCTGAAAACCAAGGAGTCGGATTAAATGAGGGGTTGTTGGTCGTCTGAGGTGAACAGAGCTTTGTTATTGCATGTATAGATTTATAAGGATGCTTCCATGTCTGCTGGTATCATATGAGCTGAATGTAAAGGATCTTTTCACAGCAGTACACTCCCCTGTGGAGTCTAACTGTAAAAAGCACATTTAGAAATAGATTATGGTGAGTCTATGCTCCGCGGCTCTTGTTTGAGCTGTGGATGTAAAGTGTGTTTGAGCCCAAGCAGCTGGCAGTCTGTCCTTTAGATGCAGCTACTACATATTTATCAGAGCAGACAGATGAAGCCCGGCCTCCTCCTCCTCAGTCTGTCTGGCCATTCATGCCTTCCTCTGCTGTGTGGGAGGAAGAAGCCGCCATGGATGCATCAACAAATAGTTTTATGTTATGGTGACGTAGAATTTGGCAGATATTCAATAGGCTGGGTCCTTTCTCTCTGAAAGCCCAGAGATAATGTGGGTTGTTGCTGTACGGTCCTCTTCAGCTTCTGCCTCCCAGTAAGAGTTCCCATGCAAACATATGGTTGATCTCCAGTTTGGGAGTGTAGGACTGAGGATTGGAGCTGGTCTGAGTCACGATGCTGAGCTTTGTTTTCAGCCCGACCTGCAGCCCCTACAGGAGGGGGAAGGTAGGCTTTCCCAGCACACGCACACACATCACATCTGTTGTGGACAAAGGGTTGGCCATAAAGAGCCTGACTGGGAGGATGGACTGGGGGAGGGGAAGGTTATGACCTATGGAAATGATGGGGGGCTGAAAGGTAGCAGCAGGGTAAATTAACTTGCTCTCACACACAAATAAAACAGCCTTAGAATTGGAGTGGGGGGCAGGGTAAGGGTCCAGCATCATAGCAGCAAGATGGTGGGCTGGCTGCTGTTCCGAAAATATCTGCCTTATCAACAAGAGCTTTATGTATGTAAGGGCCACATGTTAATACCGGATCGGACAAGCGGTGTGGGCGGCAACGTTCACATGTCGTGTTGTTTTATCTTTGTATAAATCAGGGCTGCACAATATTGGGAAAAATTACACTGCAAACTTGGGACGGTTAATCCGGCATTGTCTTCATCTGTTAGGAAAATTCCTCACATGAACAACAGACACTGATGGGTGAAAAGACACAGCTGTTTACTGCCATCACAGGCGTTCAAGCACAACCAGAAGACAAGTTAACACAGACCCCGCGACAATGTTAGAACTGAAGTCCAGTCTCAGGACACATCCTTATATAGCCCATCCCCCTGGGAACAATGGTCCCTCTTGGCCTCTGGTGCTGGACCCCTGGAGTGAACAATCTTTAATGACTAGCTGTGTGTTTACAGATGGTCACTATCTCATCAATACATTATTTTTCCATCATCACATCTCAAGATTTATGCTCCAGTCCATAGGGTTGTGCCTGAACGAGTTCACTGAACCATGCTTCATGAACTGGTCCATATTCTGGATGAAAGTAAACTGAATCAGGTATTTCTTCCTGATTAACGTTATTGTGAGTTCGCTCATTCTGCTGTTTGTGAATGCCGTTCTCTCACAGTTGAACTTTGTTCCAGAGAGTTCCAGATTTCCATGGAGCCTTCCAGGCAAAATCCTGGCTAAAACACATTGTAAAAAGGCCTTAATATAACAGTGAAAAACACCAGATCTGGCAACACCAGCCACCAAAGAGCTGTACCGCGCATGTGTCATCAAATTGTGAAACATGGAGGCAAAATCCTCTGAAGGCAGCAGCTCCACCTCTGCCTCCATGATCACTGCAGCATCTCCATATGATCAGTTAAAATATGTTTTTGAAAAGGTCATGATAATCCAGGAGAGAGAAATCTGGCCTTTTTGGGTAAACTTTGCCAGCTGGGTGTCAAGAAGCAACTCCGGACATCAACAACGTCAACAGCAAACCTGGAACGGCCCATGGAACTAAAGCATCGGGCGCGGCTTCCATGGTACATGGACTAAATGTCACCAAAAACAATCTAAAGACGTGGCGACGGCGGCTAAAGCAGATCCTCTACCAGCCAGAACTAAATACAGGCGTCCAGCAGCAGCAGCTCTGGTGGCTTCATCTCCAGCTGCAGCTGGAAAACCTTCTGTAGGATGCTGTCTGAGACCTGCAGCCTTGGAGGACAGAGGAACCCTCAGCTTTCAGAAACTAATGCAGACATATAGCCTGCATGTCTTTCTTTGTTTTGGTTTTTACTTCTTCTTTTGGGCTGAATTCTGCACTTTTATAACCCAAGTTCTAGAACTTTTCTTTGGTCAAACAAGACAGAAAAATACTTTCACAAAAACTGAAAAGTGACTTAATGAAAAGATAAATAATGTTTAAATGTTTTGCACTTTGAGGTCCATCCTTTGTTTCCCTACCTCAGCCTGGTTCCTACCTCACATAGTTTAATAATTCCTCATTAAAAAAGACCATTCCCGCAGGTTTTTCCCCATGTTTTTATACTATAGGAGTGAAAGCTGCAGCTGCTACGCGTGTAGACTAAACTGGCAACAACAGGAAAATGCTGATTTCTGAGGGAAATAGCTCACAGCAACATATCAGGAAAAAGAACTATGAACTCGTTCATTTTTAGAACTGTGAACTTAGTTAAAAAATTTTAATTATGAACTATGAACTAAACTAGTTAATTTTAAAATGTGTGAACTGAACTTTGAACTAGTTCATGTAAGAACTGAACTTTCCCAACACTGCCAGTCCAAGTCAAGTCTCAAGTTTTAAGGCCTCATCTCTTTGACCTCAGTTCAAAGTCTCAAGTCTTATGGTTTAAATTCAAGTAAAGTCCCTAGCTTTATGGCTCAAGTCCAAGTCAAGTCTCAAATAAATTTTTAACTCATTTTATTTTTGCAAACAATAAGGGGCCATCCCAGTGTTCTCCACTTGTCGTCCTACTCAAAACCAGTTTATCTTAATCTGAAATACACCTGCACACCACATAGGCGGAGGATCCTCATAGATAACCGGCATCCGGTGACGGTGCCAAATCAAACCTCACATGATTACACTTCAAACCATTGCAAATAAACACAGCATAGTTTCATGTGTAAACACATCTGAGTAGCTACAGTCAGGAGGACAGAAATCTTTCTAAGGGAAGTGATCAAGTCAAACAAAACAAACAAAACAAAAATGATTAAAAAGTTAGTCCGCTCTTATGATTGTCACCACATACATCTCGGACCAGGAGTGGACGAACCTGAAAAAAAACAAGTCTTTGAGTTTTTCAGGGCCAGCTGGATCCCTGTTTATTAGAAGGTTCCAGAATATCTGGACTGTTTGGTAACAGAAGGAGAAACTCGTCCAGAACACAGAGAGTGGCTTTCTAGAAGCTTTCCCGGTAGAGTTAACATACCTTGTGAGCCACAGCTTCCCCCAGACATAGGCTAAACTATTCTACACTCATCCAGTAGCTTTATTAAATGTTAGGTCTTTAGGAGGAAACATTTTAATTAATCATTTTATCTCTGACCATAACCTTGATTTCATGTTTTTAACAGAAACTTGGTTAAATCAAGATAACAGTGCAGCTGCTCTTATAGAACCAACCCCTCCCAGCTTTAGTTTTATCAGTGAGGTCAGACTGAACCGGAGAGAAGGGGGGCAGTTTTATTTAATGAGTCATTCCAGTGGAAGCAGTAATCTCCTGGAAGTTTTCCGCCTTATGAATACATGGCTCTTTAGCTGAAGGTGTCTTCCAGAGTCATGGTTCTAGATATCTACCGGCCACCAGGCCACTGTGGAGCATTTCATGCTGCTATAATCTGTGGAGATTCTGACTGTGTAGTTATTGTTGATGATTTTAACGTCTATGTAGACAACCCTCAGGACAGAGGGACTAAAGACCTGAGTAACAGTTTGGAGAACTTTGGGCTGACTCAGCATATAACAGAGAACAATTAATTTAGTTACCATAGCTACGCAGATGACACACAGATTTGTATTACAATGTCACCAGGAGACCGAGGCCCCATACAGGCTCTTGGTAAATGCATTGAGGAGATTAATGACTGGATGT
>JBAGKM010000021.1:29041199-29054967 GCA_037177155.1 Melanotaenia catherinae
CATCTGAGAGACTCTGCCTCTCTGAAATGCTCCTTTTATACCCAGTCATGTTACTGACCTGCTGCCAGTTAGCCTGACTAGTTGTCAAATCCTCCTTCAGGTGTTTCTTTTAAATCAAATTGTTTCAACATCTGATATGTTGTTTATGTTCAACTGAGAATAAAATATGGGTTGATGGGTTTTATTAACTATATTTGCATTTTACACAGCATCCCAAACTTTATTTGGAATAGTGGTTATAAGAAGCACAAATAATAGAACTAAACATTGAAAATGGGAGAGATCCCCTGCTTGTCTTTACATGGAACTTATTATATTTTGCCTTTAATAATTCTGTACACTCACTCACTAAATTAATTTTCTTCCACTGGAAACTTTGTTTAGTCAGAAAAAGTGATCACAACTAATGAGCTCATCATTGTAAGAAAATAATCATGAAAAAAGAAGTGTTTTTAGTAACTGATAATCAAACATGTTAATGTGATTAAACAGTTTTTTCTTGTTTTATGCAGGTGATTGCGAGGCTCACGGTTCACAGCTAAATGAAAGCCCGTTGTTCCTGCTGGGAAAGGTGGTCATGCAGCAGAGTTATGTCTGTGCTCTGATAGCCATGATGGTAAAACCATTTCACACATTTCTTCAGCCAGCTGAGACTGGTTTATTTATGGTAAATCTTTGTTGTTAAATCATCTCACAGACTGTATTTTAACTGTTTTTTAGGTTTGGAGCATCACATACCACAGCTGGCTAACATTTGTCCTGCTTTTGTGGGCTTGCCTCATCTGGATCCTTCGTTCCAGGTACAAAGACTGAGGCCCAGGTCGAGCCTGAGGATGAGGCTCAAGCTGAGGATGAGATTCAAACTGAAAATGAGGATGAGGCTCAAGCTGAGGCTGAGATTTACACTGAGAATGAGGCTCAAACTCAGGATGAGTTTCAGAATGAGGATGAGGCTCAAGTTGAGGCTGAGATTCAGATTGAGGATGAGGCTTAAGCTGAGGATGAGGCTCAAGCTGAGGAGGAGTTTTAGACTGAGAATGAGGCTCAAGCTGAGACTGAGATTTAGACTGAGGATAAGTCTTAAGCTGAGGATGAGATTCAGACTGAGGATGAGGATGATGCTTAAGCTGAGGCTGAGATTCAGACTGAGGATGAGGCTCAAGCTGTGGCAGTGTTTCAGACTGAGGATGATGCTCAAGTTGAGGCTGAGATCCAGACTGAGGATGAGGCTTAAGCTGAGGATAAGATTTAGACTGAGGATGAGGCTCAAGTTGAGGCTGAGATTCAGACTGAGGATGAAGATCAAGCTGAGGCTGAGATTCAGACTGAGGATGAGGCTCAGGTTGCGGATGAGGCTCAAGTTGAGGATGAGATTCAGACTGAGGATGAGGATCAAGCTGAGGGTGAGGCACAAGCTGAGGCTGAGATTCAAACTGATGATGAAGCTCAAGTTGTGGCTGAGATTCAGACTGAGGATGAGGCTCAAGCTGAGGCTGAGATTCAGACTGAGGATGAGGCACAAACACTGCACACATGCAGCAGATATCCTCTGAAAGTCACTTTTCAGATGGTTTCAACCATCTTCTTCCCAGATCATCGGCCTGGGAAGCAGATGGTACATACACAAAGCAGACAGTCGTTCCAAGTGACCATATCTCCAGCTTCACTTGTACACCTTTAATGAGCAGTTCTACTCTTCTTATAACACCTTTCTCTTCTGGTACAACAGTGGACCTTGTAGGAGTGAAAACATGTTGAACGTATTCTTCATATTGCTGCAGTATGAGTTCCTTGATGAAGATGTGTCTGTGTTTCAGGCGGCATGCAGCTACGCTGTGCTCTCCGTTCATACTGCTGTACGGCCTGACTCTGTGCTGTCTGCAGTATGTCTGGGGCATGGAGCTGCAGCCTGAGCTGCCCACCACTGTGGGAACCATGAGCCTGAAACAGCTGGGGCTGGATCGAGCCCAGTACCCCTGTCTGAGACTTGGAGCAATGGTAAGATTTGGTATTAAATAGATGCCATCAGGGATATGAAGCAGCTTTTACCTCCCAAACTTTCAGGAAACTCAGCAAATACAACCACTTTTCTTCTTCAGAAAATATCCTGACTTCAGTGCTAGTATTGTCTGGTTACAGATCAGGACATTTTCCTTCTCTTCTTTGATATTGGAGATGAATTGATTTCTGCTCAAAAGAAAAGAGAAAAAAGATCTGAAAATGCAGATTCATACACAATGTGAAACAAACAAGATTTTTATCTTGGCTGGAAAGTGGATCATTAGACTGGTTAATATAGATTTTTCAGAAACACAGACAATTACATCTGATAGATTAAGATAAACTTCATTATTCCAGAGGGGTATTTGCTTTGCAGCCCACAAGGCACAACACACATAAAGTGTAAACAGACACTACAGCTTTAAAGCACATACAGATGAAATTAATAAACCCAACAATGTTAGGGAACAAATAAGAACTTAAATCTGTTCTGCATTGGAGCAAAAATACCACCTTCCTGAAGGCAGCAGCTGATATTTGGAAAACAGAGGAAACAGAGGGTATGTGCAATTCCAGCATCCTCCCAGACTTTATACAGCAAGAATGTTTCACTTTATACCAAAAGTTTACACAGATTTAGAGTATGGTTCAAACTCTTCAACCTGACGGTCCCAAACCAGCAAATAACAGAAAAGATTAACCTTGACATCACCAAGCAGCAGCATAAGATGCTACAGTCCAGCAGATGTTAGCAGCCACCAGGAAGCAGCATGCTAACGTAGCATAGTAACATAACTAGCAGGAAGCAGCAATGCTATAATGTAGCATAGCAACATGACTAGCAGGAAACAGCAGTGCTAACGTGTAGCATAGCAACATGACTAGCAGAGAAGCAGCGATGCTAACGTGTAGCATAGCAACATGACTAGCAGGAAGCAGCAATGCTGACATGTAGCATAGCAACATGACTATCAGGAAGCAGCAATGCTGACATGTAACATAGCAACATGACTATCAGGAAACAGCAGCGCTAACATGTAGCATAGCAACATGACCAGAAGGAAGCAGCGATGCTAACATGTAGCATAGCAACATGGTGGGAGAAACTTAGCTAAAAGACCACCAAGCATCGGCATCCAAACCAAACACAGTTCAGACCCCAGCAGTTCTATGGGAATGTAGAAACCAGAACAGCTCTGTCCACTTTAGAGCTTCTGCTAATTTCTCCACACAAACCAGGACTACCTGTTCTACCACTTGGACTGATCTCAGTCCTTATCATGTGTCATCTGCACACTTTATGTATTTATACCCTGACATTCTTTTGTATAAAGAGCAAATAAGAGTGGAGCGAGGACTCATCCCTGAGGGACGCTAGAGTCTGTAAAAGCACCATAGTTTTCAGAAGAGCCTCTAACCCTGAACCCAGCTGAGTCTCTTGATCTCCATTCAGAGATTTTTAATAATTTTTTCATGTTTTCTCTGCAGCTTTTGTTTGTCTTGACCTTCTGGCTGCTGTTGCGCCAGTCAGTGAAGGAAAACTTCAGGAGGAAGATTAAAATGGCCACACCACTGCAGAAAGTCACTACAGACGGTCATTACACACAGAAACACACACTTTATCTGAAATATCTGGACCGCATGTGTGAGTTTTAAGCGATGTGAGCAGCAGAGTGGGGGAAAGGAAAACTGCATGAATGATGTGGTTGAGGTGGGGAGTTGAAGGAAAATCTGAATAAATACACAATGTGTTTGTGAAATTGTGACAAGTCTGTATTAATGAAAACTGGACACGTAAGTGGATCCGTGCACATCACATGATTAGATTTATTTAATGGATGGTATGTGAAAGGAGAAATGATGACGTCTGCAAGGTGTAAATCTGTGTGTAAAATATTATAATCTGTGCAGCTTGCAATGTGTAAATTTATTTATATGTCCAAACCAGATTTTCACACGTGTGCATGAACCCAAAGTTACACACAAAATGGTTTTCACAGTTCACTGATTTTATTACACATTTATAGCAATTTGGAGTCTAATTTAGCTCCATACTGTTTCCTCTAAATTCTGTAGTTATTGATAAATATAGCTGATGATGATGATGGATTTGTCCCTTACAGGACACCGTATCAACAGTCTTATTAGGTGGACTTAACATGCAACTATTAAATACAGAAAACTTGTATTTGATCTTTTTATTAAATCAACTTTAGTGTCTACAAGCAGCATATTCTACACAATCATCTCTGATTTATCAGGGAGAAAAATGATCAGTTACATTTTTTCTCAGTAAAAATTCTGTGTTTATTTTTCTTTAAAAACTTGGATGTCTTACCTTTCTTACATTTAATAGAATCGTTTGGTTTTGTGTGAGTGGACGGATTTGGACACAAACACCATTTACTATGAATCAGATTCACAAGTTGCTGCATGGTGCACGTGTTTTCCTCTTAATAATAACACATGATTTCTTTGATCCTGTTTTACCATCTAACTCGTCCTCTGACTCTCAGAAGAGGGCGCTGGTACTGACTCGGTGCTGAAGCTGCTGGGAGGCATGGTGATGAGCTGCTATGCCAAATACTGGATCTATGTGTGTGGAGGGATGTTCATCGTGGTCTCCTTCGCTGGAAAACTTGTTGCATACAAGATCATCTACATGCTGCTGTTCCTGCTCTGCCTCTGTCTTTATCAGGTAGGAACAAACTCGCTCCCGTCTAAGATTTTGTGGCTAAAGATGCCTTTCTGAGAGGAGAGAGGACAGGAAAGACAATGAAGAGCCACTGCTTGGAGCAGTTATTGATCTCAGGCCTTGTATACACAGTAAACAGAATTTATTTTAGAAACATGTATTTTAGTCTGGAAGCAGACCTTTCTAGGATCAGCCTGGGAGCTGAGGGGACCTGGTTTGGTCTCTGCTTCCTGGAGCCAGACTGGGAGCCGGTTCCTCGGAGAGGGGTCTGATAACTGAAATTATTTAAATCTGTAAAAAATCCATTTCCAGATGAAAATAAAAATATCCTAAATCCAGAGAAGCTGATTAAAAGTTTGACCTAACTGCCAGCAGATTTCATCTCAAATAGTAAAACTATGATTTTACTTCTGACGTGTTTCAGGATGAGGAGATGCTGATGATTGATTTTAAATCCAGACACATCCTTCATGTTCCCCAGGTATACTACTCTCTCTGGAGACATCTGTTGAAGATCTTCTGGTGGCTCGTTGTGGCCTACACCATGCTGGTGCTGATCACCATCTACACGTACCAGTTTGAAGACTTTCCTGGATACTGGAAAAACTTGACTGGTTTCACAGATGAACAGTATGTATTTTAACAAAAACTAAAGGTTTTATGAAGCTGATGATAGTTTTCTCAGACCAAGATAAATGGTTTTAAATTAACAGAGTTCTTTTATATAATCAGAGCATAAAGTTTATCCACCAGTTCAGATTTAACCGTTAAACCTGCGTCAGATCTCCCCAAGGTCTACCTCCTCCACCACCAGGTTTGATAGTGTGTCTTTGTGGGGTAAACTGTGATGGATAGCTACCCTTTAGGTGATCTACGGAAGTTTTCCAGGCATTTCTATCCCGTCCAGGAGGTTTACAATCCAGCCACTAAATGTAGTTTTATTCAGAGACTCTATCTGGTAAATCCACGATCCATGATAACAGCATCATTTATCACATTTTTGTTTTTATACTTTTATTGAGACAATAGAAACAATCTTTTCTACAAACAGGAGTCAGACATAAAAAGACCTCAGACAAGGACGGAGATAATGTATACTCATTAGCCTGGTTAATAACACGTCTTCCCTCTCTTCAGCTTGCTGTAGAGGCAATCACAAAATCAAACAACGAACTAACAGAACAGAGACAGCATGAAGGGCAGTGTCAGCAACAAACTTAGACTTAGGGGTTTTTGAGGAAAAATGAATAAGTAAAAAACTCTTTCCAGCACCAGGTCATCTCTATGATGAAAGGGGAGGTCTGAGTTTGATCCAGGCACGTTGTCTTGACGGTATGTAGTCGTCCTAGAACTGAACACCAGAGATCAAAATGGCGAGGCTGGGAGTCAGAGGTGAGTTGAGAGCTCTAGATAGTCCAATATATGAGGACGCCCAAAAAGAAAACAACATTGGACAGGAGAGAAACATGTATTGTTCACAGAGGAAGCAGCTATCGCACATGTTCTCTCTTAAGGTCCTCTGGTTAAGCCCAGCTCTGGATAAGTGGACTCTGAGAACAACCTTAGACTGTGTCAGTGTTAGGCCGGCACAGGGATGCAGCACTAGTCCTCCCAAGACCCTCCACCACTGGTTTACATGTAGACCCTCCACCACTGGTTTACATGTAGACCCTCCACCACTGATTTACATGTGGACCCTCCACCACTGGTTTACATGTGGACCCTCCACCACTGGTTTACATGTAGACCCTCCACCACTGGGTTTACATGTAGACCCTCCACCACTGGTTTACATGTGGACCCTCCACCACTGGTTTACATGTGGTACCCAGCGCAGATGAGAGCAGTCTATTCGCCTTTTAAATGAGTTTGTGATCCAGAGGGAGGACAGGATAGTTTCAACCAGAGTCTGGAAGTAAATGAGGAAAATTAGGGTGGTTTCATTTTTTACCTAAAAGAAAATTAGATGGTGGGAGGTTGAATGTGGATTTGAGATTATCGTACGAGGCTAAGGTCCCATGCTTAAAACGTTGGTTTAAAGCAAGACAAGCCCTGCTGAGTCCACTGAAGAGGGTAGGAGTAGCCGACTGTTGCTAACAGTCATCAGCAGTGAAGCAGAGGAAAGCTTCAACTCCTAAACTGCCTCCAGACTTCATAGTGGACGTACTCACTGGGCTGGGAATTTAGCGGGGCACAGGTTAGGGTGCTAATGAGACGGAGCTGCATGATGAGCCTCCGTCTGACACCCTGTACCAGGACAGTTATACCACATTTACAGCTGTGTGTGTGTCCATCCCTCTGTGGTGAGGGGATGTATTAGATTATAGCATCATTTCATTTGCGCTGTCTCCCAGGACCTCCTGCCAGAGCCAGAGCTCTTTTCCTTCAGTCTTTCAGCCTCTCGTTTTTTCTAACCAGTATTAAGTGAGCGACCCATTGGGCTCTTATCAGGTTATCCAGAAAGGCTTCTGTTTCATTCAGAGGAAGCCTCTTCTCCATGCAAGACATGCTGGTTAGTTCAGAGCAATGGCCCGTCCCATGACGCCGGATTGCAGTACAACTGCAAAAGTATTTCAGCAAACCACCGTTTCATCTCCACAAAGCAGGGATGAGCCTCCATGAAACCGATGAGGTCTGAAGCAGGTACCAAGGTGGATCGGTTTGAGTCCTCTACCGTCTGCCGTACCGTGTGGACAGCGAAGCTGCACAACTCCAGGATATGACGTCAATGTGACGAACACGCGCCGATTCCCCATCCACCTTCCTCCAGTTTTTATGCTTTGTAGTCCAGAGTTTTTTAAAGAAGCTCAACTTCTTCATTAATCCAAAGACATGTTTCTCTTTTTCTTCGCAGTGAACCCTCAGCCATCTTCTCTTCTCTGCTTCCGATGTGAACTTCCTGCAACACGCAGTGTCTTTATCTGCTCCTGCGTTGTCCTTCTCTAGCTTTGAACTGTTACTCTTTAGCGCCCCCTCAGCCTGTAGTGTGTACTACAGCAGTGTTGTGGGGATGTTGCAGTCTTTCTCCTTGTTTTTGCCACCGTTTTCACACCTGAACCAGTTTCGGTACCATGTGGACATAGCCCGAGTCAGGCTTCAGGCGTGGTGTGAGCAGCACCACTGAGCTGGTTTCTTCACCAGCCTGTGAATGAAGAGAGGAACCTTCATCCTCAGGGTTGTTTCCATCCAGGAGGTTTTTCTCTGTAGCAGAAGTGATGCCTCCTGTATATTTGCTGGTTTACTGGGAGCTTGTTGCAGCAGTGAGCGTCGGGAGAAGGTTAAAGCTGCCCCACAGATGCCCACAAACAAACCCCTTTACAACCATCAGCTTTTTGTTTTCCAGCTGCGACATGAGACAGAAAAGCTTTTACAGTGAAATGATTATTAGCTCTGGCATATGTTTGCATAATTACAAGCCATCTAATTGTGCGCCAGCCAGCCTAAAATGCCAGTCCGCTTTAAAAATCAGAAATGAATCCTGAAGACATTACCTGATGATGTTGTTGTATCCAGGAGACACATTAATGAATTAGAGCTTCTTTTTACTCACTTCTACTGAGTTTCCTTAGTTCCAACATCAGGATGAGCTGTAGCCATCAGGAAGCTCTGGGGCCGTGCATCTTCGCTGGTCTCAGTTCGATTCGGTTAGGATTCAGATTGGTTCAACGATGCATCGCTTTGCTCGTCCTCAGGTGCTCGCCAGCTATCCACCATGTCATTTACCAGTTTAGCTGTGAGGAGTGAGGCACCTGGTAATAATATGCCAAAATGGCGGCGTTTTGATTTAGACTGTTGCATGCTGGGACTGTGACGTCACCTCCCAGAGCTCTGTGTGCTGCATCCTCAGCTTTTCTAACTGCCAGCAGATAATCATGAACTCTGTTTTTAATTATTATATAGAATCAGCCTGAATGTCCTGATGTTGACAAACATAAACATGTAAACAGTGATGTTATTTTCTACTTCATTACTGAACTTTATTGTTCCGTTGCTGGAAAACCCAGAAATGTGATGCTTTGGCTAAGCAGCCCTCTAGTGGCGAGATTTGTGTTTGTCCCTTCAGTTTTTCCATAGTCAGACAGAATGTGGAAGTTAAGATGTTTTTCATGTTCTCCTTCATGGCCAGAAAACATTTGCCTGGAAGTATTGTGGTCCATTTGTGACTGAACACAGAGAATATTGCTGAGGTTAATGTTTGCTGATAGACAAAGTTCTTTTACTGCCTTTAGTCTCTTCGTGCATGCTAACTGCTAGCTTGCCAATGAAATTTTCCATAGATGTTAGCCTTAAACTAACTTATTAGTTGTTTTGCGTTTTGATGGTTGCACAGTGTTGTGGTGGTTAGCATAGGAGCCTCACAGCAAGAAGGTTGCTGGTCCGAATCTCGGCTGGGGTTGGGTTTGAACTTGGGGGCGGTGGCCTTTCTGTGTGGAGTTTGCATGTTCTCCCTGTGTATACGTGGGTTCGCTTCGGGTTCTCCGGCTTCCTCCAACTGTCCAAAGACATGATGTTATATTAACTGGTCTCTAAATACTCCCTAGGAGTGTGTGTGTGTGTGTGTGTGTGAATGGTTGTTTTTCTCTTTCTATGTTGCCCTGTGATGGACTGGTGACCCATCCAGGTGTACCTGCCTCTCACCTGATAAATGCTGGGTTAGACCCATAATGGTACAGATAATCCGGTCTAGACATGCTGGCCGTCCCCACCACATAAAACCTGTTCTAGTTTTAAAACATGATCCATCAGGATCTCAGTCTCATATTCCAAAAATATCCACTTGTTCCCTCTTTTCCCTCCCGAGCCATCATGGAAATGATGTGATGAATATGTATTACAGGCGGCCACCCGACCTTTTATAGCCACCATGTGGGCGGGGCAAGGCGTCCCTCACGTGCTTGGCTACGCTCGGGTTTAGACATGAGGCCCCTGGAGTTTCAGTCAGCTCCACCAGGCTGGAGGTCGTGTTTGGGGACGTCTGTCTGTGGAAACGTCAGAGATGGAATAAAGGAACAATAGCTTAGATGTTGGGGGTGATCCGGATCAGCGTCTGGATCCAGGAGTGTTTTAAAGGATTCGTTACTACGAGGAGACAGGATCATTTTGCCTTTACAGCTTCTAACTGTATAACACCCACAATCACTGGAGTAAAGGACGAAGTCTTGGTGCAGGTCTGCTTCATTTCTGCACCAGTCCAGGTCCTGAGTCTGCACCACATCAGCACTTTGCGTCACGACTTTTCTTTTAGGTGTGACGCCGCCGCTGTGGCCACCACATTTCTTTACTGATGAGCGCCTCAGTTTCTGTGTAGAAACTGTCATTTCCGTCTGTTGCCATGGTTTCCTGTTTGATCAGCAGCTTCTTCACCTGCATCGACCTCCGTGTCCTGCTTTGCATGGACCACGTATAGGGTTTATTTTCTTCTGACTACCCCCCAGCTCTTCATCGTCGTCATCCTCCTCCATCCTCATTTCCGTTGTCATTTTTCTTCTTTCCACCTTCTTCTATTATCCCCTTTTTTCTAGTTCTTCTTTTTCTTCCTCACCTTCTTTCTCCTCCTTTGTTTTGTTTTTATTTGTCTTGTCCTTTGTCTCCTCCTTCCTCTTCCTCGCAGTGTTCATGGTGGCGCTGTCCTGAGCAGTGATTCTAAGCAGTTATTGATCATTAAAAACGAGCATGTTCCTAACACGTGTGTGGTTTTCAGGATGTGTGTCGACCAACCCTGCACATGCAACAGGACCAGACTCTGGTGGTCCTAGTGGTTGCAGAGTCTGGATCTGGAGGACTTGGCTTCAAGTCCCCAGGGTGGAAACTGAGGTGAACCACCATGGGTCCCTGAGCAAGGCCCCTAACCCCCAACTGCTCCCCAGGTGCCAGAATCTGGTCTGGTAGGTCTCTGCTCCTGGTTTAACTCGGACTGGTTAAAATGCAGAGAAGGAATTTTCCAGCTGGGATGAATAAAGTAGAACAAAAAGAAATTAAATGTGTTAACAGCTGTATGCTGAACCAGAGCAGCTCCTGCTGGTCTGACTATTGCTCCATGCCCTTTTGACTGCCATCTTTCTCAGAAGCATCGTGCATGAATCAACCACTTCCTGTTTCACCACTCTGTGACTCTCAAGCTGCTACAACCTGCATGTGCATCAGTCAGGCTTATAAACATAGAGGGGAAAGCATTTCTTCACGTATGCGCGAATCAGGAAACACGAATCAGGTTCTGGTTAGAGAGGGTATCCGTGGCTTAGTAGAGGGACGGTTGAGGTAAAGGTGGGTGACACTGACGCTGTAGTAGGCAAAAATAATAATCTTCATTATTTTGACTGAATTGAGATCTTGATTATTTAATACAATTATTCATTATTCACTTTAATAATGTGAATTTTTATCGGTTGGTTGGTCGTGGGTCGGTCAGTCGGTGGGTCGGTCAGTTGGTGGGTCGGTCGGTCAGTTGTCCGGTGGGTTGGTCGGTGTGTCGGTAAAGGGTTAAATGGAACTATTTAAAATGTAAGTGGTCTTTAAATTGTGATCATGACATTTTTGCCAAAAATAACTAAACCTGTGCCCTTTTCCAGGACTCTGCTTCTGCAGAGAACCAGTAGCTCATTAGCAATTTGCTTCTGAGTTGTGGGTGGAGTCAGTGCTGCTCAGTGCCCTTCCCCCGCCAACATCCGCCACCCCCTCTGCATGCTAGTGCCCCGACCAATCGAGCGTGTAACATAGGAGCTATGCTTCCACGAGCTGACTGCAAACCAGCGTGTGGTTTGTTATATTGTGATGACCGAGAAACCTAATCCATCACTCTCACAACAAGGTTTTTCTGTAAATAAGCTAAAGTGATTAGCAACCTGCTACTGCACATATGTGTCGATCCGCCATCTTCTCGTCCTCAGAGTCGGAGGGGGCTGGGCAGGAGCTTGTGGTCCCCGCCTTGTGGGGTCTGTCTGAGCCTTTTCCTGCCCACCACTGGATCACCATAATTTAAATGCAGAAATA
Source organism: Melanotaenia catherinae (assembly GCA_037177155.1). NCBI lineage: Eukaryota > Metazoa > Chordata > Actinopteri > Atheriniformes > Melanotaeniidae > Melanotaenia > Melanotaenia catherinae. Next base: position 29,052,886 of record JBAGKM010000021.1, read on the forward strand.
CTCAGAAAAGCCATTTTGATCAAATTTTCCACATACATGTCCTCTAATGTCAGATAAATGCCACATGGACATCACACCATGAAAAATATTATTATTTTCACCGGAGTGGGTCTTTAAATGACTAAACTAGTTTCTCTATTGGAGCAGCAGCCAATATTTCCCCTGTTCCCAGAATAAAAAGCAACACATCACCTTTTTATTTAACTCCAGCGGATGTCCGGATCAAGCACCACCTCATTTATTTTCCTGGACATGTGAGACATGGCGGGTTAAAAACAAGTGTGTATGTGTGTGTTTGGCCCACAAACAGAAGCTAATGTGAATGATCCAGCGAGGCTGAGTCAGAGTGTCAGCTGGTTTTTATTTAGCTATGTCTGCTCCGTGCTTGTTTAGTCTTATCATACCAACACACCCAGACGGTGGCTGCTTTCATTCTCCAACCTCCCTCGGGTAGTCTGCTGCTTCCCTTTTTACTGTCTCTGCCGAGGAATAGGACACTCCTGATGGGATTTTCTTCGTTATTCATACTTTAATTCTTTACATAACATAAGGAAAGGACTGCTCGGGTGTGCATTTCCTCTCCTGTTTGTTATGCTCAGACCTTCGCTGCTGCTGCTCCTGAACTCTCAATAATTCAGAGGTCTTATCTTGGGAGGTCTGCTATGTTGCTTTGACCTGACCAGCTCCATGTGATATGTTTCTGAGCTGAATAATAATACTAGAGAGTCTTCTGTCTGAGTGTCCTGTGCTGGGGCGACGTGGCCAGGCCTGTTTTATTCATAGTGCCATAACACCTCCAGACGGATGGTTAAGTAGAAATCCTCACATGAAACATATTCCTGACATGCTGGCTGCAGGTGGTCAAAGATGCCCTGACCTCATTGGTGTAGTAGTGTAGCAGCTCCATGTGTATGAGGTTAGCCGTCCACAGGTAGCTGCTGTATATGAGGTTAGCCGTCCATAGGTAGTGTCACGTGTGCTATGGATGAGGTTAGTCGTTCACAGGTAGCATCACGTCTGCTGTGTATGGCTTTAGCTGTCCACAGGTAATATCACATGTGCTGTAAATGTGCCGCTGTAAATGTAACTGAACCCAGGTGATCCAATCACTTCCATGGCCAGAGGTGTGTCAGCGGTCAGTGGGATCATAACGAAGCCGCAAAAACTCAGCCCCAGTGAAATGACCAAGCGGGGTCGGTGGGCCTCGTACAATGGTTGAGCGGGGTCGGTGGGCCTCGTACAATGGTTGGGCGGGGTCGGTGGGCCTCGTACAATGGTTGGGCGGGGTCGGTGGGCCTCGTACAATGGTTGAGCGGGGTCGGTGGGCCTCGTACCAGCAGTCCATCATCTTTCCTCTTCTTCAGAATCAGCATGGCAGCCGCATCATCTCATTTATCAGTATTCTATTAAATCAACATCTCAGATATCTGCACTGCTCTCAGAGCCAAATTGAATGAAGGTAATCAGATTACAGGCTGCTGCTGACACTTAACTAGAACAGCCTGAAATCTTCCTCTTCTTCAGCATCTCCAGTTTTCTTCATGAAGAAGACGCATTCACGCCCCGTCTGTAATCTCTTTGAATCTCTAAGCCGGGTGGTGCTTGTCTATCTGTTGTACAGAGGAGCTAAACCATCTATGAGCCTAGGTTCTGGCTTCTCATCTGTACTACACCTGTGTCCGTCTGGAAGACATTGGCTGGAAAACGAGTCGTGTGGATGATGTAATGTCTGACGTTCCTGCTTGTTTCAAACTTGAACGTAGAATAAGAGCATGATGTGTTTTAGACCTAACCCTCTCCTCTCGCTCTTCTCCAGCCCTCCAGTGTCACTGTGACCAGTGCCAAGGCAACTCCAGCTGCACCACAGATGGGGTCTGCATCATCATAGTCCAGAAGACCCGTAACCAGCTGATCACCACGCAACGCCACTGCATACGAGACAGTTCCCTCATCCCCCGAGACAGGCCCTTCATCTGTGCCTCTTCCACCAAAGCTGGCGAAGGCCTCCACCCTTTCTGCTGCATAGAGGATTTTTGCAATGAGAAGGTGGACCCCACCGCCATCCCTGGTAAATATGTGGGG
>JBAGKM010000021.1:29086181-29103888 GCA_037177155.1 Melanotaenia catherinae
AAGATTACTTTGTTCTGATTTGTCTCTGTACAAATAAAGCTGAAATGAACTGATAAATACTGCTCCTTCCCCATTAAACTAAACTTTAAACTACGGTTTTGTCTTTTAGTTCCATTGGACTTTGTCTGTCTCCTTGCTCAGGTGATTTCTTCTATTCTATTCTATTCTATTCTATTTCTTCAGAGAGTGAAGAACTCTCTCTGTTCAGCTTGGGCTGGATTTAATCTTCAATGCAGATTTCTTAACATTTTTGTATCTTAGCAACAGTTTCTTCTTCTGTTTTGAAGGCTGGTGATCTTTTTTTAGTTGTTTTATTTTAATCCTGCAGAAAAATCATGATCTTACTGAGTTTTATTGTAGTATCCATCCTTCTGACCCGTTCAGTAGGTTCTGTTCATGCTTCAGTCACTGCTTGATTTTCTGTCATTTAAGTGGAGTCTTACTCTGGCTTTTAGAATTTCTATTTATTATTTTTTTGAGTGAATATATTACAGGTGGAACTTTGGGGTTGACATGAATAAGAATAAATCCAGTGAGACAATCCAATCATGTCAATAACCCCTCATATTCCCTCAAAATGTCTCTTTCTCTTTGTAAATCCTTTTAATCAACCCCAAGTCAGACTCCTCCTTGTGGTGATAGTTAATATTTTTTAGTCTCAGCAGCTTCTTATTAGATGTTCAGCTGGATGTTTTATTTGCCCTAATAAAACATCCATTACTGTCTGAGGCCATGATGAGTGCAGTTGCTGTCATTCAGTTTCACTCCTTCAAGTGATCAGTTGACATAAAACTACAGTCAGGGCCTCAACAAGATTTTGTCTCTAGTCTTCTTTTCCACTTCTTTCACTCTTTAAACATCTGATTTGTCTGTGCTGCAAATCTTGTTTTGTGCAACTTTTTCAATGAGAATGTTTAAATTTCCTGGATTTATTGTGATCACAGACCTGCAGACTGACCAACTGCAGACTGACCAACTGCAGCGAGCAGTGTCATTCAAAACAAACTTCAAGATCTCTGGGATCTGAATGGATTGAGATCTGTAGATATCCAGATTAAGGAAATGGAGGAGGACTGAAAACAGTGGCTGGTGCACCTTTATTCACAGCTGCCTGGTCCAGCTCTGCAATTTTCTGTTTCTTTCCAAAAAAAGGTGATCTCAACATCAGATGGGACTCAACCTGGATTATCTGACACTCCCATGTAAATGGAAGTTATGATGCTTTGTGTGTTTGTGCTGCATGCTCTGACTCTGCAGCAGAAACACCTCACACTGCAACTCTTCGCTGGGATTAGACCCCAGCTGTCCTGCACTGCATGAACATCGGAGCTGCAAACATGTCCTACAAGAAATACTCAGACTGCTGGGTGGATTCTGCTCCATGTTAGAGATAAATATGGATTTTCCACCACATGATCTAGATTGTATTGCGCTAGAAGTTTTCATATTGTTCCTGGATAACAGAAGGAGGAAGAACATCCTCCTAAAGACAACTAACACAGAGAATGAAACCTCGACCTCTACAGCAACACAAATTCTAACCAGTTATTCTGACTGTGGAAAACAGCGAACAAAACACACCCGAAGAGGTGTCCTATTTCTGAGCACAGCTGTGAGACCATGTGAAAGTGTTTCCCTCTAAGACTCAGGCCTCTGTCACTGGAAACCATAAAAAACAACATAAGTGAAGAACAAATAAACATTTCCATCAGTCTGCACACTGACCACAGCCCCGCCCCCTCCACCTGCTGCTAACATGTCTGCTGTCTCATTTTCATGCTAAGGTTAATATTAGAAAGGTAGCACGGAAGTCCTACTAATCGTGTTCTCCAGTTCTGCAGCTGAAACTCAAGTAGTTAGTGAACATAAAGAATCGATCATCAAAACAGAATATAAACAGAATTTACCTGCTTGACGCCGTTAACAGGAATCTGTTCCGTCAGCTCCAAGATTCCTTATTGGCTATTCGAGGTGGATCTGTCCTCCTTCTCCTCCAGGTGCTGCAGGCTGTCAGTGGGCGTCACACCTGATGGGAAGAAACACGTGAGTCACAGAGTGTCAGAGAACCCATCAGAGTATCAGAGAACCCGTCGGAGTATCAGAGTACCAGTCAGCAGTAAACAGAAACAAGAAACGAGACAGCCGACAGTAAACTTTAGAAACCTTGTCTCACAGACCCAGCTGTGGTGAAGTGGCCAGGCTGCAGATCTGAGATCAGTGAGCTGCTCTCCCATCACATGGAGGACCAGGCGGAACCCTGGTTCCTGTGGAGGAACCTAGGTCTTCTCTCGGCCCCCTTGTCAGAAAACCAGGCTCCTTTCTCGACCCCTATGCAGGAATCATGGTCTTTTCTCAGCCTTTATGCAAGAACAAGGATCTTTTCTCTGCTTTGTCTTTAGGAACCACAGTCTTCTCTTGGCCCCTTGTCAGGACCCAGGCTCATTTTTCTGCCTCTATGCAGGTACTAGGGTCTTTTTTAGGCCCCTATGCAAGAACCAGGGTTTTTTTCTCTGTTCTGTCTGTAGGAACCAGACTCTTTTCTCAGCCCCTTTATCAGGAATCAAGCTGTTTTCTCAGGCCCTTGTCAGGGACCCTGATTCCTGAAGAGAAACCAGACTCTTTTCTCAACACTCTCTGTAGGAATCAGGGTCTTTTCCCGTCCCCCTGAAGGAACTAAATAGACTGAAGTCAGACATTATCAGGGGTCTCATTTATAAAGCTGGCTTTCGCCACTCCCCACACAAAACTTGCGATCTAGCACCGGTACGTAAACTCCGACCCATGCGTACGGAAACGGTGCACACCGGTACGTAAACTCCGACCCATGCGTACGGAAACGGTGCACACCGGTACGTAAACTCCAACCCATGCGTATGGAAACGGTGCACACCGGTACGTCAACTCCGACCCATGCGTACGGAAGCGGTGCACACCGGTACGTCAACTCCAACCCATGCGCACGGAAACGGTGCACACCGGTACGTAAACTCCGACCCATGCGTACGGACATTTTGGAGACGATGCAGGTGGTGAATTGCAGTCAGACTTCATCCTGCTTATCACACCAAACATTAGTTATTGATCCATGTTATCATAAATTTTCAAACCAGCAAAGTTACCTGTACTGCGGCATTTAGTGAGCTATAACTGTTCCATAAACATCTGTCAATATGAAAAATATATAAAACAACTTAAATCTCAAACCCTGGAGCACAGAAAAGAGCCGATCTGTGTGGCAACTAACAGCTACATCATCATTGTGGTTGTAGGCTAAACCACCGATTGACACCATCATTTTGTCAAGGTAAGAAGCAAACAGTCTCCCCCCTGGCCTCCCCCCGCCCAGTATGAGGACCACGACCCACAGCCCCCCCCCCCGCCAGGAAGGCTTTACAAAGGAGCAAGGATCTGTGAGGAAGTAATGCAGCATTTGAGATGAGAACAAAGGTTAATTTTTAAAGATATTTTAATGTACTGAATGTGTCCCACATAACTTCATATACAACAATATTCATGTCCTGCTTTGCATGGACCATAAATAGCTGGTTTGGGCGTGTTTAGGATGGGATATGAGATGCACACATTTCCAAGTGGTCTGTGATTTATAAAGGGGAAATTTTTCAGAGGTGTTGCGCATGGTTTTATAAATCGTGATTTTTTTAGGTGTATGCCATTTTCCGCTTTGGGGCATACGTACACTTTTAGTATAGATCCTACGCAATGTTTTGGGTCTGTGAACCACAAAGTTTTCGGGTAGTCTCAACAGTAGTACATCCCTGGGCTTCTAGGTGGAAAAGACAAAAAAAAAATCTGTTTCCAACAGAGGGGTCGAAGAGACCCCACCCCCCTCTCTTTTACAGGTGGCTGATGCGATATTTCTAACATGCGCTCTGTCTGCAGGTGGGAGTGGAGCTCACCTGTGTGTGCAGGTGGCAGACATGACGCAGTTACATGTCAACATGAGAATAAGATCAATAAAACCAGGCTGCTAGTTTTTATAATGAAAAGAAAAAATATAAACAGTTCCTGGTTTGAATAAAGTTTGTTGAAGGAGAAAAATCCAAATAAAGGTAAATTTAGCAGAGTTTACTGAAATCCTACTGGTGTCTTTTTATGCTGATAATTTTGAATTCATCATTTACACAGTGTTTAGATGAGATTTAAAAACATTGAAATATATATCATGTATCGGGACAAGGTAAGAAAAATAGTGGGATATCGGTTATAGGCCATATGGCCCAGCCCTACTCTGAAGCACAGAAACATCCGGAAACTGACCTGATCAACCAGAAGGAGTCCACTGAATTAACCTGCCCCGTACATCACACCTTTTCCTGCCTGGAAAAGTCCCAGGACAGTTTAGTTCTTGGTTCTGTCAGTGGAAGTGTCCTGTTTTTATTAGACTGAAGACGTGTGGTCACAGTTCACAACGTAAACATTTTGCTGTCTGACATTATGATTAAGCCGGCCTGTAGCTGCTGTAAGCCCAAACCCAGAGGTCCAGATGGTCACTCAGTGGGAGCTGCGGTCCAGCAAACACCCTGCCAGCAGTCCTGCAGCTACAAACCCAGCAGCAGAGGGAAAACAACAACACTGAAAGTCAACTAGGATTGAGCTGCCATGTCTTTGACTTGAGGGCTTTTAAATACCTGAACAACAGTGAGCCACCGGACCAGCAAGTCCACATTCAGTCCAACAATCATCCTTCATCATCACCAAATCTAAAATCCTGATCAGCACTAGGTCCTGCTGCCCTTTTCTGATGGACATATCGACATTCCCACCAAATCCTGGGAAATATGAAAACACTGAGCTGAGCAAGAGCAAACAAACCAGAAACCAGTACAATATCATCACCGCACAATTTTACAAAAGCACGATCTCCTGACCTGAGACAAATAACAAATAACATTACTGCAGCATGATGGAGACATTTAGACCAGAAACAAGCTCAGGTGCACCTTCACAGAACTGACTGAAAGCGATTCCCTCTAGAGAACGGTGGTCTGGTTTCTGCTTCAGCTCAGAAACTAACCAACGTCAGTAAATGAAGGCTGACCCTGGTCCGACGGAGAATCTGAGCTACCGGATGAGAAATAAAATCAACAGTTCAAACTTACCACAGGAACAGTTCCTGGAGTTCCAAACATCGATCAAACATTTCACAACCAAACGGATCAGGAAGCATGTGATCATGGTACACATCGTTGCCCATGGCGACAGTGCATCTACCTTTAGATCACAATAAGCTAAAAGTCAGCAAAAAAATGCTAATTTCGGGCATTTCATGCTTCATATCCATCCAAGCTTAGTAAAGAAAAGTAAGACATCCAGTATCAGTGTTCCACAGGAAGCATCAGAGAAAACGCAGCGAGAACAGGGCAGCAGAGAAAAAACCGATTAACATAAGACACATAAGCCAATGTCTTCCTGAGCTAATGAGTTTAACAGTCTCATCCTCCACACTGCTCCACAACACCCTTCACCAGGAAAACTGCTCTGCAGGGACTACCGATCTCCACGGCTCCATCTCAGCTGCTGGACATTCCTTACCACGTCAATCCTGCCTGGTGAAGAAGACCTCTGCAGGAGGAAGGATCAGCAGGAGAACAAGCAGCTGGGCTTAGAAGAAGCAGTGCCAAGATCTGTTCAGGACTAATCCCTCCATCACAGACCCAGAGCCAAGAGGAAAGACATAATGCTGCTGCACGTCAACTTTCAGTCCTTCGTGGGTGCTGCAGAGATTAACCCTCAGGTTTTCACTCAGGTGGGACAGAAAATCAGACACTCGCAACACGGTTTGCATGTACAGCTGATTTTCTGAAGCTAGAATAATAAAAAAAAACATTTTACATATTTATTTCAAGCTTCACGCAAACCAGAGCTGCAGTAGTCCTGCAAACTTTAGTAAAGATGGAAAAAAAAATAATGGATCATTTTTTCAACGTATAATGCAAAATAATAATAATAACATAATAATATTACAGGGTGATATGGCCCAAACCATGCGACCAGAAAGCATGTCTGCTTTAAAAGAAAAACCGTGTAAGTAATGGAGCTCCAGGATGAGTCCATGAGCCCCAGAAAAATACTAATTGATTAAAATTAGGAATAAAACACATTTAGGTCAGATGTGCTGCTTCCTGCACGGAGAACCGGATAAAAGCAGCACAAAGGTTAATCCAGTTTGTCAACGCTGCAGCTCCAACACACAGCAGCCACCATCTTTACTGAGGCAAAAACCGAGATGTTAACCCTCATCAGTCTCAGCCAGTCACCCAACATGCACCACTAAGCAACATCCATCCTTCTGCCCTTTATTAACATGACGAATGATTTCTCCTCAAGTTACTCATGTAAAACAAGTAAATTCCTCCTCCAGAAGAAGGCTCTCCAGCTGATATTAGGACACAGGTACCAGTCATGAGGCAGATCAGACCTTTCTCTTACAGCCAGTCATTGGTTTATTAGCTGAAGCCTGTTGGGTCCTCATGCTATTAGCTGTATTAGCAAAATGTCTCCTTTTCCAAGGACAATTTCTCAGTTTATGTTCATGTCTACTGCTCATCACCCAACATCATCGTTGTCCCCGTCACCATGTCCTGACATATGTAACTTTACTGTCACAGAAAACAAGCAGGAACAATGATGTTGTGTAAACTGGTAATAAACTTCTGTCCATGCAGAGACATTCAGCCCTCCATCGCCAGGCATGAAGGACGGTGGTGTTCAGTTCCTGCTGCTCGCAGCTGATCCACAGCTTTCCTGTCCAACATCCTCTCCGTCACCCTGCAGCTCAGTCATGGACCTTAAAGAGTTAATGCATCCCTAAAATGTGTTTTTGAGCTGTAATTAACACAGTATTACTTAATTGTGATTAAAACCAGCTATACTGTTGATAATTTCTTTAAAAAACAGGATTTTGTCAGTGAATGACTCAAAACGCCCCCTACAGGGTAAAACCAGGTTTCGTTTTTCGTGATGTAGAGGTAAACTTGGTGCTCCTTTATGTCATGAGAAAACTTTTAAAAACCTCCCAGCCCACTCAGTCCAGATGCAAATAGGCGGGTCCTCGTCTTGCAGGCATAGAAGCCACGCCCACCAACACATATGAACGGATGTGAACTTATCTGGTGCAGATCTGCTAGTTCCAGACTTTTGGACTTTTACAAAGCTTTTGATAAATTATTCCTGCAGTGGGACGGATTTGTGCTTCTAAGGGCGTAAAAGTAACATCGGACTTTATTCTTTACCTGCTGATCCTCATCTGGCAACAGACAGCAGCTCAAATCGTAGCAGCAGCAACTTCCAGCAGCTCGTCCTGCAGCTGCTACAACCTGCCGTGAGCCTCCACAGCTTTCCAGAGCTGCTGACAGGCAGCTAACATCGCTAACGGCTCACACTGATACGTTCAGGACCACCTGGTTCATGTGGAGCTGAGGAGATTCAGGAGGGAAAGTCTTCCACCTCAAAGATGTTCAGTGGTTTAGCTGCTTTGTGGATCTGGCTTTGCATCTTACCAGTGAGCTGAGCTGCTGTCCGTCAATCATTTCTACCTGCGTATCCCAACCCGCCCACTCTCCGCCCCCTGATCACCACACACCTCCCACCCCAACCCTGCAGTTTCAGGTGTTTTTTAAATTTGGTGGGTGGAGTTACACAGAAAGTAGGGGGCGTAGTTTGTTAGAGCAAACCTTAAAAATGCACAAGTAATAAAGAACAGATACTTCTTCCCACAATTTTAAAACAGGCAGGTACTAATTTCCCACTTTCCTAATTAATCAGGTGCTGTTCCACACATTTTCTTTTTCTCTTTAGGTTCTTCTCCTGGTTGTTCGTTGTTTTTTTTTTACTTTTTATTTTAGAATTTTTACATTGTAAAACTGAACATTCCTTGACATTAGACATAAAAGGAGAGGGGAAATAAATAAACAAATAAAGAAAATAATAATAAAAATAAAATATACCTATGTATACACATACACATACATACATACCTGTACACATGTACATATAAAGTAAAATAGATTAGATAGATTACATGACAGCAGGGACAAAATAGTTTCCCATATAGTAAAGATCAACAACCCAACTATTTCAGTCAACCAGCCAGGTTTGTTTTAACACAGTGCCATCTTTGGTTGAAAATGTCCATCTTCATTTGTAAACTTGCTGTCATCTGTTCCATTATGTAAACTTGTTTGAGTCTTTGTTTCTATTGAAGTATTGTTGGTGGTTTTACATCTCTCCAATTTACAGTCATCATTTTATTATCTATGTGTAATATGTATCTTTGATTGGCAGTATAGTTTTCCCTTGGTATGGCACCCAATACATAGAGCGAGGGATTTGGTGGAACCTTCACTTGTGCAATTCTTTCAGTTTCTTGCTGAAAATCCTTCCAATATATTTGGATCACTGGACAGTCCCAAAAGATATGTGTGTGGTCCCCTATTTTCCCACATTTCCTCCAACACAGTGCCACTGAGTGGTCTTTTACATAGTTAGAAATAACATGGGGAGTATTTAAGTATCAGATTTTTAATTTCCAAGCAAATTCTTTCCATAATTGACTATTGGTTCCTTTGTGGCTCTCTAGACATATATTGTGCCATAAATCGTCTGTTATTATGGTGTTCAACTCTAGTTCCCATTTTTCCTTAATGTTCAAGGTATTTTGATAAGTGTCAGGCATGATCCTCTTGTAAATATGGGAAACATGTTGTTTTGTGGGGAAGTTCTTTTGTGCAATAGTAATAAAATATTGTTCTATTACATCAGGTTCCTTAAAAAGTCTCTCTCTCTCTTTGTGTTTCATAATGTAGTGGCTAATTTGAAGGTATCTATACAAATCATTTGATGGGAGATTAAACTGTTCTTGAAGCTGAGTAAAAGATTTAAGATCTGTTCCCTCAAACAGTTGGTCGAGTGTGGTGAGGCCTCTGGTGGCCCATCTTCTAAATCCATGGTCCCAAGTAGAAGGTGGAAACTCTATATTGCCCACTATGGGCATGGCACATGAAAGTGATCCCTGGTTTTCTAGTTTTTCCTTCACATCAGTCCACACCTTCAGTGTGTGCTTTATCCATTCATTTCCCAGTTTTATTTTATTAATAAGTTTAGTGTTCATAAAAGGCAAGATTGACAACGGTATACCCCTGGTTTCACTCTGCTCTATCTGCCGTTAATTGAGCTGCCCAATAGTAATGTTTCAAATTTGGCAAGCCAAGACATCCCTTGTCTTTTGCCAGGAAGAGCGATTTAATTCTAGGTCTCTTGTTTTGCCAAATAAAATGGGAAATTAATTTATTTAACAATTTGAAAGTAGAAACTGGGACTTTTATTGGTAGAGACTGAAACACAAATAGAAGACAAGGGAGTAAATTCTTTCTTATGGTCTCAACTCTACCTAATAGTGAGAGGGGGAGGACTTCCCAGCGAATCAGATCTTTTTTTATTTCTTTAATTAATTTATTGTAATTGGCATCAAATAGTTTTGTGGGACATGATGTAAGTATAATTCCTAAGTATCTAAATCCTTGATTAGACCAGTGAAAAGACACTAATTCATTTAACTGTTCAGGCCAAGTCCCTGATGTCATCATTGCCTATGATTTGTTTTGATTGATTTTATACCCGGAAATCTCACCATATTCATTCAAACATTGCATAAGTGATGGGATTGATGTAAGTGGGTTTTTAATAAATAGTAGAATATCATCCACGAAGAGAGCAGTTTTGTGGGCAGTTTTGATTCTGCACATTTTGGCGTATTGCTTCCACTAGGGGTTCAATGCTAAAAGCAAATAAAATGGGTGACAGAGGGTCGCCCTGCCTAACGCCCCTCTCCACTTTAAAGTAGTCTCAGCACTGTCCATTAATTCTTACTTTTGACTTAGGGTTTTTATAAAGTAAATTAAACCAGCAAACAAATTTTTCTCCAAAGCCCACTTCAAGGAGTGTTTTTTCTAGAAATAGCCAGTCAACTCTATCAAATGCTTTCTCAGCGTCTAGGCTGAGAAGCATAGAGGGTTGATTATCTTTTGCTGCTAATGACTGTAGGCTTAAAGCTCTTCTCACATTATTTGTCCCTTGGCGGCCTGAAATTAATCCAGTCTGATCTGGATTTATTAGTTTCTTAATATAGTTTTGTATTCTAGTTGCTAAAATTGATGTTAATATTTTAAGAGACTTATTGGACGGTAGCTAGAACACTGTAAGGGGTCTTTTCCATCTTTATGTAGGACCGTAATAATGGCTTCTGACCATGATTCTGGAGGATTTCCAGATTTGCAAATCCATCTATTCCTGGTGATTTATTGATTTTTAACTTACTAATAGTTTCTTTGATTTCGTCCTCATTTACTGGTTCTGCTAGCTTAGATGCTTCTTCAGTAGTTAGTTTGTTCATCTTAAGGGTTTTTAAGAATTCCTTAATTTTTTCTTCCTTAAATGGCTGTACCTGGCCTTTATACAACTGTTCATAATATTTAGCAAAGGTTTCTGACATTACTTTGGGGTTGGTTTCGATTTGGTTAGTACTTAATTGCTTAATTTTAGGGACCGTGCGGCTAGCTTGTGCCTTCCTCAATTGGAATGCCAGAAGCCTACTAGCCTTGTTTCCCATCTCATAGTACTTTCTATTGGTATATCTAAGAGCCCTCTCTGCCTTATATGTTAATACCTTGTCCAATTCCCCTCTAGTTTCCTTCAGTTTATCCAGTGTCTCCTGTTTGCCATATTTTTTATGTTCATTTTCTAGTCTTTTAATTTCTATTTTTAATGTTTGTTGCTTTTCAAGTCTTTGTTTCTTCAAAGATAATTTTGCCCCTTATTGTGGCTTTTCCTGCGTCCCATAAAACTGAGGGTGAAACAGTTTCGTTTTCAAAAATATTCAGATATAGCAGATCTTATTTCCTCTCTTAAATGAGTGTCTGCTAACAGAGAGACATTAATTCTCCAGTGTTTTATGCGGTTTTCTAATCCTAAGTCAAACTTCATTATTACTGGGCTATGGTCTGAAATTGTTGCTAGTTCAATCTTACTATTTTTTATCCGATAGGCATCTGTTTTTGAAAAAAGTAAGTAATCTAACCTTGAGTAACTGCCATGTACCTGGGACATAAATGTATAGTCTCTTCCGTTTGGATGGTGGTGGTGCCAAGCTTCTATAAGTCCCAGTTCTTTCATCATGTCTAACAAACTTTTGGACATTCTAGATTGTGGTCTCATTAGTATGGGTAGTTTATCTAATTTATTATTTAGTGCACAGTTGAAATCTCCGCCTACCAGCACAGTGCCTTCTCCCTGAGTCGCTATAAGATGTGCAATCTTTTTAAAGAAATGTGGACAGTCTTCATTGACCTTAAATCCTCCAATTCTCCCAACCACCATGATGTATCGACCCTCTGTATCCTGAAATACTTTTTCATTATTATAGTATACATATTCGCTAAATAAGATAGCTACCCCTCTCTTTTTATTCTTTCCACATGAGGCACTATAGACTTGTCCACCCACTCTCTCTTCAGTTTTAAGTGTTCTAGCTCTGATAAGTGTGTTACTTGAAGCAAGGCTATAGAGCATTGCATTTTTTTTTACTAAAATCTTCTTCCTCTTAATTGGGTTGTTGATTCCTTTTATGTTATAGGTGATTAAGTTCTGTAAAGTCATTGTCTTTGTGTCCCATCCTATTATACTGCCCTGCCTGTTCATGAACTATTGACAAATATTAAACTGATACAAAAATGAAAATAACAAGAACTGTACAAAACTGAAAAAGTATACTCAGTCACATATGCCAAGGAGAACACATAATTATTCTAAAATCTCCAACCAGACACAGTGCTTTAGCTATGCCTGATTCCCGTTGTTACTGGGACAAAGAGTGGTGACCTGACCTCTCTGTGGCTAACCACACACAAAGTGCAACAGTGACCAATATTACACTAACATGTAAAAAAGGTGTCCATGGGTGTAAACCCCACATATATTGTCAATAAGCAACAAATGAAAAAAATTCAACGGATTCCGTCAGAACCCCGATATCTAAAGTACTTTAAGTAATTAATGACAACAACCCATATTTTCCATACATAAGGAAAAAGGCCCTCCATTCATCTACCCTCAATGTGTGCCCATTAATGTACGAATTCAAAACAACTCTTTATATAGTCTGTCTTTTGGGCTGTAAAGTACCTCTGTATTATCAAATACTAGTCGTCCTCCTGTAGAAAGGCTTTCTAGTCCAATGTTGATAGCGCTCCATCTCGTTTCCTCTTCGTACTGCTCCGCCACCCCTCCTTCATCTTCTCCACAATGCATTCCTTTTCTCCACAGCGCACCTCCACTCCTAGCTCCTTCAGCTTCTCCACAGCATCCGCTAGAGTGGTGAAGGTCTTATCTCCCGAATCCAGTTTGAGTTTGAGCTGGGCTGGATAGATGCATTTTGCTGGCATACCTTTCTGCTTAAGCTGCTTAATAACTGTATGAACTTTGGCTCGCTTCTTTTGCAGCTCAGGAGAATAATCGTGGTCAAAAAAGATTCTCTTATCTTGAAATGTCTCCTGGAATCTCACTATGGTTGACCTGGGAGAGGCTGCCGGGTCTTTTGGTTTTGACTGCAGTGAGCGATGTGCCCTTTCGATCTTAATGTCAATGTCAGGTGGCAGTTCAAGTACCTTGTAAAGTAAGTCTTTCTCGAATCCAACCATATTTCCTCCTTCACTTCCCTCTGGTACTTGGTAGATTCTTATGTTATTATGTCTAAGTCTGTTTTGGAGATCGTCACAAATGGCTGAGAGTTCCATATCACGGTGGAGCAGATAGCGGAGTGCCCTCTGCTGTCCAACGTTTGTATCTTCAGCTGTACTCACTCTTTCTTCCAAGGTTCCATATCTCTCTTCATGTTCACCCAGCTGCCCTTTTATGTCCACCACAGCTTATTCCAATCGTTCGAGAGACATTTTTGTTTGACTATGTCCCTCTAAATTTTCTTCGCGGAGTTTCCTTAACTCCTCCATCAGTTTTATCTCGGGGGCTAACTGGCACTTGTTGCTAGTAGCACTTAGGTTAGCGTTAGCTTGACTGGAGGATCTCAATTGTTTATCTTCTGCTTCCTCCAAAGCCTCTTGTTTGTTGGACCCCTTGTGTCTGGATGATGAACTCATGTTGTCCGAGTAATTTCTTTTAAGTTGGAGGTCCTTAATATTTTTAAAGTTGTCTATGTTAGCAAATTATCTGACGGAGCTCGTTCTCTGTTATCCTTACCATGACGTCACCAGAAGTCACCGACATCTGGCTGTATCTCATGGGTACCTGTTCTTTCACTGCACCTTTCTGGAGCTCTGATAGTTGGCTCACTTCTCTCCAAGCTGCCTTGATTTTAGCCTCCAACCTCCTCTACCATGGTGGATCTTTATGGTTGCTCTTTGGTTGATAGCCAAACACCTCAAGAATCACTGCTGCTGATCTCAGCTCATTGGTTTCAGTGATGGTCATTGTAGGAATCATTCTCAAATCTGCATTCACATCTTCCAGGAGACTTTCCGATGGTGCTTCACTCAGCCTCTGTAATTGGTGTCAGGGTTGCCTGATGCTTATTTTAACCAATCTTATCTCTTAGGTCAGCGTGATTGCGCTTATTGGGGCTTCGTACCCAATCTCTTGATGGGGAGTTGTTGTTAACTCCCCCCTGAACTGGCGTGCTGGAGTAGCATTTGTGTTGTACCTCATCAATCTCAAGCTGTCATAGCAGTTGCCATCTGTGGATGTTGGAATGTTGAGCTACTAGTTGTTTGGCAGTGAGTGTTGATTGTGGGTTTCGAAGATTCCATATTTCCCACATTCTCTGCATGTAACCCCTCGGAATAGGGTTACTTGAGCAGTAGCATTCCAACAGAGCCTTGTTCTCACCTCTCGTCCATTTCCTTCTTGTTCCAGTAGACCACTTCTCACCAGGGTGCTCTGGTTCCCCAGCACCTGACACAGACCTTGTTTGACCGGGCGACGTCTGAGCCAGTATGTCTCGTGTTCCCTTGTCTCTCGTCATATGAGGTAGGCAGTAGCGCAGAGGGTCTTGCCTAAGGACCCACACTAGGTGTTGGTAATTGCCCCGACCGGGTGAACCCGGGTCTCCTGCGTGAAAGTTGGATGACTTACTCACTGAGCTACCTATGTGTTCAATTTAATATTCACAAAAAATAATCTAACAGTCAGCAAAAATAAATAAATAAACCATCTTGACACAGTTATTATTATGATTACAGTTTTGTAACAAAAGGATTTGCTGAGAAGAGGCTGTGGACGGGGCAGTTTATCTGAGCACCAGCTGGCTAACAGTTAGCTGTTCAACTAACGCTGAAGCCACTTTTAAAAGCAGTTTAAACTTCATAGAGCGACCACAATCATAACAGCCACAAAGTTAACAGGTGAGGGGACAGTTGTTGTTTTTCAAGTGTAAGTCGGAGGCTGTCAACATGAGTTTAGTAGCAGATCAAGCCACAGAATTAATTCAAGTTACTCCTGAGGTAAAGGGGATGAGGAAAGAGAAAGACGGTTTTATTTCCATTTTCTGTGCTTGAGGACATGTACTTGGTTGAGTGATGTTATTGCTAGTTCAACAACCTTTACATAACTTTATCAAGTCATTTTGTTTGGAGCCATCTGGCTCATTTGATTTGACTTTCTGGCGTCATCCAGCAGCAGCTGTTTGCTGTTCATGAAGCTTAGATTAATAATTTTCCTGCTCTGATTTTTTATGTCCATTTGTTTTTCAGGCAAACAAACCAAAACATTAACAGTTCACTTTCATTATAGCTGACATTTATTAATTCATTTAATTTGTTTGAGGATTCAAAAAGTACAGCACAGACAAATTAAACACCTTTACAATATCAAAGAGTGCCTTACTGAAGAATGCTAGAGCAGCGACAATGAAAACATCATGCAGATCAAGCTTTTAGAGGTTTCAAAGCAGAATATACAGCAGCATAAATCTAAGATCATCTACAGTAATCTTGGACTCGTTGGCCCTTACACCACAAATGACTCGATTATTAGCATAAACCAAACAGCTTTTCTTCTTAAAATAGTGCAAAGCTGATCATAGTGAAGCAACGCAAACTGCAAGCAGGAGGTGGAAAATTCATTGATACAGGCTAAAAGCTTTGACGTTCACTTCAGAGGAACCAAAGTATTCAATACTATTCCAACACATTAAACAGTGCAAGCATGGCAGGAAAATACTGTTGATATTGTCTATTTTCTAAGAACATTTGTCAGAGCATCACAAGTGATTTTAATGATTGTTAAATACAGTGATGGTGTGTTCAAGAGAAGCTGTAAGAAGTGGTGTCACATGTGGGCTTATTACTGAGTGGAAACTGAACATGTGACTCAGAGCTGAGCTCAAATCAAACAGCTGCTACAGACATCTGTGGGACTTAAAATATGCCTCTTTTAACACAAAACAGCTATTTTAATGCTTTTATATTTTATCCTTTCGTGAATTAGTGGATAGCTCTCATTCTAAAACTGTCTTGAATAAAACAAAAAGTCAATATTGATATTATCTTTATTGTAGACATTGATTAATTTGATTTATTAATCTTGTATTCAGATGAATGTCATGGTGCAGATCAGGGCTCTAAATTAAAACCCCAAATCAAGTAAATAATTTTAGTTATTATAGATTCTTTTTGCGTTACACGCCAGCAACTGGATATCAACATTGTGACTGATTCTGCAATGAAACCCAAGATGGCATTTACAGAGGAAAAGAAAGAGAAAAGGGACAGAGCAAAAGAGAAGACGAGTCAAGATAAGACTTTTACTGACTGGAGAGTTCAGAGAAGAGACAGGATGCAAGATGGATTCTGAATTAGCCGTCATTAGGGGCTGCCAACGTGTGAAAATCTGACAAACGTCAGAGATGGAGCTAAAGTTAAAGTCAATTATTTTATACGGCTGGATAGCTCAGTTGGCAGAGCATCTAACACCTACCAGTTGGGTCCCCTACACTACTGCCTAATCACTGTAAGTCGCTTTCTGCTACTAAATGACTGTAATAGGTGGGGGGTATACCCAGGGATCCTCAGTCCTGCTCCCAGTGTAACTGCAGGAATCTGAAAGCCACACTGGTTAGATTATATAAATAAATTAAAATCTCAGTAAAGTTTAAAATAATAAAAAATATGCATGATATTAGAAAGCTGAAATGATTTTTTTTTTAAAAATGATGATAAATATTTGTGTAAAATAATGAGAACTGTGCACCTGGTGCATTGACTGGCCGGTAAACACCGCCACCTTTAGCTTTTCAAACATTCATCATCTGCTCTCCTTTGTTTTGGTAGCTAATATTTTCTCCCTGTGTATAACAGATTAATTCCCACTAATATTTTTTTTTATCTCCACATGTAGCAGCTATTTACAGATTAGTTTTCCAACTCTGAGTTGAAGACAAAAAGCAAAATAGTGAGGCACACGTGGTGCAAATAAACACATTTAAGCAAATGTGCCGTGAAATGAATGTAAATTATTGCTTTGGCTGATACGACGGTGCACGAAGTGTCACATTCAGTGAAGAAAACTGAATCAAACAATCATGAATGTGTGCAGGTGAGAAACATTCACAACTCAATCCACATGGGTTCAAAATCAAAGGCAAAAACTTTCGCAAACCTGTGAAAAAATGCTCCAAAAACCAGAATTTTAAATTATTTTTCTGCACATTTATGTGGAAATAAAACAATCAAGATATTCTGTGCAAGATATATAAAAACTTGTTATTGACTCAACATCTTTTAGCAGGTTTGCAAAAGCTCACGAAAATCAAACTGCTGCTGCGATAGCTGAAGTTTCCACATTCCATATTTTGGCAAGAAGTTTCAGGTGAACATAAAAAGTACATTACAATCTGTGGCGGTTTGCTCATACAGACAAAAGGTGGGGTGGCCTTATTAAGTTTGGTTGAATGCAACTTTTCTCTAACAACAGATCATTAAGACTTCTTATAAATCTGGATATCTGTTCACCTGAATAGAAACAACCAGCTCGCGTCACAGCCAGATGTTATCATGATGTAATCATAAAGATAATTTAGTGTGTGATCAATGGTTTCTAACCGAGGTGTAACGGCTGAGATACAATCATCATGATTCATTAAAGCAACAATGAGTGGTGACGTGTGGTGCAGCCTCCTCATGCACAGCTACAATCGCTATAGTCGTCTCTGATGCTGGTGGTCTGATGCTGCAGTGAGGGCGCAGAGGCAGTGTCTGTGTGTGTGGGTGGGTGTGCGTGTGTATGCATGTGTATATGTTTTCTTCAGTTAAGAGGGTAAATATCACATTGTGGGGACTCTGCCTTACCTCTGACCACAAAAAACAGTGACCCCCCACAATGGAAATCTTTACATTTTAATGGTGAAGACTCGGAAGGTTTAGATATAGGTTTGATGTAGTGTGTGTGTGTGTGTATGTGTGTGTTTATACAGTGAGCAGTTGGCAGTGATGCGACATGATGTTAGCTGGGACGAGTTGAGAAGGAAGAGAGTCTCCTCAGGTGAGTCCAGCAGTTTAAATGAGTTGCCATCTGAACTTAATTCTCATAGCCGGACACCTCTGTGGTGGTGGTGGGGTGGCTTGGGTTGGTGCTCCGGGTCTGCCGCTGAGGGCCTGGCCCAGGCCCTGGTCTGCCTCTGGCC
>JBAGKM010000021.1:29110443-29121838 GCA_037177155.1 Melanotaenia catherinae
GGGGTGCCCAGCTCCGGTCCTCAAGGGCCACAGTCCTGCAGGTTTTTCATGTGTCCCTGCTCCAAAACCACCTGACTGAAATAAATGAGTCATTGTGCAGAACTTCATGGGCTGTTTCCTTGTGAAAGGCCACGAGAAGCCTCCCATCAAATAAAAAAAAAAAAGCCCTTACAAAAAGCCATTTTGGGGTGAAGTGTACCCTACCTGACCATGTCCAGGTGTACCTGCTGCTCACCTGCTGAATGCTGGGTTAGACTCCAGCTTCCCTGTGACCCTTAATGGACAAAGCAGTATGGATGGATGGGTGGTTGGGTGTCCCCCACCCCCAGCACCCCATGTCCCCGGTTCGTCAAAATGTTCTTTCACAAAGTTCAGCACTGACTAGTTATTTAGCTGGATTTGCACTGTCAGCATAAGCCAGAGGATTGGAGGATATAATCACCGTCACTGTAGAAAATCCTTTAAAAAGAAGTTTCTGTTCTTATAAACCTTGAATTTAGTCTGATTTAATGCAGATCAATACATTATTCATCTTCAAAGACAAAATAACTTGCTTAGAGCCAAAGCAATCAAGAGAGAGTGTCTGCAGATGGTCCGCCTGCAGGCATGTGGAATGAATCATAAAGCAAACCTTTGCTGCTTCATTACACAGTCTTAGAAAAACTAATAAGAGACCAATATGTGGGTAGTTTACAGGGACAAGACCTGTGTAAATGATATAAAATGACTATTGTTTATAAATGAACAGATGGGCTGTAAAGCATGCTCAGATGTGTGCTTAGCAGAGGCAAATAAGGGAGGCACAGAGTGGCATTTTCCATTTCCAGAGAGAGAAAAAGTGCCTCTGCTTTTCACACTTCTGTCTTGGCTTTGACAGGAAATCTGGGAATTGTTGGTGCGCAGAAGGATTAGGAATTTGCTGCAAAGTAAACACATTCCTCATGAGTTGCTGTGCCAATTTGAATGTAAATGAGGAGGCCCATGTGCATGCTGGAATATATTGCCACCTGTGATATCAGCTTTGTAACACTTGTTCATCCGACCTTCGTCCCAAAAGCTTTTCTCCACGAAACGTTCAGCAGGAACAAAACTAAGAACAAAATGAATCACTTCCAGCTCAAAGATCTGGGTTTAACGATAAGAACCTTGTGAATTTTTAACCACTGTGGTGTTTTTTGTTTGGCTTTAGGGAAAGCTTGCCTAATGCTTAACAGACTGACACAAACCGAACATGTTTATCTTGAAAAGGCACTCTGTTATATCTGTCACTCACTCAAAGTAAGAGCAGCATGCAGTCTCGCCAATATTGTTGCACTATGAAACAAAAGAAGTTTTATTCCCTTGTGTTCAATTAGATTTGCTTCTAAAGTCATAATCTGCTGCTAGTTAGATAAATTTAGACCCAGACATTTCTTCTTGCAGCACAAGTAAATCAGCTGCCACATATCACACAAACAGCAACAACTTTAATTATCTGTTATCAGTTGCATGAAGTTGTGCTGGAGATGTGAGATATAGCCACAGAGAGAGAAATTAAAATCTTTTCCCACTCAGGGCCAGGAGTATTAAAGCTCACGGCAACACTTATTTGTCTGTTTTTTAAAGATTAAAAATGCAGAATGATTGGGACTGCAGCAGACGCCTCTGCAGGGATCTTTTCTTAATCCTACTCCGGCTGGATTTCTGACCATTACCAAACAATCCTGCCAAATTCCCATCGGGTGCCGCAGGATCTCGATGCCAGGATCAGCTCCAACAAATAGGAAAAAAAATGACCTCCTGTCATCTTTTGTGAAAATGTTTTCCTTGTTTTCATTGGAGTACGTCATGGGATCAGCAAAGGTGGTAGAAAAGTTTGGAAGGACTGCGCTGCAATGAGTCTGACCACACTCACCACGGCGATGTGACGCTGGTCTGAACAAATGTTCACTGTCAACAAAATGCTTGAGGTACTTCATCTAATGCAAACTTATCACACTGTTCCTACCAGGACCTGTTCAGTTTAACTCAGTTCAGCAATAATTGTGTAAAGCTAATTCCCATCAAAGTCATCTCAGAGAAGTATTACACAGAAAAAGTTCTTTCATCATTTCTAAACCACACCTTCTGATATCTTCCTCTTTGTCCTCTATGAGCCCTTTGTTTCCAAAACCAGGCTTTTAACTGTAGTAAATGATAAAAATCTGTACGACAAATGCCTCAGTCTGCTCTGCTGACTGTGTTTCACTGACTTCTCCTGACATTCCAGGCAAGCTGAAGAACAGAAGGATTTTCCACCTTTCAGGTCGAGTTTATTGTAAACAGTTGAAGTATTTCAGTATTTAACTACAAAGAGAAGCTGCAGTATTTTATTTATTCTGTTGTTGTGGTCTGAGGTTCTCTGTGGACAGTCGACCAGCAGCTGAGCCTCTCAGATAAGCTCCCAGCCACAGAGAAACAGAGGGAACAAAAAAAAGAGAGTGAAATGAAGACGGACCACTGGCTCTGTGTGACTGAGAGGCTCCGTTTCACAGAGAAACGATGGCAGAGGGAAGTCAAGGGACTGGGAGGGTGTGTGGAGGCGGGCAATCCTGGGGAGCTTTCTGTGTATGTGTGTGTGTGTGTGTGTGTGTGTGTGTGTGTGTATTTTATTTATTTATTTATTAAATCATAAGTTTAAAAAGTTGGGTTTTCAGGCTCCCGTAACACCAGTTCTGAAATGGCTCAGCAGATGAGAAAGCTTAGGACTTGACAATCAAGATTTCATCACAACTCAGGCCTACGTGTCTAGAAAGCAGCGTCTGGTTCTGGCAGCTGAGAGAACAGAGGTTAAAAAAAATGAATGACTTGAAGAGGAAATGATGAGATCCTTACAGGAACCCTGTCCAGAGCTGCAGGCTGGAAAGCAGACTGGAGGGTAACAGGACTCAGATCCTCAGATTCAGACAGGAGCTCCTAAAGGTCTGGTAAAGGAGGAGCTCTGAGTCGGTACTGAAAGGAAGACATGAACATCCCAGTTTATGTTCTTTTGGAACTTCACAGCTTCCAGCACCTTCTACTGTTTACACGACACCTGTTGAAGGTGAGGGAAATGTCTCATGTATGAAAATCCTCTTTCCGAGTGCCGCTAATGGTCCAAGCTAAACTCAGGTGCTTCCAGCATCTGAAGCCTTACAAACAAAAAGCTGCAAACGTCGATCTCAGTCAACGGTTTTTCTTTTACATGTTGCTTTCATTTCTTCTGGTGCATCGCACTGGAAGAAGCTGGACTGAATGTTTCACTGTGGACTGTGATGTTGATCCAATGGAGCAGCGAACACTCATAAAGAGGACCAGCACGTGAAACCGTCACCATGACAACCTCCGGTCAATGATCCCATTCGCCCAATGGAGCATTGGTGTCCCTGAGACACACGAAAGACAAATGATTTATCATGACAACAGACGTGTTTGAGGCTTCAGTGAACCAGCCTGATGGTTGTATCGTATGATGTTTACGGGGAAAGAAGGGGAGACTGTTACGCTCAGCGAGCTGGATTCACTTTCTAAAATCAGTATTACACTAACATTTCCTGTCAAAGCAGCTGGTGTGTCACGTGACCTATCGCAGTTGATGAGAAACATGCAGGTGATGCACAGCCTGTCTTGAAATGTTCTGCAGAAGATCAAATAACTTCCTTTTCTGAACCCTTTGAGTCCTGCAGCTTTTGTCGTGAAGTTTTTTGGCCTCTCCTGCATTTCACTACAGGCATGCCACATCCAAGCTCACCTGACTTAAATTAAAAGGTCACTGTGCAGAACTTGACAACAAGCTGCTGGATGCGTTTGGTTTGAATCTGAGGTTCAGAGCCTGAAGGAGGTGTTACTGGGGAAGAATAAATCAAGATGGCACACACCACAGATGGAAGTTTCTGGCCTGCCTGAAGAACAGTCACTTCCAGGATGAATCTGTAGCTCATAGATCAACATGAACATTATCCCTGCAAAGACCACCCCTAATGAGGAGAAGCTGAACAGAGTTGGAGAGACTTTAGAGCAGAAAGCTCAGGAGATTGGTACCATCTGCTTTCATTGTTCCCTCAGGTGGTGGTTCTGGGTCCCAAACTTTCTATTTCACAAATTTCTTTGATGTGACGGGACGGAACCTGCTGAGTAGCTTATATCTCACCCTAGTTTATCTCAGACTTACTCGCATCTCGGGCGGGTTGTGGAGGGTCAGATGCTGATATTCAGAGACCGATACCCCACTGAGGGCTGTCTTCATTACCCACCATTGTACTTGTCCAGACCAGGACCAGATGTGTCTCCTCATATTTATTCTCCTTTTTTCAGTTTGTTGAAATGTTTGCTGTTGATCGTTCGCCTTGTGATCAGATGAGTTTACCCCAGTTCTGGATGTGAAGTCAACCCAGCGTATGAGCAGAGAGCGTCCGGGTCGAGCTACTTCTCACACTTCTGATTATATGACATCACATCTAGTTGATCGATATCCAGTTTTTACTTTATTTCTAAGCACAAGTCAGGAAATGATTTGTTAAAACAAACTGCCTGAAAGTCTATGGACCCTGGAGGAGTTAAACCTTCATATCCAGCCCACTGCGATTTCTTAGTGTATCTGTTATCTGGTTAACGGTCTGGGTCAGTTTTAACTGAACTGGCTGTAAACCAGTTCTAAAATTCATTTCACTTTGAGGCCAAATTTTCACCAGAAACTTCAGAAAAGTGTTTATTAGGATGGAAGAAAGATCCAGAGTCGCCCTCTGCTGGCTGATGGTTAGAATGCAGGATTTTACATTGGCTTTATTTTTCAGACTAATCAGGAGTGGCGGTCGTATCACCTGCTGGATGTACGTGCTGCGCACACAGACGTGCACGTCAGCGTTCTGCACCGTGTGTGTGTGTCAGAAACAGACTCTACATTCAATCCAGCTTCATTTGTAAAGCGCCGCTTCACAACAACATCATCTCAGGGCTTTACAGACAAATCAATTCCAGCCTCGTTAAGGGAAACGCAAGGGGCGACCGTGGAAAGAAAAGCTCCCTTTTAACAATAAGGAAAAACCGGAGCCAGAAGCCAGTTCAGGGAGGCCGCCATCAGCCCGAACCGGTTGGGGTGGAGAGGACATGTTACGTACGAGCTTCATAGATTTTTAACCTTTTACTTCAACTTGAAGTTAATAAGAACAAACACATTTCTTCACCGACATCATAAACATCAAGGTTTTTTTTCTTTTCCGTCAAGACAGTCACTTCTGGTACTTCAAAATAAAGCCTTTCAAAATAAGACAGCTCTAAGAAACCAAACGATTCCTTTGCATGTCAGAATTACAGCAGCAACTAAGTATGAATACAGGTATTCATTTTTTAACAGTCTGAGTTAGAATCTTTTCTTGAACACCTTCAGGCTCTGTGTTTTGGGTCCACTTTATGTATTTTATTATCTTCTCGTGTCTGCAACGGTCCCTGTTTGGTCTGTGGAGATAATATGTGTCCACAGACCCCACAGAGGCATTCACGGCCACATTCAGCACAATTTCATCTCAGCTGGGCCGGACCAGTAAAATCACAGCATAATAAACAAAGAAACTTCCTATGTTTTCAGGTTGTTGTAGTACAACCAAGTTAAAGTACATTAGCAAGGTGTTTACCATCCTTTTAGAGACGTTCTGGAGGAAGTGGGTCCATCCCGGTAACGTGGACAGTAAGTTTTTGTCTACAGATTTCTAAGATAAATAATCATCAAACACCACATATGAATTCCTACATAAACTAAAAAATGTGAGATGTGTGCTGACAAACCTGCAAAACAACTGTCTGAAATAATGAAGTTCACCTCTGCTTGTAGCTCTACTGGGAACGCTCCTGGACAGGAACTGGAGTCACCAGCTCATCACCGCCCAGTCAGAGCAGTTTCCAGTCGGGTGGTGAGGAGGGTAACAGTGAGTACGTGTAGTTGTGTTGAAGGGAACAGATCACAGATTGTGAGGAGCAGAATCTGCTGGCAAGTTTTCCTCCTCATTCATGCTCCCACTCTAAAAAAATCTGAGTTTGGAAACTTAGCAAAAACAGTGAGGAAGTTATTGTTTGGATTATTTCTGGTCTTTAATAAAACCAGATAGTGTATCACATAATCTTTGTGGGGTGGTGTGTACCCCACTCTACCTATGGAGGCCGGTCCAGGTTCGAGTCCTAGCCTGGGCCCGTTCTCTCTGACCCCCATTTCCTTTCAAGCTACTGACAACCATAGGCCACTAGGGACCAGAAATCCTTTAAAAACTTGTTTGATTGTAACGATGCTTTAAATAAGTACGTTTATTCCCTTTTAAATGGTGAGACATGGGCTGTAAAAACAGCTGATTCTGCTGCACTGAAGTCTGAAGAAGCTAAACATGTTGGTTTAATTTCAGAATTAATTTAACTTTTGTGCTAAAAGATCTCCATTTCAGGTATAATAGCAGCAGGGAGAGGAGGCAGGAGGATGGATGGCGCAGGGAGGAGTTCTGCTGTATTGTCTAATCCACCATCTGTCGCCAGTCAGCTGCTCTGCCCGGACAGCGGGGACTCAGCTGGGCTGGGTCAGGTGGTCGAGACGCGCCCTGCACCCTGTAGCCTAAACAACACCGGCGTGTTTGTGTCGGAGGAGACATCCCGATCCGCTCGGTGACACATGGCTGCGTGTTCCGCCTGCACGCGCTGACTGCAGGAAGGAGAGCTGGACGCTGGGATGCAGAGAGAGGCTGCGGGAGGCTGACCAACACCGACCAGGACCCACCAGGGACGGACTGCTGTGCGGAGCGCGTGCTGGTAAGCGCCATCCTGGCTCCACCTGTCATCACCTGCAGTGGGGCTGAGGCTGCGGACATGTCTCCCTCCTCTGGACAGTACCGATCCGCATCTCATTGTTCTGAATCCAGCTCCATGTTTTCTACCACAGCATCCTTCTTTTTAATCTCATGAACGAACAGCTGTTAGTTCATTCACGCTGGAACAGACAAACAGCGACGTTTTCCCTTCAAACTTCATTTAGTCTGTCATTTATTTAAAAAAACTTTGTTCCGCTCCTCATTTTATTCATGTTATCATTCTGCTTTGTAACATCTTGCTCCGTGTTTGTAGAGAACCACATTTCATGTGATAAAATTAAAATTACAACCCAGAGTAAGTTTTCTTAGCCGCGTGTAAACTGTAAATATGGGAAAACTGCTCTTTTAATCTAAAAGGAATCCGTGGTTATATTCAGATATTCTGCTTTGTTGTTGTTTTCTAATGATAATGAGAACCAGCTCCGATGAATGCGGCTCTTTCTGCACTGCGACATTCATTTGCAGTGAAGTCATTGTTCCCATGCTGGGCTTGGTGAAAAGCCCACAAATGACATTTCTCTGAAACGCTTTCGCTTTTTCCCGTGAACTGGCCCTACAGTGTGTCTGAGGACTTTTATCCCTGCCGAGCCGCCGTAGCGATGGGAGATAACATGTCAAAGAGACTAAAGTTGATCTCAGCTACAGAGGCAGAGATGGAAGAGCGCTCCTTCTCCAACCCCTACCCGGACTGGGACCAGGGCGTCCTCCCCGCGGACGCCGGAGCAGACGTGCAAGTCAATGAGCCGTTCAATGCCGACGGAAAGGTGGGATTTTTTATTTTTATTTCTGTTTGATGTAGAACTAGGTGCCTGCATGCTAACAGAAACTAAAGCTAACTTAGCCTAGCTGCAAACACCTGACACCGCTTTTTTGTCTGCTCAGGTTTTTCCAGGGCTGCCAACTTTTCAGTAATCCCTGGAGTGAGATTTGGTCGCACAAGACATGAGACTCATTTTATTCAGAAAATACTCTGGAGTAACAACATGTTAGAAAAGGTTTACAAAGAGCTCAAAGTACCAACAGAAGCTTCAAGTAAAACAGGAACCAACTCAGCTACAAAAAGAAGGGATAATAAAAATTTCACATCAACAATAATTTCTCTACATCTGTGTACCGGCCTGGCTTTTGGCCTTTTTGGGGTCTAAATTAACAGCTGATCGAGGTGGTGAGAAAGTATGAAAATGAAGAAAACACGTGAAAAAAAAGACACCGCTGCTCAGACCCGCCCGCCATGGACAGACTTTCTCCTTAAAAATGAAAATACCTGGTCAGCTGTTCATTACAGGTAAAACTCAAAGACTGTATATAAAAGATGGATGGAGCCACCGTGACGTCACCCGCAGGTTTCTGTATAGCTGAATTGAAGCTCATTGGGCAGTTCCCACCATCGTCATCTTGGTAGCGTCACGCGTGTCGTCAGTCCCAGAAAATCCAAAAATGGGCAAAAAGGTGAAGCTGAGAGGGGGACTGTGAAGGTGGGGGTGGATGATCACACTCCGGGCTGCCTGTAGCTAAGAGCTAACCGAGCTAACCCGGAGCTAGCGATAGCTAACCAGCTAATGGAGGTAGGCGGTCTAAAGCTAAGGCACGCTGTTAGCCGGCTAAAAACCGCAGTTGTGCTGCACTCTCCCTTCTTGCCAGGATACTGGATACTTGTCAATCAAAATGACACGCCCCTCCTAATGACAAATTTCAAGATTAAATAACATCGAAATGGATGAGTTAGAAAAAAGTTTACCCCCCTCACAGTTGTCATGAAGGTGAACTTGACCTATTAATCCTACAATGGATTTTTGTACCAGGATTTAAACATGTTTATTTCTGCTGTGAAGATGGTCTTTTTAACATGGGAGTCTATGGGGATTTGCTCTGTTTTGGAGCCAGCCCCTAGCAGATGAGGGGTGAACTGCAGTTTTTTTGCACTTCCACATGGCTTCACATTTTACAGGCGAAGGTTGCTGCTTGGGTTCATCACAGAGTTTATAGCAAGTTTCTTTGTCATTTGTCCTGCTAGCTAGGTTAGCTAGCCTCAGACAAATGCTAGCTAGCTAGCTATGATTTGTGTTAACAACCAGCTTTAGTGTTTAATTCAAATAGACTTTAATTTATATATATATATTCATCATTGTTTGCAGTGTAAGAATTTGTGTTGCTGTGAAAACTTGAGTTGTGGTCTTGCTTTCATCATTTAAAGTGAACATTGTAAAAACAATATTTGTTTTTTTTTTATTAACATATTGTTTTCCTCGTATTATATTTTTTTTATCAGTTATCCTGCTTAAGTAAAACTCGTGATGTTTCATTTCAATTTAAGTGGTCACTCTGATAGAGCCTTTTTAGCTTTTGAAGTGTATGTGAAGCATGTTCATGGATCATCTAAGGCAGCAATCCTAATTTTGGTCCTCAAGGCCCACTGTCCTGCAGTCTTTAGCTGTTTCCCTGCTGCAACACACCTGATTCAAATTAATGGGTCATTATCAGACTTGTGCAGAGATTGACATCAAGCTGTCAGGGGGATATCTTATCTTTAACATATTACTTACTTAATAGATCTTAGTTTGTATTATGGCCAGTTCAGGTGGTCGGGAATTACTACACAGATGTGGAAATGTACACATAGAAAAAACACTTAAATGAAGGTCAATTATTTTAGTTTTTATGGATTGCTTATTGTGCTATCATTAAGCTGGTCCGGCCCACTTGAAATTAAATTGTGTTATATGTTGCCCCTTTTTTTAAACCTGAATTATTCTATTCAAGGTTATTGGGTTATTGCTTGTCAGATTCAACTACATAATGAGAACTGTGACAGAATAATGAAGCTAATCCAGCCAATTTAACACTCTCGTGATGTGTAGTTTCAAAGTTGAGTAAATGATCTAGTCTGTGACTGGAGTTGCATTTTTACTTTGTGCCAGTGTCTCTGTAAAAGTTTTTGTAATTTAGGCTCAGATGTGCTCCTATCCATCAACACATTATCACCCACAAGCACTGCCACCTCTACTGCAGTTTTTGCCTACTTCTCATTGATATAAATAATAACCCTCTGACTTTTTAATCTGCACACCAATGAGAAAAATAAATTGTGAGCAAAAAATCCCAAGGTGACTTTGGCTTTCTCCATTTTTCTAAACTGCTGCCTGAAGGCTTAAAAAAACTAACTCATAAGCCTTCAATACAGCAGACCTCACTAAAAAATATTTATAACAGAAGCAGACAAAGCTGAATAAGCATCCAGAGTTCTACTTGTCAGCACACAGCGGAGCATTAATGTGCATACAGATTCCGGCCAATTCTGTCCATCAACCACCCACTCAAACAGCATAAAGAAATTATAAGAAAGTTCTGGTTATACCCTTATAGTAGAGTCAAGGTTTAGTTCTACAAACCATTTAAAATAAGCACTGTTGACCAAAGTGGTGCAGAAGATGAACAAGAATAACACTTTACAATCTCTAAGACAATAATAAATCTAAGTTTAAATAAACAGTAAAAAAGATCAAATAAATGGGTAAAATAAAAACAGTGTTTTATCAGACAACTGTGGACTTTAAAATAGCTGAAACATTTTCAGCAAGAATGTAAAACTGAAATAATTATAAATACATACAAACAAAAATAAAAAATATAAAAAATATTAAACAACTCTTTTCCAACTTCTTTTAGGGTGTTGTTGGCATGATAAAAGCCAAGAAATATTATGTAACAGGTCTAAATGCCATGAGAAGAATTTAATTTTTGCAAAGTTTAAAATGACTGAAGGTCTGAGCTGCTCTGATATGAACAGTGAGGCCGTTCCATAGATTAGGAGCCGCTGAAAAGACTTCATCACCGTCACCTTTTAAGGCCCATTTTTACTCCCTTCCATAAGTAAATAGCGACTTCTGTTTCAAACGTTGTCATACATCACCGTCCTCTTACTTCCATGTGTCTTTTGCGTTGCCATGGTTGTTTAGTCAATTCCTCCACTAGTGGGCAGTGTTGAGTAATTCATTCCTGTGAGCTGATGTCAGTTTCAGACACTGTTGGGCGACGGTAATGCATCGCTATTGCCCAACAGACCTTAAACATTCACATACATTCTTACTTCAAAAGTTCTTTCTTCAAAATTTCTACAATTGTCCTAGTCTTAATTCTTCTTCTGCATTTTGTTCCCTTCCTGATTCTCTTTTACTTCTCTTATTTGTTTCTTTCGCTGGTCGCATATTATTTATACAAAAGAATGCAGAATGTTAGATCTCCCCAAAAAAACACTCCAGATGGGAAACGTTCTAAGAGGTAAGCCTGAGACTAATGCTTTTTTTAAATAGATATATCTGTTAATCATTTCCAGATGAATTGATCAGTTTTTTATTATCAATTTTAACTTTTTTCTCCCCTAATGTCTTACTTTGTCCTCAACCAAAAGATATTAATTTCCCTGTTATAGAGGACAAACAAGTGTAAACAATAAGCATGTATCACACCATAACATTTATAGCCAAGGCTAATTCGCAATGTCCGTCCCTAGTTGGGCTTTTACAATACAAATACATTACATTTACAATGCACAA
>JBAGKM010000022.1:324821-343935 GCA_037177155.1 Melanotaenia catherinae
TATGATTCATTCCTCTGAGTTCTGGTTCTCAATAAATCTGTTAACCTGCTCTTGTCTCCTGAGGGTCCTGTGTAACAGCAGGATGGCAGCAGAATAATGGTTTTGTTGCTGTGTTGTGCTGAACAAATTTGGTTTGCCAAGAGGAGGTTTAAAGCTCCTCTTGATAATCTAATTTATTTATTTACTGATATTTATTTACTTTGCATTATGGAATCTATGTAATCTTGCTGGACCTGACCGGAGGGAACAGAAAAAGAAGGAAGACAGCAAAAAGAAGCAAAAAGGAGAAAGAAGAACAAAAACACAGCAGACAGAAGGCAACGACCCTTCAATCCAAACTATCACCAGACAGCACACAGCTACACTTGTACATAAACACACCAGAAAGTTTCCTACGACTTTTACAGAAAAAAAAAACAGCTGACAGTAATCAAGCGTTCCTAAATAATAAATAAATAAAAAAAAAAAAATGAGAAACGTATCACAACAACAACCAAAGTACCAGATACACGTTCACAAAAACAATAAATAAGTAAATTAAAATGATCTCTTAGAGTATAAACCCACTGGACGACTGAGGGGTGATCAGTGATGAGGAGTGGTGAGGGTGGTTGTACACATGTGACCACGCTATAATAATCCACATTTTTAACGTGATATACTTGACTATGAACAGTCACACAGTAAGATCCTGATAATATAAATATAAAAGCAACTTTTTGTTGAAATGGCATTTGGGGATCAGGATGAAGATCCTTGTAGAGTAGTAGCTGACATACTGAAGCTTATAGAGTTTGTAAAGCAAACTACCTCCTGCTGTGTCCAAACACATTCAGCATCCTTTTAAGATGCTTTGGGCCGATGGAGCGAGTGGATCTGATGAAATGAAACCTCCAGCTGAGTCTGAAAAAAAAACCCACTGCTGCAGTAAAGTGTAATTTTCCAGCAGGTGGTTCTGGGTTGCAGGTGACTTGGACGTTTATGAGGTGATGTTCTTAAAGTTGAGGTCTGGCTTGCAAACCTGGGGCTAAGAATATACTTTTTAACCTGGCGTTTGCATATGCAAGCAGCTTCTTTGTGTTTGTGTACCACGCTTGTTACCAGTGGATTTCACTATGGGCCCAGTAGAGATCTCAGACTGGATAGAGCTGCAGAGGAGGTTAGTATTTGGTTTATTTTGAGATCACAGCTGAAAAAGATACAGACAGCAACAATATAATACAAACTGTACAGAAGACCCTAAACCAAACACACCGTGAGGGTTGAAACTTTCTTTCATTTTCACCGCTGTGGATCATTTCACCTTAAATGTACCGATATACTGGTCCCTATGCTGCCCTTAGTGGATGTGGTGTACTGCACCTTGTGAACTCGTAGAGTTAATTTGTGAAGACCAGTTCCAACGATGATTTAAAGAGATGGCAGAGGCAGCCATGATAAACAAGTGTATTTGTAATTAAAACCAAGAATATTTTCGGCCTAAGCTGTGCTGCCATATTTATTTTAGAAAACAGAGGCTTTCCCCTGCAACTCTTCCAAACAAGCCATACTGGTTCAGCCTTTTTCTAGCTGAACTGTAATGAACTTTAACAATTAACATGCTACCCGAGGCCTGGAGGCTCTGAGGTGTAGCTCTTTGATTTTTTGGAGTTTCTTGGCGCATTGAACAGTCTCACTTTGGACTGAACTTGCTGGAACGTCCACTTCCAAGAAGACTGGTAACCATCATGAATGTTGCACCTGCAGAACGATGGACTGTCTCAACTCCTGTGCAGACGTGTTTGCCTCCACCAAGGTATTCCGTGTTATCCAAACAACAAACCAGGGGTAACGCAGGGAGTCAAGGCCGTTGATGGTACATTTTTAAGAATGTTTTACTTTTGTTTTATTATATCTGTGGCTACCTTTTCTTTTGTGAGCTGGTACAGGCTTTTCAGACAAGAAAAACAAAAATCAAATTCAGGGTATTGTCAAGCTCTGCAGCAAGGTTGTGGGATCCCTCTTGGACAACCTGGAGGACATTTTGATGACCAGGACACTTAAAAAGGCTTGTTGTGCTCTAGCAGACCAGAGCCATCCCCTCCATGGCTACTTCATGTTGCTTCCCTCAGGCTGCAGACTGGTGAGGCCACAGGCAAGGACAAACAGATTTAAAAACTCTTTTCTCTGTGTGGCCATCTGGCTTTCAAATACGGTTGGGTGACTTTTCCCCCCCCATTCAGTTTTGACTGTTTATTGCTGTGTTATGGTTTGTCACTTGCTGCTGGCTGCAAATTCAACTGCCCCACTGGGGAAAATAAAGCTAACCTTGAACAAGAAAAAGAAGGCCTTCAGCACTCAGGACAAAGAGGAGGTAAAAGCAGCACAGTGGGAGGTAAAATGCTGCCTAAAGGGGGCTAAAGACTCCTACAGGAGGAAAGTGGAACAGAACTTGAGAGAGAACAACATGATGGAAGTCTGGGAAGGCGTCAGAGCCACCACAGGCCACAAACAGAGGCCAGCACAGCAGGTGGGGTTTGGAGAAAGCAACTACCTCAACCACTTCTTCCGTGGGTTCAGCCGCTCTACTTCTAGAAGGCTGCAGCATCAGACAAGGTGTCCCCCCAACTCCTAGATACCTGCCCAGGCCTGGAGGGCCACTTAACTCATAAGAGCCTGACGTGACATATTTGTCACATTTCTGAGATATTTTGCTTTAATTTATGGTATAAACTTTGTTCAAAATCCTGTTGAAAACCATCTGATACTTGTTGTCTGTCCCCTAATAGATACCCAGAAGCAGAAAACCACATTATAATATTTTTAATGTGTCACATGGTAATAAATGGTAGATACCCCCCCTAAAAATGTTAATTTTTTTGTTACATTTTGTTACAGGGCCAAATAAAGACCTCATATTTAAATAAATGGACTTTTCCTACCATTTTTTCATGGGTCGGGCCTTAATGGGTTAATGGGTCTACAACCCGATCCTACAACTCGGGAGAGTGCCTGTTCTCTGGAAGACATCATGCATCATTCCAGCTAGCTACACAGAGTAAATCTCCATGGTAACTGATGTGTTGCTGCTTTTATGAAACTGTCATGGAGAAGTTCAGCCGGGATAACCAGGAAGTCCTGGTTTATCTCGGTTATAATAAACAGCCTCCTGATTAGGACCTGATTTATCTATTTATTTGCTTTTATTATGTCCTGATAGCTTTTAATGAAAAGAGCCTGTACTTTATTCCTTGTGACAGTTATTAGAAGGAACTCCCGTCTGCCTTTGTCAAACAAGAACAGGTCAAATCTGACATTAGACCTGATGAGGTTGAGAAATAAATGTCCTATTTTAATTTGTTTGCTCTGTGATGGACGCATTAATCTGCTCAACATCTGTCGTCCGAGTGTTTGTTTGACTGCCTCGCTGCTCTCTCTTCCTCTTCAAACAGCCATCATATGCTTCCCGTGTGTAATTGCAGGTTAATCTGCAGTCTGATATGAGTCGTGACTCTTAATTGTGTCTGCCGCTATGTAAACCCCCCGTACACCCCATCAACCAAAGGTCATCTCATGCTGGATGTCAGTCGGTGACAGGTTTTTACCGGGGAAGATGGTCAGGTGTCATGGTGACCGAATGAGATGCCTTCTTTCACTGCACCGTCCCTTTCTGCAGAATATTAAACAGTCAAACCCAGCTCATGAATATTAATGAGGCTTTTAATGCTCGTGCATATTCATGACAGTGGCTGGAGGTGTGCTTAGCAGGTCTGGAGATCCAGCTGTGTTATAAGACTGATGGTGAGCATCAAGCAGATGTGGGCAGAGAGGGTGATGAAATCCAGAGCAACCAAAGGACATCTTACCTGTTTCTGCTTCCACCAGCAAACCATCCCAGTAACTAAGCAAACTTTTCCTGTTTCATGTTGGAAGCCTTCCAGCGACACTGGTCTTCTGTTCTCGGTCGTCTTTTAACCTCAAACGTATGCACCGAATGACGATAACGTTACATGGTTTCATAAAATAAGAGCCACGTCTGGGCTGTTGGGTGAACAACAAAAGAATGAAGAGTCGGCCCCGGCAGGGACTTCATGTTTTCATCATCTCGTGTCTCAGGGGGCAGCGAACGCCTGACTGAGCCTTTTTAAATGAGGATCAAAGACCTGCTCATTGATCTTACTGCTCTTCTCCATCAGTATGACCAATACATGCAGCTCGTCCTCAGATAAAGGTTGGCTGAACAGTTAATGACAGGCCTTCTCAGTAGGCTCAGTTTCCCTGTATCGATCCTGGGATTGATCGAAGCTCATGGGACCGTTCAGTTGTGTTTTAAACCTTTCTCCAGGAGTAATTGAGGGAAATGCTCCGCAATCCAGGAACCAAATTATCCTTCCATGCAGTAAGGTTTTTACACTGTAAGATTTCCTGAAATAAGACAAATTATCTTTAGACAAGTGAGAAACATTTTAAAACAAGTTATGAAAAACTCATTTTAACTTTACTTAGTTAAACAACCTCATGACCAGCCTGTTAATATTTCTTTTCAGTTTTTCTTTCTCATAATTTTATCGGTTCAGAGTGCATAAACCTCCAAACTGATAAACAGACGTGAAGCATCCAGTACATCCGTAAACACCACGTAACATCGTGTTATCCTCTGCACATGCGTTGCTTCTGGGCCAAATACCGTTTACACTTCAGCGTGATGAAGGTGGCACTGAAATGATGATGTGAACGACCACAAAAATCAGGACCACCCATCCGCCCACCCACCCATCCATCCACCCATCCATCCACCCACCCACCCATCCATCCATCCATCCGTCCATCCATCCATCCATCCGCCCGCCCGCCCGTCCATCCGTCCATCCACCCATCCATCCACCCACCCATCCGTCCATCCGTCCGTCCATCCGTCCGTCCATCCACCCACCCATCCATCCACCCATCCATCCACCCACCCACCCATCCATCCATTCATCCGTCCGTCCATCCGTCCGTCCATCCACCCACCCATCCATCCACCCATCCATCCACCTACCCACCCATCCATCCATCCATCCGTCCATCCATCCACCCACCCATCCACCCACCCACCCATCCATCCATTCATCCGTCCATCCATCCGTCCGTCCATCCACCCATCCATCCATCCATCCGCCCACCCACCCATCCATCCACCCATCCATCCATCCGCCCACCCACCCATCCATCCATCCATCCATCCATCCATCCATCCATCCACCCATGCACCATCCATCCATCCATCCATACATCCATCCATCCATCCATCCATCCATGCACTATCCATCCATCCATCTATTCATCCATCCATCCATCGGGAGGGCGAGCCAGACATCCCTCTCCAGCTCTTTCTGGTAGATTCTAAGGTATTTCAGGCCAACCAGGAGGTGTCCCACTTGGTTTATTTTGATTTCTTTTGTTGGATTTCTTTTGTAGGTTTATCATTTTCTCTGTTCTGTTCCCTTCCTGTTCATCAGACCTGACTGACTCGCCTGCTGCTTATTTTGTGTATCTGGACTCTTGCAGCTTAAATTTTCTCTTATTGGATCATTTTCATTTCACTCCATGTATTCTGTATCCTTTCTGTGGATAAACAGTTTTATCTGTCCCCAGATATCATTGCTTAGCTTCGTCTCCTCCTCCACTTTCTTTATTCGGGTTTAATTTCTTACCTCTTCACCTTGGACTATGTCAGGAACATAAACAGACCAGTAAATCCTGAGATGTTTTGATTTTTTGGCTCAGCTCTTTCTTCACTACAACAGACCAGTGAGTCGCCCTGACAAATTTCCAATCCATCGCTCCATCTTTCACTCTATCCCAACAAAAGATCCCAAGATGTGAATGAGCGTGACTGTAACATTTTGACCTGTACGTTGCTTTCGGCTTGCTATATGCAGTACTTGCAGATTTCTGCATCACCTATTACCACCTCTGTCCCTACATTTCCACTCGGAAAAACACACCTCCCTTCTGGAAATTTATTAATATGAGGTTGTTCCTGAACCGATGGTTCAACTCTAAAGCCTCTGAAGATCCCCTGCAAAATAATTCAACAACTCAAGAGGTAGAAATTTAACGTGGTGCTAAAACTCAGGGATGGATCCACACTGATTTGTGGATGACGCAATAAAACAAGACAGATTTATCACAGTGCTGACTCTGTCTGTTCAGCTTAAAACTGGCATAAACGCTTTTATTAAGGCCAGTAGATCAAAGTTACGGCATCATGATTGTTTAATATATATTCCTGGATGTTTTATACAACTTTTAATCAACTTGTGCCAAAAAACTCTGGGTTTGATCAGACTTTGATTTCCATCTAAACCAGCCTTCTCTGCTTTTTAAAAAGTTTAAACTTTATTTTGTTTGCCCACATTAGACATTAAAGACTAATTTAAGCCTGAGAAAACATGGTTAAAATCCATCCTCTCATATCCACCATGGTTTAATTTCTCTGTTTTTTGGGTTGCACCTCCTTGCCAGCAGCATCTTGGACCAGGTGGCTGCTGCAGGGTTACAGCATCAGTCACTCTTTTGGAAAAACCATCAGCACTTTTCACGTGTTTGTCAGCATTTTCATTGTGATGCACCTGTGTTGCATAATAGTGAGCAAAGGTGGCAAAAGTCAAACACAATTAAAGCACAGGTGTCACCGGTTGAACACAACAACTCAAAATTGATCACACTTGTGGTGAATGAAGTGAGGGAACATATATAAGCCAGTTCAGAGAGCACTGGTTTCTGAGGCACTACAATGGATAGAAATCTGAGAGGAGGAGTTTGTGTGAAAGGTGGTCAGAGAAGACGAAGAACAGTAATATCTGATGACATCAGCACTACTGTGATTGACCATGTTCTTGTCCATGAGCCTGAGGGAGGCTGGTGGCCTGACCCGGAACAAAGAAATGATGCTGTGGCTGAGAAATGCACTTCTCATTTGTACATGTTTGTTCTGTATTTTTCATTTAGACTTACTGTATACAAGTGCTGAATGCAGGTTATTTGTTCTGCAACATGCTTGTAGCCTACGGCAAAGAACATTTTGCTTCATGTCCTGAGTGTTGTGTTTTCTATTTTTCTGCGTAGTATTTAGTGATTTACCGGTCGATCTATGTTCCTACCCTCATCTACGGTCATGAGCTGTGGGTAGTGACCGAAAGAACAAGATCACAAATACAAGCGGCCGAAATGAGTTTTCTCTGCAGGGTTGCTGAGCTCTCTCATAGAGATAGGGTGAGAAACTCGGTGATCCGGGAGGGGCTCAGAGTAGAGTTGCTGCTCCTCCACATCTGGTTAGGATGCCTCCTGGAAGCCTCCCTAGTGAGGCGTTCCAGGCTCGTCCTACCAGAAAGAGGCCCCGGGGAAGATCCAGGACACGCTGGACAGCTACATCTCTCGGCTTGCCTGGGAAAGCCTTGGGATCCCTCTGGATGAGCTGGTGAATGTGGCCGGGGAGAGGGAAGTCTGGGTTTCCCTGCTTAGGCAGCTGCCCCCGCGACCCGACTCCGGATAAGCAGCAGAGAATGGATGGATGGATGGATGGATGGAAGCTCTTCTTTCAAACATTTCCACTTTATGGAATAATCTTGTGATCACCATTAACAGGAAGCCAATAATTAAACAGAATTGGGATGAAAGACATTGTCTTTGTAATGGACTTTTTGGACATAAATGGAAATATTTTATCAACGTTTTCCAATACATTTATTTTCCTAAAATACAATTAATGAATGTTTGCAAACCATTCCTGTACCCCTGCTTGTTGTCTTACACACTGGTTTGTAATACGCTCTTGTGAACAGAAACTGCAGGACTTCATTTAATGAGAGCAGATTAACAAACTCATTTCTACGCTGTAGAAATCTCAGCTAGTCCATCATGATGATCCACACATCAACAGCGGATTCTAAACTTTTCTCAGTGATGAAGCCCAGTCTCAGGTTACAGCACACTTCCTGTTACCTGGACGTCAGGTGAGTCACGTTGACATGATGCTGAGAGGGACAGACTAGAAACGTGCGCGCTCTCGGATCATCCTTTAGCACGCAAAAGAAAAAATAATCCGTGTTCCCTGGGAGCTCCGTATAATTTTGTTTACTGGGGGAAAAAAACAACAACAAGGAACTGACGTCACGAAAGCGCTGAGTCAGCAAACCTCAACCGGAAATTAAACAAGCTGCAGTGCGCATGCGTTGCGGCTGCAACTTGCGTTCCTGATGCGGAGCAAAAAACTTGATTAGATGTGTATTTATTTTTTGTTTGTTTGTTTTATTCACTAAAACTATTTACATCACGGTTTCGTCACCGAGGAGGTAAAGTGGAGCGCGTGGGACGCCGCAGTTTGTCCAACCCGGAAGTGAGGAAGAGGAGGGTGAAGTGCAGACTTCCCTGGATGGTCCCAGAGTTGCAGGTAAACATGATACCAGTCAGCTGGCCGGCGATGCCACCCTGGTCTTACCGGACGCCTCTCCGCTCCCTGCTGGTTTAAATAAAGCTGTCTGTGGAAGAAGCTGCCGGTTAGAAATAAAAACCTCTCTGGGGTTCATTTAACTACAGACCCCAGACTGCTGTAGACTAAACTAAGCTAAAATCCTTAAGGACTGCAGGTCTGTCCGGGTCCGGTATGCTGAGACCAGGACTGCAGGTCTGTCCGGGTCCTGTATGCTGAGACCAGGACCCCGTATATAAAGGTATTGTTCAGTTCTGGACAGTCTCGTTCGTTTCTCTGCCAGCTTTCATGGACAGACGCGGCTCACGTGGCCTCTTGTTTTCTGTCATACATGTTCTATGTGGAACAGCAGGAATATTCCCGCCAGAATAAGCACGTTCTTTGGAATCTGGTTCACGGACCGCGTTCCCTCATCTCGGCCTCTCCTGTTCAGATCTAGACAGCTTCGTGGATGTCGGTGCTTCTGCTGGAAACTTCTCTCTGTTCCTAGATCCTGTTCATGCTTCTGGAGGAAAGATCTGCTTTCCTGCTGTGTGTTCGGCCTGGCTGGACTAGTTTACCCGGAGACACCGCGGAGACGGTTTGGTCCTCACAGCCCACACAGAGTCATGTTTCTTTAAAATGCTGTGTACCCACATGAAGCTTTTACATGGAATCAGAGAGGATGTGGACTCCAGCTGCTCTTCTTGGAACTGGCTCATTGATCCTGGAAGATTCTGGTCTGTCTTAGTTCTCTTTCAGGATCATTTCCTCCCAGACGTTTGTCTTCCCTTCAGGAATGTTGTTCCTGGTTTTTATGGACATAAAGGAGACAAAAGATCTTCAACATTTATTTTATCCTATTTTCATGTGTGATTTAGAAAATTATTTTGTGTCTATGAAATATTCCAAACCTCTAAAGCTTTAAAGACCCTGAACTTCTATGAGAAACACGGCGCAGACCGGAACGTGGATCCGCTCGTCCTCGTGCTGATCCACATTTTTTATCTTCCTCTGGATGAAGGTTTTATCCTCTTCATCGCAACGATGCACCTGGACTGGAATGTTTAAATCCTGCTTTCTACCAGTTTGATTCATTTATTTACTCATCACATCAGTAGCTTCATCAGCAGAGGTTACATCTTCTCCAGGATCTGGTCCAGGTCTGTCTCTAGGTTGATCTGGTCTGATGGAGGCTGCTCTGGTTCTTCTGCTGGTTTCTTCTCAGCCTGAAGCTTCACCACAAACACCAGCATCTTCTCCAGAGTTTTCTACTGTTGGGTGTGTGGTAGGGCTGGGCGATATGGCCTAAAAATAAAATCTCCGATTTTTTATAACCAAATCCGGTTTCCGATTTTAATCTATTTTTTTTCTTCTCTTTTAGAAACATAAATAAACTTATTAAAAACATTTATTTGTTTATATAGATGAATACCAGCAAAAATAAAGCATATAATGTCAAAGCTTTTCCACCATATAAACGACTTACACAGAAATATGAGACACAATTAATCCGTGATCTCTTTCCATCTGGATCCTTATCGTACAGGATCCTCTGCAGGAATAATTCCCCTGATGAAGGTCGTCTTAACTAGGGTTTGTGAGTTAAGTTCACTTTGCATCTCGTAGAGAGATCCTAACAGCGTTTCTCACTGCAGTTATACGCACAGCTAAATCCCAGGCGTGAGTGACGGTCACTTTACTGAAAATCTGTCAGACCCCGTTCTGGTGTGGAGGGAGGGCTACGTCTGCTGCTAACTATGAAAAAAAATCCCGATTTTCATAAAAATAAATCTCCTGAAATAGAAAATTTGATTTATCGATTAATCGCCCAGCCCTAGTGTCTTTGTGTTCTGG
The DNA here is from genome assembly GCA_037177155.1 of Melanotaenia catherinae. Lineage (NCBI taxonomy): Eukaryota > Metazoa > Chordata > Actinopteri > Atheriniformes > Melanotaeniidae > Melanotaenia > Melanotaenia catherinae. The sequence goes on from JBAGKM010000022.1 coordinate 335,113, forward strand.
ACATCTGCAGGTCAGAGCCAATCAGAGGAGAGGATCCGCCCTCCTCTGACTACCTGGTTTTTTAACTTGGTGGGGCGAATGAAGACAGGTAAAAGTCCTCCACCTGGTCATGGCCACCCGTTATCACACTGCAGCTGATCCGAACTTGATGACATCACATCTGTCTGTGCCCCACAGTGATGAAGAGGGGGCGTGGCCTTACCGTGCTGGTGGGCGGAGTCTTCTGTGTGGCAGTGATATCACTGTACCGGATGCTGGAGCTGATGCAGGGGGCGGAACCTCAGGGGGCGGAGCCTCAGCGGCGCAGCGACACACCTGGACAGGTTGAGGAAGAACATCCTTTATTTTAATATGTACACATATGGACAAAAGTGTTGGTTTCCTTCAGTTAACTCACAATGGTGACAGAAATAACTTGTATAATAAAAGTAATAATAAATAAAAATTCTATGAAATTTAACTAATGAAAGTCAGACGTTGCTTTTCAACCATGTTTCAACAGAATTATTTAAAAATAAACTCATGAAACAGGTCTGGACCAACAGCTTAGTCCACGAGTGTAAAACTTTCTGAAAGAAACGGGAAACGTCTCATTCTGATTATTCTGACAGATATTGTGATTTATCTTTGAAATTCCAGCTTCTGCGCTGTGTGGGTGGAGGAATAAATCTCTAACATGAGATGATTTCCCCCACACCTACATGTTTCTCTACGTGATCTCTGGATCACACATACAGGTGATCCGCTGCAGCCATGTGGGACAACATGCGTCCGCATCCAGCTGGAAATCAGACTCCTGGTCATGATGATGTTTTGACTCTTTAGGAGAAATTCTCCGGTTCTGGACATGTGTCCGTCCTCATGTCCTATCATGTCTGATATGACTGCCTTGGACACAGAGAGCAGCTACGACATGTTGTCATGGAAACCTGATCAGTAACATCTACTTAGCGTTTAATGAAGGAGCGAAGTGTAAATGGAACCTAAAATGACTTCTGTTGTGATTTGGTGCTGTGTACACCCACCCACCCTACACTGCCAATCACATGTTTGTATTTAGGATCTGTCCCGCCTCCAGCAGAAGATTGACAGGTTGGAGGGCCTCCTCAGGAACAACAACCGTCTGGTTGCTACACTGCGTGAGGCCGTGCTGCAGCACAAATTATGGCGCACTGGAAGGAGCGGGACCAATAGCAGCTCAGACTCCGCCCACAGCCAAGCAGGGACACCTCCTGGATGCAGGGTGGCTGAAGAGATGAAGGACAGTGCTGACGGCATCCAGGTCAGAACCAAACCAGAACCGGGTCTTCCTTCTGTGGTTCAGATGTTTGGAACATTTTATATTTTAGGTGAAACTTCTGTCGCTTAATGATGACATCACAGAAGTTAATATTTCTGTTTGTTTGTTTGTCAGCTGCTGAATGTGTATGAACTCTTACACTTTGATAACCCTGATGGTGGGGCCTGGAAGCAGGGTTTTGAGATCAGTTACCATGGCAACGAATGGGTGGAGCAGCCACTAGAGCTGTTCCTGGTTCCACACTCGCACAACGACCCAGGTGGGTGAGAAAGGGGTCCCAGGCTCAGGTCTTTGTGTGTGAGGTGGAGGTGTGAACTGATGCTCATTTCAGGCTGGCTGAAGACATTTGACGGATACTACCACGATCAGACACAACACATCCTCAACAACATGGTGGTGAAGCTGAACGAGGACAGCAGGTACTTCGTATAATCCACCTTACCATCTCTTCCTGTACTCTGGTACCTTCTCTTCCTGTACTCGGGTACCGTCTCTTCCTGTACTCGGGTACCGTCTCTTCCTGTACTCGGTTACCGCCTCTTACTGTACTCGGGTACCGCCTCTTCCTGTACTCGGGTACCGTCTCTTCCTGTACTCGGTTACCGTCTCTTCCTGTACTCGGGTACCGTCTCGTCCTGTACTCGGTTACCGTCTCGTCCTGTACTCGGTTACCGTCTCTCCCTGTACTCGAGTACCGTCTCTCCCTGTACTCGGGTACCTTCTCTCCCTGTACTCGGGTACCGTCTCTTCCTGTACTCGGTTACCGTCTCTTCCTGTACTCGGGTACCGTCTCTTCCTGTACTCGGGTACCTTCTCTTCCTGTACTCGGGTACCGTCTCTTCCTGTACTCGGTTACCGTCTCTTCCTGTACTCGGGTACCTTCTCTCCCTGTACTCGGGTACCGTCTCGTCCTGTACTCGGTTACCGTCTCTTCCTGTACTCGGGTACCTTCTCTCCCTGTACTCGGTTACCGTCTCGTCCTGTACTCGGTTACCGTCTCTTCCTGTACTCGGGTACCGTCTCTTCCTGTACTCGGTTACCGTCTCTTCTTGTACTCGGGTTATAGATTTTATGCTTAGGTATGAGACGTATTATTTTATTGATCAGCCTGTTTCTGCTCTACAGAAGGAAGATGATCTGGGCAGAAATCAGTTATTTCTCTAAATGGTGGAATGACATCGACGAACAGAAGCGAGCAATGGTCAAACGGTAACCTTCATCACTTCCTCTTCCTCATCTTTTATTTATCTGCAGCACATTTTAAATCCAGTTAAACAGAGTGCTGAACAAACTAGAGGATAAAAACACAGCTATCCCGTAGACAGAATAAATAGGTGTCAATATAAACAGTAATCGAATCATTAAATGTGTCATCTCGTGCTCTCTGATTGGTCAGGCTGGTGAAGGCGGGGCAGCTGGAACTGGTGACAGGAGGCTGGGTGATGGCGGATGAAGCCAACTCTCATTACTTTGCACTGCTGGATCAGCTGATGGAGGGCCACCAGTGGCTGCAGACACACCTGGGTGGGTTCTTACCTGTGCGCGTTTGCCGCCCTGTCCCTGCCCACTGCCGTTTCTAACGGTGACCGTCTATTTGCAGGCATAAAGCCGAGCAGCGGCTGGGCCGTGGATCCTTTTGGCCACTCACCCTCCATGACCTACTTGCTGAAAGGGGCGGGGCTTAGCAACATGGTCATCCAGAGGGTCCACTACGCCATCAAGAAGCACTTTGCCCGGCAACAGACGCTGGAGTTTCTATGGCGACAGAACTGGGGTGAGTGACAGTCAGAACACTGAGAGAGAGAGAGAAAAATGTTTTTGTTTGTTCTTGAGGATGAGAGAAAATTTTAGGACAACAAACATGAAAACTTCTCATACCAAAGCAGAACCATTAATTACAACCCAGTCAGGTCATTTTAGGTACAGTAAAGGGCACCTGGTCCAGACAGGTGAGGCATCAGATATATAAACATAAACGTAAAATGTTGTGTCCAGATGTTGTCTGTCTTGACGCGCATGTCTCTGGAGGACGGAAACTTCCACGTTCAGTTTTACAGCAACTTATCTTTTCAAGCTGGAGAAAAATCCAACTTTGAGGGAAATTAAAAGTTTGAATAAATTATGTCCAATCAGCTGCTGTTTCACTGACTCCGCCTCCTTCCTATGCCTCAGACTCCTCCTCCCGCAGTGACATCACTTGTCACATGATGCCATTTTACAGCTACGATGTGCCACATACCTGTGGTCCAAACCCAGCGATCTGCTGTCAGTTTGACTTCCATCGCCTGCCAGGGGGGCGTGTCTTCTGCCCGTGGAGGATCCCACCTCAGCCAATCACAGAGCACAACATCAAAGAGCGGTGAGTAGGGGGTTATTCAGGTTCTGATCACAGAGATTGATTGGATCCTGGTTTTAATCAAATCCTGTTTCTGATCATATCCTGGTCCCGATCGGATCCTTGCTTTGATCTGATCCTGGTTCTGATCCTGCTGTGGTCCTGTCAGAGCCCTCCTCCTGTTGGATCAGTACCGGCAGAAGTCCCGCCTCTTCCGCTCTCCAGTCCTTCTCGTCACCCTGGGCGATGACTTCCGTTATGTAGAGTCCAGCGAGTGGGACGCTCAGTTCAACAACTACCAGAAAATCTTCGACTACTTTGAGCAACACCCAGAGCTCTACATCAAGGTGAGCACCTGCGATGGGGGCGGGGTTTCCCAACACGACATCAGAACAATCATTTCAAATGTTGATAAAACAACATTTTTGCTGTCTTTAAAAAGCTCAAACACTACGGTTAGTTAATCAGCATCAGTCCAGGATCAGTCCAAGATCAGTTCAGGATCAGTTTAGGATGCTACTTGCAGGGATTCCAGTTCATTAAAACAGGATTTAACAAATTGTCTGTTTCAGGCGCGTTTCGGGACGCTGTCTGATTATTTCGCTGCTCTTCATCGGCGGCTGAGTGCGGCAGGAACAACTTTGCCAACGCTCCGAGGAGACTTCTTTACGTACGCCGACCGAGATGACCACTACTGGAGTGGATACTTCACGTCTCGACCCTTCTACAAACGACTCGACAGAACACTGGAGTCCACACTCAGGTGAGTTCTCTCTCAGGTTAGTCCACTTTCAGGTTAGTCCACGTTCAGGTTAGTCCACATTCAGGTTAGTCCACATTCAGGTTAGTCCACATTCAGGTGAGTCCACGTTCAGGTTAGTCCACGTTCAGGTTAGTCCACATTCAGGTTAGTCCACATTCAGGTTAGTCCACGTTCAGGTTAGTCCACATTCAGGTGAGTCCACGTTCAGGTGAGTCCACGTTCAGGTGAGTCCACGTTCAGGTTAGTCCACATTCAGGTTAGTCCACGTTCAGGTGAGTCCACATTCAGGTGAGTCCACGTTCAGGTTAGTCCCTGTTCTGGTGATAATTTTGTGTTTTGACTCCTCTTAATGTGTCCCCTCTCACCTTTCCTCTCCTGCAGAGCGACTGAAATCCTCTACAGCCTCACGCTAGCTGAAATGCGTCGTTTCCATGGTGACGGACACCTGGTTGCAGATTTTCCAGCACGTGAACACTTCCAGCGACTGACAGCGGCAAGGCAGAGCCTGGCGTTGTTCCAGCACCACGACGCTGTCACCGGCACGGCCAGAGACCTGGTGGTGGTCGACTATGGCATCAAGTGTGTACTTTCTGTTTGCCAGCATGGTATGGTTTTAGTGTTGGTTACAAAATGGTTATTACAACTCAGACACCAACATTACCATGATAACGTCTTTTCAATGGTTATCAATTTGATCAATTATAAGATTATAATTATGCTGACAAAAAAAATGCGGAAATCTCACTATTTCTTTTGTATTCTTATCTTGTGCTAAGTGCTAAAAGGTAGCCTAGCTAAAACAAAAACACTGTTGAATCATATTGATGTTGTGTAGAATATCAAGCACATTACAGTTTATTAGCATTAGTATGTTACAAATATACAATAATAATAATAATAATAAATATATCAGATCATAAATACAGTTTATTTATAGGTGCCTTTCTTGAAACTCAAGGTCACAGTACCAATAAATTCAAGGTAAACAAACAGTAAATAATGACAAAGCAATTGAAGTGGAATAAATATCAAAGCAAACATTTGATTAAAGGTCCATTTCTGCTCCCTTACGTACATAAAAAGCGATGTCTCTGTCAAACGTCACACGTCGCCATCCTCATACTTCCATGCATATTTTACGTTGCCATGGTTAAGTCAGTTCCTCCACTAGGGGGCGTTGCTGAGTTCAGACGCCGGTTAACAGCCGTAATGCGTTGCTATAAATTTCCTTCCAACCACCCAACACGCCCTAAAGACTCACATAAAATCTTTATTCAAAAGCTCATGCAATTTCTACAGTTGTTGCCTTCGTCTTCATTCTTCTTCTCCTTTTTTGTTTTCTTTCTTTTATAGTTTGTTTCTTTTGCTGGTCACGTCAGCTATTCTGTTCAACACTGCTTTTGCAATTTCCGGTGGTATTGCTCCGTCTTTTGCGTCAAGCGGCGTTTAGCTAAGCTCCCTGAAAACAAACCAAATTATGTACAAAACCGATGCAGAAAGTAGACGTGTTTTGTACTAGTTGTAGTTTTTTTGGAGGGTTTTCTGGGGACAGCGTACAGAAGAGAGTTGCGATAGTCATATCGAGAGATAACTAGACTGAACTAGTACGGCAGCAGTGTGAGGCAGGGATGTAGATGCTTGATTCTACGGAGATGAAAGTAAATTGCCCAGATTATATTATTGACATGGGGCGTGAAGGAGAGTGTGTTATCCAGGATGACACCCAGGCTATTAGCCTGAAGGGATGGAGAGATAGAGGATCTGTCAATGGATATCGTGAAACTGCAAGGTTTGGTTAAAGTGGACTTTGTTTTTTAATTTAAGTTAATTTAATTAATGCCATGATTTTATTTCAGTGAGGCATTCAGAGAGGGAAGGAGGGAGGATTGAGTCATGTTTACTAGAAATGTAGAGCTGGGTGTCATCCGCATAGCAGTGGATATAATGTTTCCAGAAAATAAATCGAAGGTGGAGTATGTAGGTGATAAACAGCAGGAGACCCAGGACAGAGCCCTGGGGTACACCTGTGGTGACTGGGAGTGGGTGGGTTGTGAAAGATTTTAAATTAATAAACTGAGTGTGGCCAGAGAGATAAGACTTAAATGGTCTGTACTTATATAGCGTTTTTATCCAAAGCTCTTTACATGTACGTCACATTCACCCATTCACACACTGATGGCGGAAACTGCCGTGTAAGGCGCTCGACCACGACCCATCACGAGCAATTAGGGGTTCGGTGTCTTGCTCAGAGACACCTCAACATGAGCTTGACCAGGCCGGGATCGAACCAGCAACCCTTGGGCTACAGGACGACCACTCCACCCACTGAGCCATGCCGCCCCCGACTTAACCAAGCAAGGGGAGTATGAGTGATGCCAACACAAAGCAGTCTGGTCTTTCTAGGAGAATGATGTGAAATGGTATCAAACGCCATACTTGGGTGTAGCAGAATGAGAAGGGAATCAGAAGGGCCAGAAGGTGATCGTTTTTAATTTTTTAAAGCAGTTTCAGTTGAATGGAGAGAGCGGAAACCAGACTGGAATTGTTCGTAGAGGTTAGTGTTTAAGAGATGGGTATGCAGCTGAAAAACTGCAGTTTTATAGTGTGGAATATCAAACACATTGCACGTTGTTAGCATTAGCTTGTTAGCCATGTAAAGTTATAGTGTGAAATATCACACACAATTAACTTTGTTAGCATTAATGTTAGCATAAATCAGGGTTAAAACCAATCAAGATTAGCATTAGCATGTTAGCATGTTTGGAAGACAACAGAACAAAATGATCTAGTTAAAGTATTGTTTTTCCAATCTAATTTATTTATTAAGCACTTTAAACACAACACTGTTGACCAAAGGGCTGAACAATAAAACAAATAATTTACAAAACATGTCTCCAAATACGCTAAAACACAGGCCGAAAACATCAACAGTCAAGAAATTATAAAATGACCAAAAACAATTAAACCTAAAAAAAACATAAAGCATCAGCTCAGCTGGTGTTAAGTGGGTGTTTAGAAGAGTTTAAAACCAGCGAGGAGGCCTGTTTTATGCTTGAAGGCTGCTGGTTCACAGCCCGATCCCCTCTAAGTTTCAGCCTCGTCTCAGGAACCACCAGGAGTCCTGACAGAGTGTAGGGCCGGAGCAGGGAGATAAAGATGGTGGTGCTAGACCATTCACGGGTTTTCATGTTAAAAGACAAACTTTAAAATGGACTCTACACCAACAGGAAGCCAATGAAGTGAAGCCAGAACAGGAGAGATGTGTTCTGACTTGCAGGTGCCGTCAACAAGCAAGCAGCTGCAGCAGCTGGGCTAACTCTACATACCGAACGCTACAGTAGTCCAACCACGTTGTTATAAACACATGAACGAGTTTCTCAAAACCCCTTTTTTAGTAACACTGGCTTAATTTTGGCTAGTTTCCTCAACTGACAGAAACTGGACTGAAGCACTTTATTGATCTGTTTTTGTTTGTTAACCATATGGAAGGAATGAATAACTAAACAGATGTTCAGTGTTAGCATCTGAAGATGAAGAGGGCTGAACAGTTTGAAGCAGTTAAAACTAGGAAGTGTTGACTTTTGTTTTGGTCTCTTAAAAAAGGCCTGGTTAGTGTCAAAAGACCTCTGAAGCTTCTTTAGCTTAAGCATTTTTGTCTGATTTTTCCCTTCATGCTCCCTGTTGAAGGACATTTGGCGACTAGCAGCCATGACAGGTACCCACTTATTCAGTGTGATCGGTTGGCAATTAGCATTGTTAGGATCAGTGTGTCATCTTACTCATTGGTTTAGTTTTTCCATCTAACATTTACTTTCCATCTTTCCCATTTAGTTATTGTGTTTTATGTTGGCATGTTTTTAGCATGTTTTTACTGTGTAGTTGTGTTCAGCTTGATGACTCTCAGCTCCACAGCACCACGTCTGACTGAATGTTTGTTTTATAGGCTGTTTCACGCCATATTGAACCTGCATCAGGTGCTACAGAGCTCCGCCCACTGGCTCATTCTGTTGGACAAGAACCAGTACCACCATGACCAGTCACAACCCTTCCTAAAGATGGTGAGGTGTGGCTCAATCCTGTGTTTATATTGTGATGTTATCAGGACGCAGTTTCTAAGACAGCACAGTTCTCAGGTGTGTTTGTTCAGGTTAGGGTTCCACATGTTCAACTCAGATGTTCTACAGGTACTGATGGCGTTCATATGGGTTCTGATCATAGTTCTACAGGTTCCGATGAGGGTCATACACTGTGTGCAGAATTATTAGGCAAATGAGTATTTTGACCACATCATCCTCTTTATGCATGTTGTTCTACTCCAACCGGTACAGGCTTGAAAGCCTACTACCAGTTAAGCATATCAGGTGATGTGCATCTCTGTAATGAGAAGGGGTGTGGTCTAATGACATCAACACCCTATATCAGGTG
>JBAGKM010000022.1:418257-429165 GCA_037177155.1 Melanotaenia catherinae
CAGAACGAGTCCAGAACCAGAACAGAACGAGTCCAGAACAAACAGAACGAGTCCAGAACCAGAACAGAACGAGTCCAGAACAAACAGAACGAGTCCAGAACAAACAGAACCAGTCCAGAACCAGAACAGAACGAGTCCAGAACCAGAACAGAAGGAGTCCAGAACAAACAGAACGAGTCCAGAACCAGAACAGAACGAGTCCAGAACCAGAACAGAACGAGTCCAGAACAAACAGAATGAGTACAGAACCAGAACAGAACGAGTCCAGAACCAGTCCAGAACCAGAACAGAACGAGTCCAGAACCACTCCAGAACCAGAACAGAATGAGTCCAGAACCAGAACAGAACGAGTCCAGAACAAACAGAACCAGAACAGAACGAGTCCAGAACCAGAACAGAACGAGTCCAGAACCAGAACAGAACGAGTGCAGAACCAGAACAGAACGAGTCCAGAACAAACAGAACGAGTCCATCACCAGCCCATCACCAATCCATCACCAGCCCATCACCAGTCCATCACCAATCCATCACCAGTCCATCACCAGTCCATCACCAGTCCATCGCTAATCCATCACCAGCCCATCACTAGTTCCATCACCAGCCCATCTCTCTGCATGTACTCTGCGTGTACAGCATGTGCTCTGGTGTAATAATATAGTACAGCTATGTGTGAGACCGCTGCAGGAAAACACCATCCCAAACATCCACCTTCTGAACTGGATCCACTCTGCTGAGACCTCCTGATCCCCAGTGGTACTGGACTGGAGAAGATCCAGAACCTGAAGCAGTTTCAGATGTTGGAGCTAAGCAGCCCCAACCGATCAGAACCAGAACAGCCCAAATTCAACCGAGCCTGATAAAGAAACAAACCTCCAAACGGTACCGGCTGGAGGCCTCCCCCCAGCTGCAGGGCCGAACCAGATGTGGTTCCTGGGCCGAACTGAGCTGGACCAGAGTCACCACAGGTGTCTGGCTGCTTCAGGAGGATTTGAAGGGTCTGGTTTTTAAAGGGTTTCAGTGAATAAAATTTGGACTGTTCCTGTTTCACGCTGCAGCGTCATTAAAAATGGTCGGTCATTAGGAACGTTTGCCCTAAACTTCAAGCCTCCGTCCTGGTCTGGTTTCCCCGTTTGATAAGTTTTTATCAGAAGTGTAAATTTGTAGGAACCATCCAAAAAGCCTGCCTTCTCGGGCGGTCCCTGGTCGGGCGGTCCCAGGTCCAGATGCAAACGGGGTGATGGCTGCTGGACCGGGACTGCAACAAACTGCCCCGACGTTCGCATCACTGCTGGTCTCGGCCTTTAAATCGAAGCTTAAGACTCTGTTTTAGACTGGCTTGTAACCCTGACAAGGCCAGTCTTGTTTCTAGGTGGATTTGTTCATATTTGTCCGTTTCATGCTCTTCTGGAGGCTCTTAACACCTGCAGCACTTTCCAGTTGTGTTTCTGTCCTTTAATCATTTTATGTGCTTACGTACTTTTTTTGATTGTTGTGAAGAACTTTGAGGACCTTTTGGTTGTAAAGGGCTATACAAATAAAATCATTATAAATTCTAATATGTCGTCATTTTAAGGTCGTCTGATGTGTAGACAAAAGAAGACAAACCGTCTTGAAGATCTCCGAAAATAAAATAAAATTTATTGAACTGTAGAATGAGAACAGAAGAGGAACTCTCCAGAACTAGAACCGGATTAGAGAGAAGACTCCACGTCAGCGCGTCACGCTGTCCTCCACCGTGGACGGGTCCAGGTAGACGTAGGGCAGCTTCAGGTCCACGTTCCTCGCTCTGATGTCACAGCTGAGATGCTTCAGGTCGCTACGGAAACGGGCTACAATTGCCACAGGAACAGTCTCTGTGAAATGCTGCTCGGTGGAGCCACCTAGAGGAACCTGAGAGGAACATGAGACATGTTGACCCAATAGAACAAGCGGACGCATGTTCAGGTTCATGTGGTGCATTTGTGGTCTTACGAAGTCCGCAGGCTTCTTGCTGAGCAGGTAAATGGTGGCGAGTCCATGAACGGTGGAGGTCACGTCAGGAAAACTGTCCAGCAGACTGTCTTTGCTGCAGCACCCCTTGCAGGCCGGGGGAGGACTCTGCAGGCCCAGGGGGGCGTTGGGCATCCACCCGAAGTAATCCAGCTGGAGAAGACCGGGACAGGAGTGTAAACAACCCAGACAGAGTCAGGAACCATCGTTTGTTTTAAATCCTACCTGTGTGTCATTGACGGCTGCATGCTGCGCTGATGCGTTGAAGATTACCATGGTAACGAAGTCTGTCAGCTCCGATGCCATGGAGAAGGATCTCGGGAAACCTGAGGAGAGAAAAGTTTAGTTCCTGGTGCAGTTTTAAAGTTCTCTAATCACACGATTACACACCAGAGTTCTGGTTTGGTTTCAGACTTTTGGTTCCAGAGTTCTGGTTTTTGTTCCAGAGTTTTGGTTCTAGAATTCTGGTTTGGTTCCAGAGTTCTGGTTTGCTTTCAGACTTTTGGTTCCAGAGTTTTGGTTTGGTTCCAGAGTTTTGGTTCCAGAGTTCTGGTTTTGGTTCCAGAGTTTTGGCTTCAGAGTTCTGGTTTGGTTTCAGACTTTTGGTTCCAGAGTTTTGGTTTGGTTTCAGACTTTTGGTTCCAGAGTTCTGATTTGGTTCCAGAGTTCTGGTTTGGTTCCAGACTTTTGGTTCCAGAGTTCTGGTTTGGTGTCATTCTTTTGGTTCCAGAATTCTGGTTTTGGTTCCAGACTTTTGGTTTCAGAGTTCTGGTTTGGTTCCAGAATTTTGGGTCCAGAGTTCTGTTTGGTTCCAGAGTTTTGGTTCCAGAGTTTTGGTTTGGTTCCAGACTTTTGGTTCCAGAGTTCTGGTTTTGGTTCCAGAGTCCTGGTTTGGTTCTAGAGTTCTGGTTCCAGAGTTTTAGTTCCACAGTTCTGGTTTGGTTCCAGACTTTTGGTTCCAGAGTTCTGGTTTGGTTTCATACTTTTGGTTCCAGAGTTCTGGTTTGGTTCCATACTTTCTGTTCCAGAGTCCTGGTTTGATTTCAGACTTTTGGTTCCAGTGTTCTCGTTTGGTTCTAGAGTTCTGGTTCCAGAGTTTTGGTTCCACAGTTCTGGTTTGGTTCCAGACTTTTGGTACCAGAGTACTGGTTTGGTTCCAGTTTTGAAACCAGAGTACTGGTTTGGTTCCAGAGTTTTGGTTCCAGACTTTTGGTTCCAGTGTTCTGGTTTGGTTCTAGAGTTCTGGTTCCAGAGTTTTGGTTCCACAGTTCTGGTTTCGTTCCAGACTTTTGGTATCAGAGTACTGGTTTGGTTCCAGAGTTTTGGTTTGGTTCCAGACTTTTGGTTCTAGAGTTCTAAATGAGAAACTGACATTCTCTTCTAATTTTCAGCAGCAAGGTGGTGAAACAAACCTTTCTCTTTATCTCTCAGGTGACCAAACACAATGATGTCATTGATCCAGCTCTGCAGCTCCCAGTCTCCGATGACATCTTCGTCACCATGGTAATAGTAACTGACTATCCCCTCCACATACCTGCAGCCAATCAGATTTCAGGGATTAGGTCCTGGATTAAACCAATCACAGTATTTAGTATTGATCAACCTGGTAAAGCACTTCCTCCTTCAGAACGTTTATCTTACCGGTGGATGATGTCCCACAGCCGCAGGCCGTCGTCACGGTAATAATAACCAGGAACTGACTCCATGCCACGCCCAATAATGTCATCAGGTAAAGAAAGGTCCTGATAGGTGAGCGAGGCCAATGCCCTCCTCAGAAACTCCAGAGTGGCAGCTCCGCCCACCGCCGTGTACTTTATATTTGTAGAGAAGAAGAGAAAAGGTGGCATCAGCTGTTTGTCATCCTCACCTTCCTCCTCCTCTGGTTACCAAGAGGGCAAAGCAGAAGAACTGACCTCTTTCAGCGACCCTCCATCAGAGAGAAGCAGCTGGCGAGCCAGAGCGTCGATCTCCAGAGTGAAGCGGAAGTGAGGAGCCAGCAGCTGAGAAGGAGAAACATCATCGCTGAAGGTCAGGAACACATCAGGACTGAAACCACGACACCAAGTCCTCCAGATGTGTTCTGGATCAACACCAGCTGCTCCAGAATACCTTGTAGAGAGGATGCACTGTGGGAAAGTTACGAAGTGTTGCCATGGTGAAAAGCTCTGACATCACATGTGTGCGCAGGAAGTGAGATCGCAGCTCGTGATCGGAGAAGTCTGCAGAGCGAACAAACGTTTTTGCCGTCAGCCAATCAGCTTCCAGATCCTGAGGCACAAAGACAGGGTTGGTTTCACCTGGAGACTGCTGCAGCTAGGAGAGGAAACAAGGAGACGAGTGAGGAAACAAAAAGACTGAGGATACAAGGAGACAAGGGAGGAAACAAGGAGAAGAGTGAGGATACAAGGAGACGACTGAGGAAACAATAACAGGAATGAGGAAAAGGTGACTCATGAGAAGACAAGGAAATGAGTGAGGAGATGAGTGAGGAAACAAGGACATGAGTGAGGGAAAGGGGAGAGGAGTCAGAAAACAAAAAGATGTGTGAGGAAACAAGTAAAAAGGATATAGACAAATGAGGAGATTAGGAGACTAGAAAAGGAGGAGACAAGGAAAGGAGATCCAGCTGTTATTTTCTTTTATCTGAACTCTAAAAATGTGGGAGCGTTGAGTGGACGGGGTCAAGTGGGAGCTTTGAGTGGACGGGGTCATGTGGGAGCTTTGAGTGGGCGGGGTCATGTGGGAGCTTTGAGTGGGCGGGGTCATGTGGGAGCGTTGAGTGGGCGGGGTCATGTGGGAGCTTTGAGTGGACCGGGTCATGTGGGAGCTTTGAGTGGGCGGGGTCACGTGGGAGCTTTGAGTGGACGGGGTCACGTGGGAGCTTTGAGTGGACGGGGTCATGTGGGAGCTTTGAGTGGGCGGGGTCATGTGGGAGCTTTGAGTGGACTGGGTCATGTGGGAGCTTTGAGTGGGCGGGGTCATGTAGAAGCGTTGAGTGGACGGGGTCATGTGGGAGCTTTGAGTGGGCGGGGTCATGTGGGAGCTTTGACTGGGCGGGGTCATGTGGGAGCGTTGAGTGGACGGGGTCATGTGGGAGCTTTGAGTGGACGGGGTCATGTGGGAGCGTTGAGTGGACGGGGTCATGTGGGAGCGTTGAGTGGACCGGGTCATGTGGGAGCTTTGAGTGGGCGGGGTCATGTGGAAGCGTTGAGTGGACGGGGTCATGTGGGAGCTTTGACTGGGCGGGGTCATGTGGGAGCTTTGAGTGGGCGGGGTCATGTGGGAGCTTTGAGTGGGCGGGGTTAGGGAGGGGGGAGTTACCTGGATGGCTATGGGTAGCAGTTGGTTGTTGGAGTCCAGGTGCAGCAGGGCGAGCGGGGCCGTCAGGTAGTTCTGCTTCCCGTTCACGGTGTTGGCCGTGAGACCGTCCAGCAGCCGATAATCCACCATGAAGACGTTTCCTCTCTGCAGGAAGACGAGACTCAATCTCAGCAGCGATGTGACATGACCGTCAGACTTAAGTTTACCCAGCCGCGATCTCGGATGGTTCGGGGTGGATTTGGGATAGTACTGCTTTTAAAGGAAGCTCACAGAGGTCATCCAGGGTAAACTGAATCCTGGAGGGGTGGTTTGACCTCAGAGAGCTGGATAAAAGACAAAACCACTTCTAAAACCTAAAACTGAAGCTCTGAGAGGAGCAACAGAGGATGGGCGGCTGAAGTCAGGAGAGGAACACCGGTCCACGTCCGGAGGTCACCTGACTGCACAGAGCCGGGCAGAAGAGGTCATCACTTCGTCATGAAATAAGGACGTGGACATTGTGCTTGAGGCGGCTGCAGCTCCTTTACCAACAAAACTGCAGAAAAGATCATTAGTTTACGTCTCAGACCGACAAAATCCACCTGGTGGTCCATGAACGTCGAGCCTCTTCTCAGTTGTAATTCGTCCATTTTGGCGGGAACCCCGATGTCACGCGTCAACATCCTGCTGTGAATCTGTGTTTGTCTCACCTCCATCTCTTCTCTCAGGCTGGCTCCGCCCCCCAGTGACGCCCCCACCGTCTCCTCGGTGACGGCCAGGTTGGGTGGAAGTTCGGTGCAGCGGCGGATCAGCGTGGGGTTGGCCCCATTTAGGAACTGGTATCCGAAGAACCAGTCCTCCTGCCACAGATGCTCCACCAACTCTAACGCAGACCAGACAGGACACGTGACGTTGCCATGGAAACAACTCTGAATCAAGGATTGGATAAAATAAGAGGTGGTCTCACCGCTGGTTGGTGTCCTGGTCTGCCGGCAGAGCTGATGGATCTGGTGAAAACTGGACCACCGCTGCTGGAAGCACAGGAAGCGCTGCAGACCGAGTTCCAGAAGTCTGATTGGAGGAGACGGAACACTGAACCAGGAAACTACCGGAAAACTCCTCAACCAGAGGCCATGGGAATAATCAGGACTTACACTTCACCGACTGTCAGGATCATGTCGGCGGCCTTGCAAGCAGAAAACTGAACCTCAGCAGGAAGTGAGAAAAAGCCTTTGGCCATCATGGTCTCCGGGAGACAGTCGTCATAGCAACTCCAGCTGAAAGCCAAGCAGACATGAGGTTTTAGTGTGAGGAGATGGAAACCAGAACACGTGGTCGGATATTCTGGTTGGTCACCGATAAGTCTGACGGCGATACGTCAGCTCCTTCATCCTCTGATCCAGCTCTACCGGTCGGACATCTTGGAAAACCAATTTTGCTTCAAAACAAACAAAAATGTTTGTTAATGAAAAGAAAAATAAGCAAACAACAAACCAGACATCTGATTTTACACCGACCAATCGAATCTCTCAGAGCCAGCGACGCGCCACCACCAACAAATCTGTAGCAAGGAAACAGCAAGACTCCGCCCTCAGGCGTTGTCACGACAACTTCTGAACAAAACCAGCAGCTGGTTGAAGTGGGCGGAGCCTGCAGACGCACCAGTAGGAGAGTTCCGAGACTTCTGGGACAGTGAAGTGAGTATTCCGCCTGGCAACAGAGAAATTAATGTTGGATAACAAAAACACGTAAGTATTCAGATTCTGGATTACAGCCACAGTCGGCTCTCACTCTGAGTTCTTTGGTTCTGCAGCAGAACCACAGATTCTTGACGGAACCACAAATCTGCAAAGAGAAAAGGAAACAAGTCATTCTTGGACTTTTGGTTGGAGCTGAAGTCATGTTTCTGGTGACTCACAGATGTGTCGGCCAATCGGACGCGCTCACTGACTCCTCTGCTTCCCACCAGTTGGATGACGGTTCGGTGGGCGTCGCCGGACAGAAACAAACGTTCCTGGTGCACGACAACGCGGTATATCACCATGGCAACTGCAGGAACACAGAATATACATCAGAATTTACAGCAGCTTGTTCACCAGCTGCATCATGTAGTCCTGGTTCTCCTCAAGTCCAGAACCTTCTTCCTTGTCTCGGTTAAGGATGTTCGCACCGTAAGCAGAGAAACACCTTCTTCTTCTTCCATGATGAAGTCCACTATTACATACATGTACATATATGTAAGTCATGTGAGCGCCTGTTTCCTCCAACAGGTCTGGTCTGGTCCAGTCCAGTTCAGACCAGGTCGGTACACATCTCTCTGTGTTTCCACTGGTAAAAACTGGGAAGGACCTGGTCTGAAACCTGACAGGGCAGGGGTTCCAGGGGTTCCAGGGGTTCCGGAGGACCGAGATGGAGAAACGCGGCTTTACAGCGAAGACATGATGAAATTATTCAGTTTTCTGTTCATCAAACATGAACACAGATAAAGGAATTCACTGTATAATATCATGAAATACTTACATCTCTGTAGTACTCCTGCTGTAGTACTCCTGCTGTAGTAGTGCTGCTGTAGTACTCCTGCTGTAGTAGTACTGCTGTAGTAGTGCTGCTGTAGTACTCCTGCTGTAGTACTCCTGCTGTAGTAGTACTGCTGTAGTACTCTGATGAAGTGCTGGACTGAAACATGTCAGTGTGACTGAAATCAGAAGTAAAATATTTATCTTCAGCATGTCGATCATTCCTCAGATTAATTATTAAAGAGCTGGAATGCTGCTCCACCTTCACCTGGAGAACCTCCGCTCCGGTTCTGCTGCAGGCGTCTGTGTTTCCATCCAGCAGCTTTACAAGAATTAAATGATCTCGTTGGCTCTGTGGAGCAGTGGATCAGACTGTTGGCTGCTTCTAGAACTCCGACTCTCCCAGAACTCAGCGGCCTCGTCTATCAACCAACATCTATCAGGGCTCAGCATGAGCAGAAGATACGATTCAACCTCACGGTGGGTCTGAGGTGGTGTTTGGAGGTCTGAGTCTGTGTGGATCAGCAGAACCTGGAAGTAAAGATTAAAGCTCAAAGCGTCTCAGCATCAGCTGACTCAGATTTAACCCTTTTACAAAATTTAAATAGATTCCCAAAATAAATAAAAATAATCTTCCTGATGTTCAGATTCAACAGACCTGAAATCATGAAACCCCACAAGTAGAAGTAAAGACGAGCTTTGCTAACGGACCCTGGGAGCAGCTCATCACCCAGCAGGTCTGCTTCGGGTTGCTGCAGGGCAGGTGCAAGTCCAGGACCAGCGGGGGGCGCTTCTGGACTCTCCAGAGAAAGTCTGCCACATAATCCACAATCTCTGATGCCCCGGCACAACCAGAGGAGGACGTCCGGGGAACCGGATCCGGCCGGAGGAGGACGTCCGGGGAACCGGGTCCGGCCGGAGGAGGACGTCCGGGGCACCGGATCCGGCCGGAGGAGGACGTCCGGGGAACCGGGTCCGGCCGGAGGAGGACGTCCGGGGAACCGGATCCGGCCGGAGGAGGACGTCCGGGGAACCGGATCCAGCACAGCCTCCACTGGGGCTATACGGACGAGACAGAAGCCGGTCCGTCTTTTCTAACAAGTCTAGAGGTTAAAGTTGTAGAACTGCTCTGTTTAATCAGGCCGATGGTTCCTGTGCTAAAACGTGCAGGAACTTCTAGAGACTAGTTTCTCTTCTGGAGGCTGTAAAAGTGGCTTCATGTACCAGAACCTTTCAATTTTAATGCTGACAAGATGATCTGATAAACCTACAATCACACAAACATTTTAGTTACGAGCTGCTCCACCACCTGCTCCACCACCTGCTCCACCACCTGCTCCATCAGCTGCTCCACCACCTGCTCCACCACCTGCTCCATCAGCTGCTCCATCAGCTGCTCCACCACCTGCTCCACCACCTGCTCCATCAGCTACAGACGGTGGATGGTAAGACAGCAGGATGCCTCAAACATGGGGAAGTTTAAAAAGAAAAAGCTGAGACTGGATAGAACAGAGGGGTGGACAGTACGTCACCCAGTTCTTCCAGAGGCGAGGAGGTCGGTTAGTTCGTCTGATGGAAAGTTCTGGAACATCAGCTTCCATATAAACTGCTCACTTTGCTCCAAATCAGCTCATATTTCTGAAGAAATTCTGCATTTTATTCATTTCACTGTTTTAGTCCAATAATCAACGCAGGCAAACGATTAGCTAAAACACATCCCGTATGTTCGGACAGACACGAGAGCAGCCAAAGCAGCCCCTCCCCCCTCCAACACGCCCCCCCTCCCCGCCCCACCTGAACACTAAATTAATTTTAAAATAAATTAGACTTCATGTGTTGCTACATGAGGAGACGATGACGTGGAGGATTGGTAGTCAGATCAGTTTCCCTTCACATGGTTGTAAAACTAATAGGTGGAGGCCTCCAGAAATAAGGATTGTGATGCTGTTACACATGACATTACATAACTGGAGATACTCTATAATAGAACAGCTGATAGAACAGAAAGCTGGACTTCAGGACTTGATAAGTGGTTTTCCGGGGAGAAAACTCCACGTTGGTTCTTGGTGAAAAACGCTGAGTAAGGACAGTGATGGTGAATGGGACTGCAAGCATGACTCAGCAATAATGCAGCTTTACCTCTCCTTGATATCTTCTTACACAAAGTTCTACCTTATAAAATGTGATTATTTATCTTTAAAGACGCTCCCAGCTGTTGTTTGGCTGTAAATCTCCACAGTGGTTTGTTTCTGACCGTTTTACATTCAGTTCATATAAAACAATACACCAGGTGAGGTCCTAGTTTCTGTTTCTGAACCTCGTTTATTTGTAGTTTTTGATGGTATTTCAGCTGAGATTTGAATTGTTTCTCCACAGATTATAAATGCATTTCATTTTCATGGAGGTTATTTTGCCTTTAAGTTTTCTATTTTAAGTAATTGATCTTGAGATAATTTATTGTTTAAGTATTTAAAAAAAAAGAGATGGTTTTTAAATATAAAGTAAATGAACTTCATTGTATTTGTAGTGCTTCACCAAGTAGCCTGTCATGTTAGCTCACAAACATGATGGTCACAATATCATTAAAATTGTTGATTTTATGTATTATTTTTTTTTGGGGGGGGTCACTTAAGTTTGTTTTCATAGGGCCCAGAATCCCTGGCAGCGCCCCTGGCTGTAGATGCTGATATCCAGGCACCAGGAGATGCTGCAGACAGACTTTAACCTCTTAAAACCCTTTAATTTCCCCCATATATAAGTTTTTATGGATAAAAGAGTAGAGCAGCTATCCTACTGGACCCTTGCTGACGTAACAGGAACGTAACAGTACAGCTGCACATTCATCATGTACTTCTGTAACTGGTCAGAAACAAGCGCAGCCTGGAAGCATCCACAGCGCCTAACATGTGGAGAAACATGTGGAGAAACATGCGGAGACACATGCGGAGACACATGTGGAGAAACATGTGGAGAAATGTGGAGAAACATGTGGAGACACATGTGGAGAAACATGCGGACAAACATGTGGAGACACATGTGGAGAAACATGTGGAGAAATGTGGAGAAACATGTGGAGACACATGTGGAGAAACATGCGGACAAA
>JBAGKM010000022.1:472985-486642 GCA_037177155.1 Melanotaenia catherinae
CACTTTTGGTTAGAGTAGAGCCTGATGACTAGCATCGCCTCTGGGGCCAACCCATGTCTGGCAGCTTGTGGAAGGAGACGGCTAGAAACACATTTAACCTGCCAGCCTGCAGGTCTACCTCACAGGGTCAGTTACCATGGTAACAGACTCAGAGTTTGACTTATCTCTCTTTCTGGAATGGAAAACTAAGAGTTTCCCTCAATTTAGGGTAAACATATTCAGAGCTAAAACATAGCTCGCTCTCTGGAACAGGCCTCTTTTCTCCTGCATCAGTCTCTGCTGTCTGGACTTATCCCCTCATTGCTGTTTTCCTACTCTGTATCTTTGGCATCATTATCATCATGCAGTGATTTCTGAGGTGGCACAGCTCAAAACGTCAGTCAAACTACTAGGAAAAAAGCCATGAGTCAAAGTCAGTGAAACACATTTGATTTGTTAATGACTTCAGTCCAAAGTAATTCTGCAGTTCTAACACTCATTTTCCACACACGCTTTATTTATCTCAGGGTCAGGAGGGCAGTTTTAATCATCTTCCCTGATGGTGTTGGTGCAGAAGAAAGGCAGATTAGATGCATAAAAGCAGGAAAACCAGGAAACATACACATCATCCACTTCATCAGGTCCACCTTGCTAGTAGCTACTGGGTTTGACAACCTTTTTCCTTCATTCTTCTCCATTTCTTCATTTTTGGTGTCATTCCTCAGAGACTTTGCTCCATATTAACATGACAGCACCACACAGTTGCTGCATGTTTGTCGGCTGCACATCCATGATGAGAATGTGTTCCACCACATCCCAAAGCTGCTCTGTTGAACTGAGATCTGGTGACTGTGGAGGCTGTTGGAGTCCAGTGATGTGACGTGATTGTCACGTTCAAGACAATGCATGTTATTTTCCACTTTATTATCAAACTTTATTGTTTCATTGCCAGAAAATTAAGAAACATCATTATAAGACTGTGATGTTCTGTTCAGCCTCAGACCTTTCTTGGGAGGCTGTCATCTATTTTCTGTAGCAGGCCAGATCACACCACTCACACAAGTTAATAATCGATTATATTTTGTTGCTGCATTGATGCAGAATCGTTCACGTCTGCATTGCAATGCATTGTAGAAACAATTTAATTCAACACCTCTAATAAACTGTGTTTAATCTTCATTATCTTCCAGCTGTTATGACTCTTTCATTTGTCCATCCTGCTTTTCTTTCTTCCCCTCCCTCCATATTTAAGCGACTCCTTTTATCCCATTTCTTTATTTCCACTCCTTCTGCCTCTCCCTCTATCACTTTCTCTTCCTTTTCTCTCAGAATTTTGTTCCACAAAAAGCTTAGCATTCAGACAGATCAATAAACCATCAACTAAATATTGAGAGCCAATATTCACTCTTCTTCCTGAGGGGCTGATTTTTCTTCGTTGCTGCTTTGCTTAGTTTGTCTTTCTGTGGTTTAAATATTGATTTTCTGTTCTGAATACTTCACACAAACAGCAGAAAAAGTAATGAATGAAAGCTGAAGGTTTCAAAGTTGAAGCTGGATTTCATTCAACCCCACTCCAGCAGGATCCCTCCAGGTTCCTCCGGTCCTGTGCCCGGTTCTCACTCACCAACTGTCGCTGGTTAACGTTAACGGTACGTGGCAGCAGACTATTCTTCTTCGTAACCTCCTGCCTCCTAACGCCTGTTCTCGTGCCCCCACAGATAAGCAGACCAGGAGTGACCGGATCTCACGCCTAATAATATTCACATTGTTCAATAAAACTTCGGTACCTATCCCTGGGTTACTGATATTTATTGAGTCCAATATTTATTAAATAAATATGATTACCAATATTTTAAGTTTAACGCACTACTTTACTTCATTACCCAGAAAAGGGTTATCGTTACTGTAACCCGTTACTTTGTAACACGTTACTCCCAACACTGCTGTTGAACTAGCCGGCCACTTCCTCTACTGAGGCGATTACGTCCAACATCCGGTAAGCAACAAGGAGGAGGGGTGTGTGTTCATGTTAACAACAGCTGGTGTAGTAACACAGCAGTTATTGAGAAACACTGATGCCCAAATCTATTGTTTTAATGCTCAAGTGTAGACTCTTCTACCTGACCACAGAACACACTGTTGTTTAAATTACTGCTGTCTATGTCCACCCTTCGGCTAGTGCCAAGCTAGCTATAAGAAAATTACACGATATAGTAACAACACATCAAACAACCATAGAGTTTTTATTGTGATATCCAATTTTAACCATGCAAACCTTAAACTGTTCTGACAAAATTTTAAAAGAATGTGATCATCAATACAAAGATAGATAAAACATTACATTAGGTCTATAAAAATGTTCCCAAAGCCTACACAACTTATTCTTCACCTTATCTAGGACAATTGGACCAATTGTCCGATCTCCACAAAGCTTAAATGACAACTATCTTTGTGCCATGTGGAGTTCCTCCCTCCCTGAACATCTTAACATGTTCTTTGCTCAGCTTGAGAACTGCTCCAGCTCCAACAGTGAACCAGACCCAAATGCTGAAACCTGCCTACACCTAGAAACCAACCAAGCACTCATTCTGCAGATCTACCAAGTTAAAAGAGGATTACTTGATATAAACTGCAATGAAGTAACTAAGCATGATGATGTGTCCAGCTGAGTAAATTGCATGTACCGACAAGCTCACCACAGTATTCACACACATCCTTAGGCCAGATCCCTAAAGATGTGTTTCTAAAGTTTCTCTTTTTACTCCTTCCCATTACCTTTCTCTACCTTTTGCCTTTGAAATGAAGTGGTAAGGGAGAATGGTAGATCTCTAGTTGAAGGCTGTAGATCAACAGCCTTTTGGTTTAGATGCTTCTTCACCACAAAACAAACTCCTATTCCATTCTGCCCTTAAGTGTGGACCAGACCTGAGATATTTGAACTCCTCCTCTTGGGGCAAGATCTCATTCCTGATCATGAGAGGACACTCCACCCTTTTCTGGATGAGGATCATGGTCTCAGATCTAAAGGCGCTAATTCTCCTCCCAGCTGTTTACACTGAGCTGCGAACCACTTCACTGAGAGTTGGAGATCACGGCCTAATGAACCCAGCAGAATCACATAATTTGCAAAAATCAAACAGTCAATCCTGAGACCACCATACCAGATCCTCTTAACACCTCAGCTGTGCATAGACATTCTGGCCATGAAAGATATGAACAGAATCTGTCAGATATGCAGCTTTGGCAGAGTCCAATCCTCACAGTAAATAAATGTGACTTACTGACGGCAGTGCTTGGACATTTGCTGTTTTGCCTGAGTCAGCTTGTCCTTCATTAACTTCCTGAATCCAATTTTGGCTTTACTAGCCACCATCCTCTCATCAGTTACAATCGTCCTCCCTGATACAGTGAATAACAGGCATTGAGAATTTGATTACAAAGTAGCTTTATCTTGAAAAGTCATGAGTTAATGTTCCATTTATTTATTGCTTTATTTTGTTGTTTGTTTTTTTCTTACTTTATGCAACAAATACAAAGAGACCAAATAATGACTAGAAACTTGTCGCTGTTCAAATGGCTCAGAGGAAAGCTAAAGTTTGGCCGCTCCCTGCACCATATATCTGATCTTGCATACACCTGGACCATTAAAGGAAAAAATTCAGTTGCCAAAATTACATACAGTTCTTGTCCATTCTGGGCCCTACAGGATGCTTTAGCTGGAATTAAGTGATGGGATCTCCACATCCAGCTTCTCTGCAATATGCCCCCTTTCCAGCACATTATCAGTTCCAGATATAACCGGTTTTGGATGTTTCTTGCTTCTCTACACCCTTTTTGCTGGGTCCACTTAGACTGTTTTGCTGGCTCTAAAATGGGGTCGAGGACCTTGAACATAATTTTTGTCGTGGTCTTGAGGTAGAGGCTCCCTGTGAATGACATGTCAGAGGTTTAAGGTGGAAGGGCTTTTGCCTTTTTGCGTTTGAGGTGGAACGAATTTATCATTTTAACCATGGAAACAAAGAAAATAGTTAACAGTTTGTATTTGTTCATGAAAAATAACTTATTCAAAATCTGCTGCATAAAATCTTGAGAACATATTTCTGAGATGTGCTGCTGTTAGAAACCAAAGGAAAAAAAAAACAAAACAAACAGCTCAATACACCTGAACACACGCCTGAACACACACCTGGACACACACCTGGACACACACCTGAACACACACCTGGACACACACCTGAACACACACCTGGACACACACCTGAACACACACCTGGAGACACACCTGAACACACGCCTGAACACACGCCTGAACACACACCTGAACACACACCTGGACACACACCTGAACACACACCTGAACACACACCTGAACACACGCCTGAACACACACCTGGACCTCCCGTGATGTCCTGCTGTCCCTGGTTGTCTCAGAGGGGGTGAGCAGCGCGTCTCTGGAGTCAGAACTGGACCAGGAGAGGCAGCGGTACCAGAACCTCCTCAAAGAGTTCTCCAGACTGGAGCAGAGATATGACAACCTGAAGGAGGAGGTGTCTCTCAGCAAGGTGAGCTTCTCAGGTCTCCGTCTGGACGCTCCGATGGAAAGTTCTAACCCACAGAACCCAGACCCGCTCTGAGGTGGTCTAGGTCTGCAGTTTTGCCACAGTTCTGTAGAAGGACCACCCTAAGCCTACTCTTCCTCGTCTTCATCCTCCAGTTCCAGCCCGGCCACCACAGGAACCCGTCTCTTCAGAGCAGCCTGGAGTCGGACTCCAACTACCCGTCCATCTCCACCTCCGAGGTCGGAGACTCAGAGGACTGCATTCAACAGGTGGAGGTGAGTCTGAGGCCGGATCTTGGTTTGGCTCTCATCTGTGACTGTGTTCAAGTGGTTCTGATGGTTCTGGGCTGCAGGAGATGGGGGTGGAGAAAGCCGCCATGGACATCAGCCTGTTCATGAAGCTCCAGAAGAGGGTCCGTGAGCTGGAGCAGGAGAGGAAGAGGCTGCAGGTCAACCTGGAAAAGATGGAGGAGCTCGCTAATCGCAAGGTGACCCGGTTCAGCCAGGACCAGATCAGAGTTCTGACCTATCAACCGGGATCAGAACCCTTACACATAATAACTCATGTTTCTTCCATTTCAGGGTTCTGAACCAAGGAGTCCGACCTCCAGCCAGGAGACCGCAGACCTGACCTACAACAACCTCAAGGTACCAGACCAGGTTCTGGTTCTCAATCAGAACTGATGATTTGTGTGTAAACTGTTCAGTCCTGCACGGTGGTGTAGTGGTTAGCACCGCTGCCTCACAGCAAGAAAGTTGCTGGTTTGAATCTCGGCTGGGGGAGGTTTAAACCTGGGGGGCGTGGCCTTTCTGTGTAGAGCCTTTATGTTCTCCCGTGTATGTGTGGGTTCTCTCCGGGTTCTCCGGCTTCCTCCCACCGTCCAAAGACATGATGTTAGGTTAACTGATGACTGTGTGTGTGTGGTTGTTTGTCCCATGTTGTTTTTTCCACCGTGTACTTTCCGGCATGGTGGCAGCAGGATGATGGTCTGGCTGTCATTAATAATTAATAATAATTAATAACTAATTTTAAAACATGTTGTTGCTTCTAACTGCTGGACCGGAGAAACCGGTCTACAGACCATCTATAGACCATCTGTAGACCATCTGTGTAAAATGCAACAACACCCCCTTCAAGGATCAGAGGCAGAATGAGAGGGTTCCAGGACACCAGGAGCCACCACAGAGACCAGAACCCAGACAGAAGGAGGCAGAGGAAAGTCACAGCCAGAACCAAACCCCCTGCCAAAGAGCATGGCCCCAGGGTACCTGGGGCAGCAGTCCACCAGAGCCAACGGCCTCCACCCCAGACCCCACCAGCAGCCCCAACCCACTGCCATTAGGAAGCCCCCAGAGACCACCCCGCCCCCACATCGCACAGTAATATTCTACTAAAACCATACTGACGAAAGTCCTGGTAGAACTGGACTTTCTTGAGGTAAAACTGGACTTTGTCCAGATAAAGTTCAGGTGGAGCTGGACTCTGGTCTGGTCCCCAGCCGATAGACTTTAGTAGTCTGTTCCACGGTTGTGAAACCTAACAGTCTGAGCTGAGACTGGTGGTCCAGATAGAACCTTAATGAACGTCTGGCTCAGCTGCTGCAGAACAAGAAGTTTCTGGACCTGATTCAGGGAGTCATGGAAAACCTGGAAGTCAGTGACCTGTTTAGTTTATGGAACAGGAGATGATGGTCCTGGACCATCTTTAGGAGAGAATCATGGTTCTGAACCAGAAACTGGAGGAGCACCAGGTCACGTTTCAATGAGGATCAGTTCCACCCATGGCAGTTCTTCTCCTGACAGTCTTGTTGAGGAGATCCAGAACAGATCTGGTGGTTCTGAGTCCAGAGCTGAAACGGCTCCTCCTGATTGGCTGCCCCTGTTCAGGCTGTTTCCGTTGTTTCCCTGCAGACACAGGAGCTGGAATCAGAGAACAAGAAGCTAAAGAACGACCTGAACGAGCTGAGAAGGAGCGTTGCTGAGCGAGCGTCTCAGAGCAGCTCGTCCAATGAGCTGCAGGATGGCTACAACCTGCTGATGAGTCAGCTCAGGGCAGCCAATGAGGAGCTGGACGCCCGCAAGGAGGAGGTCCTCATCCTGAGGACTCAGATAGTGAGCAACGCCCAGCTGCAGGAAAGGAACGAGGACACGGTGAGTCCAGAACGAGCTTCAAAACCGGCCGCCCGTTGAAGACGTGAAGGGGTCAAACTGTCCTCTGTGATTGACAGGTGCGTGAGGGGGACACTGAGGAGCCGTTGGACAAAGAGGAGGCGCTCCGAGCTTACCACGGACTGTGTGAGTCCAAAAAGTAAGTCCACCTCCTCAGAACCACCTGACATTCCAGTTTTCAGTCCATTTTCTTCTTCGTCCACACCTGATGATGCCTGTCCAACGCTGTCTCCTCGCTGATGCCACTCAGTGGAGACGTGGAGATGTTCGGCCTGAAGGTAGAAACACTGGGAAAGAGTGAAATGAGTCCAGTTAGTCTGGAGTTCTGGTGGATTTAAACCTGAACTCTGATGTTCTCTAAAGAACATCAGACCTGTGGAACACGATGAGAACGTGACATCTCTTAAAGTCCATCAGCCAGGAGACAGGTTCATGATGATCCTGTAGAAAAGTCTTGCAGAACTTATCTGGGTTTTATCTTCTCATACTTTGTCCTCTCTGTCCTCTGCTGCTGGACACCAGTAACCTGCAGGACTGGTGTCACCTGAACGAAGATGGAGAGCTGGGTTTGGCTTACCAAGGCCTGAAACAAGTGGCCAGGTCTCTGAGAGCTGCTGCCGCTTTCCTGCCATAGATCTCCTAGTTCTCTTAGTCCAACCTGGTAGAGATCTTCTCAGTGTTGACGTTCTGTAGATCTTCTCAGTGTTGACATTCTGTAGATCATCTCAGTGTTGACGTTCTGTAGATCTTCTCAGACCTTCAGCTGCTGAACCATCTCAGAACCTGACCACCTCCTAGCAGTCGTGGATCAGAAGGTCCTGCTGTGTTGCTGTGCGTGGTTTGAGGTGCAGATCAGAGATGTTTCCTTCATGTGACTAACGCTCCTCCTTGTCTGGCTCGTTCTGGTTCGGCCCGGTTGCAGGCTGCTGGAGGCCCAGCTGCAGACCCAGTCCAGGCAGCACCAGGATGAGCTGGAGGCTCTCCACACTCAGATCGAGCTGCTGAAGGACGACATTGAGAAGAAACAGGAGATCCTGACCTACATGGCGTCTTTGTCTCCGGAGGCTCGGGTAGAGTACAGCGTCCAGCAGGAGATCACACGGCTCACCAATGACAACCTGGTGAGGAGGTCTACAGATGGACCCAGAACCAAAACCTGTTTTCTGTTCGGTTTTCTGATCTGTGTCGCTATGCTTGCAGGATCTCAAGGAGCTGGTGGAGAAGCAGGAGAAGAATGAGAGGAAGCTGAAGAAGCAACTGAGGATCTACATGAAGAAAGTCCAGGAGCTGGAAGGTAAGAGGAGCCTCCAGCTGATCACATGGAAGTCTACAGGTCTGTAGGTATACAGGTCTCTAGGTCCGCAGGTATGAAGAGTTTGCAGGTCTGCAGGTTTGTAGGTCTGCAGGTTTGCGGGTCTGTAGGTCTGCAGGTTTGCGGGTCTGCAGGTTTGTAGGTCTGCAGGTTTGTAGGTCTGTAGGTCTGCAGGTTTGCAGGTCTGTAGGTTTGTAGGTCTGTAGGTCCGCAGGTTTGTAGGTCTGCAGGTTCGCGGGTCTGTAGGTTTGAAGGTCTGCAGGTTTGCGGGTCTGTAGGTCTGTAGGTTTGTAGGTCTGCAGGTCTGCAGGTTTTGCGGGTCTGCAGGTTTGTAGATCTGCAGGTTTGCGGGTCCGTAGGTTTGCAGGTCTGCAGGTTTGTAGGTCTGTAGGTCTGTAGACTTGCGGGTATGTAGGTTTGTAGGTCTGCAGGTTTGCGGGTCTGTAGGTTTGTAGGTCTGCAGGTTTGCGGGTCTGTAGGTTTGTAGGTTTACGGGTATGTACGTTTGTAGGTCTGCAGGCCTGCAGGTTTTGCGGGTCTGCAGGTCTGTAGGTTTGAAGGTCTGTAGGTTTGTAGGTCCGTAGGTCTGCAGGTTTGCGGGTCCGCAGGCCTGTAGGCCTGTAGGTCGGCAGGTTTGCAGGTCTGCAGGTTTGCGGGTCTGTAGGTTTGTAGGTCTGCAGGTTTGCGGGTCTGCAGGTTTGAAGGTCGGCAGGTTTGTAGGTCTGCAGGTTTGCGGGTCTGTAGGTTTGTAGGTCTGCAGGTTTGTAGGTCTGCAGGTCTGTAGATCTGTAGGTCTGCAGGTTTATAGGTCTGTAGGTCTGCAGGTTTGTAGGTCTGTAGGTTTGTAGGTCTGCAGGTTTGCGGGTCTGTAGGTTTGTAGGTCTGTAGGTTTGTAGGTCTGTAGGTCTTGCGGTTCTTGCTCAGTCCTGTCTGCTTTTCCTCTTCCAGCCTCTCAAGCTGCAGCTCTGAGCCCCTCTTCCAAACCCGTGCTGAGCCGTCAGGTGACGGTTCAGAGGAAGGAGAAGGACTTCGAGGGGATGCTGGAGTACTACAAGGACGACGAAGCCCGGCTCATTAAGACCTTGGTCACAGGTGAGACCTTCATACAACAAAGGCTGACCGATGGGTTCCCGGGTCAAATAACACCTAAAGCAGCTCGAACCAAAGACCAGAGGTGAAGCTAAGAACCCAGAACCCAGCAGAGAGGATTCTGGTCTCTCTGATCCAGATCAGCCACTGTAAACAGGATAGAAACTGGATCAGAACCTGGACCGGTGTTGTGTTGGTCTAAGGTCTGAGGAGGTTTGAGCTGATGTGTGTGTCCCGGCAGATGTCAGACCCAGTCATGTTTCGGCCACCGTCCCCTGCCTCCCGGCTTACATCCTCTTCATGTGCATCCGCCACGCCGACTACATCAACGACGACCAGAAGGTGGAGTCTCTGCTCACCTCCACCATCAACGCCATCAAGAAGGTCCTAAAGGTGTGTGATCCACGCACACACACACACACACACACAGCTAGGTTCTGACGAGGTTCTTGTGGTTCTGCAGAAGAACGACGACTTTGAGATGACCTCCTTCTGGTTGGCCAACACCAGCCGCCTCCTTCACTGTCTGAAGCAGTACAGCGGAGACGAGGTAAGCTCCGCCCCCACAGCGACATCAGTGACCTCCAGCTCTGACTCCCTGTCTGACCCTTGACTCGTTCCTTCGTCTTCAGGCTTTCATGACTCAGAACACGTCCAAGCAGAACGAGCACTGCCTGAAGAACTTTGATCTGGCCGAGTACCGGCAGGTTCTGAGTGACCTGTCCATCCAGATCTACCAGCAGCTCATCAAGGTGGCCGAGGGCACCATCCAGCCCATGATCGGTGAGTCCCAGTCTGGTCCAGGACCAGTCCAGGACCTCGATTATCAACCTGAGCGAAGCAAAGCAAACTACAGGCGGCGTCTGCGGCGCACTTCTTTCAGATTTATCAAAGCATGCGTACACACGTCCTCCACCTGTTTCCGTTTATAAACCAGAACCATCTCTAAAGCGGTGCAGGTGAGGGACACCTTGCCCCGCCCACGTGAGGGACGCCTTGCCCCGCCCACATGGTGGCTATAAAAGGTCAGGTGGACGCCTGTAATACATATTCATCACATCGTTTCCATGACGGCTCGGGAGGGAAAAAGAGGAATTTTTCAGGGTGTGAGACAGAGATTCTGATGGAGCGCGTTGGAAAAGGTAAAAATGTGTAACTGGTGGACACGGCGTGGACACGGCGTGGACGTTACTGGTATCAGAAAGACAGAATAGTGGCAGCAGGTGGAGACGCTGTCATCACAGCGTCAGAAGAAGACATGACAGAGGAATCGGAACGTATGGCTGGATATCTCAGCCGGTAGAACATCCGTCTGCCATGCAGGAGATGGAAGTTCGATTCCCAGAGTGGAGAAAAGCGTTGGCTAGATGACAGTAATGCTGCCGGTGATTTGCTTTAAATTATAAGATAAACATGTACAGATAATTTGAAACTGGTAACAGTTTATTTAGTGTTAAATAATATTACTTTCTAGTTGCTGGGTGCTCCAGCTGGGTGGGCGGTGCAGAGGGACACCATCACCGCTATTAACCAGGTAGACGAGGAGTTTAAAAAATAAAGACGTGTGGACAGAAATGAGGACAAGAATAAAAACATTGTGTAAGAATAAATAAATCCTCCTCTTGTGTTTCGTTAGCGTAGCATCACTTCTAGACCTCCAGCCTCCAGTCTGGTCCCGCTCTGCTGGTCCCTTTTTCCTGGAAATCCTGGTTTTCCCGAGCGTGGCTCTTAGGAGGATTAATATGGAACGTGTCTTTAAGTCTACAAACAGCTTTAGTATCTAACACGTGGTGTGGAAGGTGATGGTGGATTGTGTACAAACGTCTCACATTTCACATCATTTCTTGGTTTTATTCTGGACCGGTGGTGGCGCCGTTTCCCGTTTCTCTAGATTCTACGTACGTCTGGGTCAGAGTTGCCGTGGAAGGAACATTTTCCAGCCAAGTTTGGCTTTTATAAATCCCAGAAGTGGACTATGTTTGGCGTACGCTGGTTTTTGTTCCTTCTCCTGCTTTAGAAATGAGGCCCCGGTCTGCTCGTGGTCTGTGTTTGACCTCTGACCTCTGGGTTTTTAGTGCTGGTTTATAGGGTTGCAAAATTCTGGGAGTTTTTAAAGTTGGAAACTGTCCATGGGAATTAATGGGAATATTTGGGAATTAACCAGAAATTTACTAAATTTAAGGTAATTCACTTAAGAGAGAGCTTAAATATAGTTGAGGGAAACAGCCCAAACAGGCCAAAACAGCCTGATTTATAGCAAACACGCAGGAATGTCTATGCTGTAAAGGCAAAGTACCGAACCAAGCAAGGCCTTTGGGAAGGGGAGGGAATCTGGCAGTGATGCCAGCACATGTCTGCATCCACCTGGTGGGAGGGACTTCGTGGATCTGAGGCCCCTGCACCTGTAGCCTCCATCATCCTCCATCATCCTCCAAATCCCGCCATCATCAGCCGCCTCTGCACGACCGGCCTCTGTTCGGTTACTTGGACACAAAGGTTCGCAACAGCCTCACGAATGTGAGCGTGGAAAAGCCGGTGGCCTTTCGGCTGAGTAAAACTTTACTCAGCAGCCATGTTTTTGTTGTTTAATAAAGGAACTAAAAGTTTAAACATCTACTCTGAAGTAAATCTGTAGAAATTCCACTTTTTTCATCCTTTTATTTTGCTTGGATTTCTACTGATGACAAAACAGAACCTTGATGTTTGTGTTGGGATATGATAGTTTGTTGAAATTATCTCCAAATTTCAGTGAATTCTCGTGAATTCCCAATAATTCCGGTGGAAAGTTTCCCAGCTTCACTTCCCATGGAAAGTTTCTGGAAATGTACCGTAACT
Source organism: Melanotaenia catherinae (assembly GCA_037177155.1). Taxonomy (NCBI): domain Eukaryota; kingdom Metazoa; phylum Chordata; class Actinopteri; order Atheriniformes; family Melanotaeniidae; genus Melanotaenia; species Melanotaenia catherinae. The sequence goes on from JBAGKM010000022.1 coordinate 484,928, forward strand.
TTTCCTCGCCTTTGGAACCCTGCTGGTTGATCATGTGACTTGATTAACGCTGATGAGCGCTTGTGGAACGACGTCTGAGCCGAGTTCCTCCTGAACCAGAACAAACTGGTCTCCAGAGGGTCGAACCAGCAAATAACCCAGAAACATGTTACATCATCTAGATCTGTACATTTAATTGTGAATAACCGGAAATTTCTGGAGAAAAATAAGTTTCAACTATATCTATTTTATTTGTTTACATATTTTATTTCTATATATTTGATATGATCCAGCTCATCACACAAAGACGGGACGAGTCCTCCGCTGCTCGGAGATGTTTCACATTTAAACCTCACCTGGACACACAACAGATTATATTTACTTTTATATGAATATTACAGTTGCTTGTATTTAAATATCACAGTTAATATCTTCTGTTATTTTTGTGAAAGTCATCCTTTGGGGCCAGATGTCACCGTCTGGTGGACTGGTTTTGGTCCCCGGGCCGTATGTTTGGCACCCCCGGTGTAAAGTGATTTTGGTTATTTTCGGACTACGTGTTGAATTTGACATGTCGGAGGCGGATCCTGACCTAGCGTGTGCTGATTTCTCCTCAGGGGGGGAACGCGGTACTCTGTGGCTGTCATCGGGATGTTTGATGGAGGCGTGAGTTTGCCTCTCGCGGGCGAGGAGAAGACCACCCTCATGGACGATCCTGAAACTCCTCCTCTGGATCCTTCTGGTAAAATGTGACGAGTCCATCTCAGCACACACTGCTCTGCAGGCGTGGGATCAGGATTAAACCACGAGTCTCAGATTAGTGCCAGAAGGTTGAATCATTGGTTGCTGTTGGAATCAGATTGGAACGTGGTGCAGATGATTGTGATTAGTACAAATTAGTCATGTTTCCTCAGCATTTCGCTGTCTCTTCAGACTCGCTCTGAAGTTGTGACACTAACATTTATAAATGACCCAGATGAACATCTTCTCCAGCCACCGCATGGTGTGATGACCTTGGATGATGTTGATAAGCTCCGTCAGCTCTGCATCTGCCGGCCAAATGTCATGCAGAAGTAGAAATTTCCTGATGTGATGTTGTCTGAAGTCTGGAAAAATGGGCTCTGTTTGCAATTAGACATTTTTTATGATGCAGAAGGTCGGTTGCCGTGGGAATGCGTGCAGCTAGGAAAATGTTCTGCTTCTCCTGAGACCCCGAGGAGGTGGTGAACCTGGCTGCTCTCCAAGCGGAGAACCAGGCCCGGGTGTCCGCTGAGGTCTTCCTCTGAGATGCTGGTTTCTGTAACTTTGATCTGAAAAAGCTGCTTCAGGCTTCCTTCATGTGCTGATAAGACGCCATCTTTCACTGGCTGTTAAAACGTTTCTTCTTATGGAGACAAAACTGTCATTCCACAGTGGGAACGGTTCTCTTACTGGATCGAAGCGGTTTGGAGACATGAAGTCAGTGAAAGTGCACCAGAGCCGGTATCTTTAATCAGAAGTATAAGTACGTATAATAAAGACATCGATCTTTAACAAATAACCAGTTTAAATGCATTAGAGCAATATTTGCCCGGGAGGTACAACTCGGAGCTGCTCTGTTCTGTGCCATAAAAAGTTTGAGTTAGATGAACCGGATCACAATTATGAATTAATTCTTAGTGTGATGGTTGAACAAGGTGGTGGAAACCCTCCTCAGAGGTTTAGCTCCATATTGACGTGATAACATCAGAGATTAG
>JBAGKM010000022.1:530471-542654 GCA_037177155.1 Melanotaenia catherinae
ATTGCGAGGGAATGCAAAAGTATTGCGTGGGCACGCAAAATAAAAAAAAATGTCCATGTTACCTGGGGGGCTCCGTACTTTCACAGCTTCTTTGAAATTTCTGTGAATTTTTTCTTTTAAAACTAGAATATAAGGAGTGACTTCATCTTTAAGTTCAACACTGTTGAAAGTATTGTTGCAAAAGAAGGAAGTATCACTACTTTTAAAATTTTTATAATTTTGAGTGCGATGATGAAAAATCAAGACTAAGTTATGTATTTTTCATTACTTGTACCAGGCAGGTGCACATTTTTCCTCCTGTGCAGCTTTACTGTATAAACATGTTCATGTTATGGTTTAACGTCTCAATTTTAACACATTGCACTGTGTTAATAGAATATTTGACTTTGAGACTGTCACTGTCAAAGGCAAAGCTGAGATCATTAGCACCCTCCTCTGAATCTCTTTGCAGGTTAGCACAGTCAGAAATCTGTCATTTTTGCACTATATGGGCTTCTGGTAATCAGTGGGAGGGCATGTATGAGCACTGCACACATGTGGGTGTTGCTCAGCATGAGTGTTGTTTGTCCTCAGTTACAGTTTCCCAGTTTTTATTTTCTGCCTTTTAAATTTAACTGACACTAGAATATGTCACAGCAAATAAACATGTTTGATGCCAGCAATTTCCATAAACATAACACCTTTCAAACTTGGTTGTTTTCTTTCTGACAAACTTTCCCTATTATTATTAACTTTGTCTAAATCAGTTTGTGAGATTTTAGTATAACAGTAAAGGGATAACTATATAGGCTTTTGTGTGTCATGGGACAAAAAAAAAAAAAAAATCTATCCCAACACATATACTCCACAGCCATGCTCACATGCAAGTGCACACATGTACTCATGTACCAATGCTAAGTCACCAAAGCTAGTTTTTCTATACAGACAGACATTCACAAAGAAGCCACTTTTCTTTTCTCTCTCTTATGCTCATCAAAAGACTCAGTAAGTCATAACAGGACTCCTATATTCATGTTATGACCTTTTGTTGATTTAAATAACGTGATTGTGTCATTCAGTCAGCATTAAGATGGAAGTTTAAATATAACATGTTAACATCAATATTTGCTGCAGCAGTAAAAACATGAAGCAATCAACAGCAACTTCACCTGATGTGATTCAACTAATATTAGAAAAGGAAAAAGTCAACTCAACTTAGACATATAAGAGACCAGTGAAGTAAGCCATGTCATTAGCCATGAAAAAGGAAGCACATCCACAAATGGAGTTAAATAAAATTATACATCAACATTTAACCAACCAGTATAACAAGCTGCAGTCACATAATTTACAACCAAATATCTGATTAGGTCAAAATGTTCCCTCATCAGCATTTTACCTGATAATAAAATGTTCCTTATTGGTAATATTTACAGCTATTTCTCAGTTGGACAAGGACAAATGTGGACGATATCTGTGGACAGAGGGATATAGCTTCGCAGCTAAAGTATCAAAATATCCATCTGTCAATTTACTACAGCACATTATATTAACTAGGAATTAGTTCTAAAATTCTCCAACACAGAGCACACTGGCCAATGTCTTCTGCAAATAAGATTTTTATACAATATGCCCATGTAAAAACCCATAAATATTCCTCTAATTTATTACTATAAAATATCAAAAATGTGTTTGAACCTAAATGACTGCTGCCAGGGTTCAAATTATTTCTAATGCTAAACTGTCAAAATTTGGCAGCTAGTCCAGAAAAATGTCTGAGTAGAAGACATTTTAAAATTGAGAAATTTATCTGTCATTCAATTTTACTATCTCATACAGATATCACATAAAAAAGTTGACACTTTTAATTCCAATATAGTTAGTTCTTTACGTAAGGAAAAATCTGAAAAAGTGCAATGATATTTCACGTTAATGTTAATCTCAGCCTCTGAAGTCAGTGATATTATCACGCCCTCACTTATAATCTCAACTAAACGCAACAAATTTTATGACCTGAACTGTTTATCTGGTGATCGTTGACCATCTGTGGCTGCATTCTAAGTACACCCATCTTCAACTTGCACACCTCATGCAAAAGTATTTGCTGCTTTCTCTTGAGGTAAATAACAGTGACCCCAACATGGACCTTATCTTGCAGTCCACTCATGACATTTAAACTGGCCTCAAGGGATGGAGCACATCTAATAAGATGGCAAGACAGGAAGAGCTGTAAGAAGCAGATCCCTGTTTGAAAAAGGTTCAAAGGTACTGTAGAGCAGAGACCATATGGAATGCTACAGGGTCGATCTCTTTTTATCTGTGGGTGATGGTCTCACATGTAGTGTCAGACAGGCTGTGATAAATGTGACCGCAGTTTTTATATTCCATGCCTAACCATCTGAACTTCAGGAAATACCTAATGTTAAATCAGTCCTAAGAAAGTTTAAATTAGATTTCATTGTCAAAGATAACAGGAGGCAGATTCGGTGCTATTTAAGTATTAACTATTAAACAGAATAAGTAAGGCTCAGCATGTTCTATATCTGCAGATCCCATTTACATAGATGCTCAAATATGAAAAGTGTGGCTAAATGCTATGCTCTGTGTCTCTGGTCATGATTTAAAAAAAAACCCTAAAAGCTCTGCAACCTGATTATTGAACTTCCAACTATTAATGGCTGTATTATCATGAGATGCTTGTGTAATTTATACAGATCATAACTACTGACTGCAGGTAAGATCAACCACTTGAGAAAAGGTTTTATAAGAAGTCCTTCGGGGCATCATGATTTGATGCTTGTTCAATGGTTTCCTTCCTGTTCATACAGAATGTAACTTTCTACGTCATTCTGGGTTCTCATACTTTTAGATTTCATCTATGAGTTGAGAAAGAGAGTGGTAGACAAAACAGGAATCTAATTATCTACTGAGAATATTTTTGCTTAAATACGATAAAATAAGATAAAAAGAAACATATCCAAAATAACATTAAACTCTGAAAAGCTTTAGTGTTTATTTTCTTTAAAAGAGTGAAACTATTTCTGCAATTTGACCTTCGTCTTTTTTCTTATCATTTATTAAGTTAATGGGTTGCTTTTGAGCCGTTACTTAAATCAGCAGTAAAATACATAAAAAACAATTATCTATCATTCAATTTCTTTCTCATTTTTTGGTTACCATGTTCCAGCTGAGGGTGGAACATGATAACTTGCATGAGGTACTGACCTGCAACAGATTTTTACCATCTTTGGATTTGAATGTTTCAGAGGCAGCAAATTCACTAACAGTAACCTCCTCATCAGACGAATCAGGCTCATCTGGATGATACTCCACATTTCCAGAAAGCCTCTAATGCAACTCGCTTTTTTTATGGAAGTGTGGAGCTGTCACCCAAATAAAAGTAAAACTGGGGAGGTCAAACTAAGTTGGTAGTGCAGTTTTGTCTCACTTCAGACACAGATGTGTTTCTGGAGTAAAAGTGCTGCCGTAAATATGGCAGCTGCCATGTATGTAAACCCATGGCATATAGATATAAATGGGTAATTCTTAGAAAATAAAACCATAACATCGTTTACATCATTTTAGTGAACTGATTACATACCAATAGAAACGTTTTTAATGATATGTTCCATTTGTCTGTCACTGACCTCTGATTTTGTTAAATGCTGCACCTTTAAAGTGGAACACGGAGTTAAAGGAAAGTGGTTTCATTTGAGTGGTAGCAGTAAAAGGGTGAGTTTAATATTTTTACATTTGTGCTTTTAAAACATTTTAAATGATTTAATTGTTTAGATGTGTTTTACAACAGCTTATTCCTTCAACATTTACATGAAATTAAAGAAATCAACGTATTGCAGATAACTTATCAGGTCTCATTACAACATCTTTCAATAGAAGGACATTATTATTTTTCTTTTTTGCCTCCCTTTAATATATTCTTTTTTCATCAGAGACTGCTTAATGAGTGAGTGGATGCAAAATCGGCTTTTGACTTTTGGATAACTTCAAATGGGGTGCTGGGCAGACCATGCCAATAATCTGGGATATGCACTCTTTCGAGAGATGATAAGTCTGGCTAGGACCTCCCTGCTTCCATCTTAATTCTTTCTGAACTATCTAAAATAGATCCCTGAAATATTCTGTGTGAGCCAAGTCTGCCGTCTTCATTGCGACATCCATCTTTAAAGTTCTTCAAAGTCTTCTATCAGGGTGTATGCCTGCGGGACAGCTCACTGCAGGCCGGATGACCCACATATTCTGTGTTGCAATCTTTATTCACTTTGGTCTTATGCGCTTTCTCTTTCCATTTAGCTAGGCCTATCAGCTTCTTTACAGGCTTCTGTCTCACAGCCCATCCATCATTCCCTTTTGTGCCATACAGTGGATTTGTCTTCATGTATTTTCTCTGGGATTTCCAACTGTGATTTTTCTTTTTTTTTTTTTTTTTTTTTTTGGTGGTGGTGGTGCTGGGGGTAATGTGTTGTTTTTGTCAGTATCATACACTTTTGTAAAGAAATGCAACACAACTAATCTAATAAGATCTAAGCCAATCTAAGATGTAAAATATGCTTGTTTTGTCCCTTATTTGTAAGATGCTTTGGATTAAAATTATTAATGTAAAGTAAAATATAAATTTTTGTTGTCTTATGGAGCACATGTTTATTAATATACATCACACATGCAAAGAATTGGCTGCTCATAATAAACATCACATAATCTAATTCCTGTTTATTACAACACTACTAGGTTAAGGTGGCCAATTATATAGTTAATGTTTGGGAAATAATGTGATTGTTTTTAAATAATGAAAGTAAAATCAAATCAGTTCAGTTCAATTCTTCACAAATCAGGCAACATGGATGGTTAAACTTTTACTTGAAACTTAAATGTTAACGGGAACAATACATATGTAATCGGCTAATCATGGCCGACATCTTGTCAAACTCACCCAGTTTTTTTCTTCTGCTGTCATAAAAAGTCACTTCCTGTTAATTTATAATAAAAGCACTAAGTGTCAATGTTCTTAAAAAACTGAACAATTCATGTGGAAATTTTAACAATATCTCATTGAGTTCAAAACAGTCTCCATACTAGTCCAGGCCTGAAAACTGGACTCGAACTTTCTCTTGAAATTTAATGATCCTTAGTGAAACGTAGCAGTTATTTTAATGTAGAATTGTTCATCTTTTCATTTGCTTTTTCTTGTCTAATGACAAATCAATATTAAGGTATGCTCTTTCAAAAATCTGTCCATTTTGAGGACTCAGCCAGAAGAAAAAGTACACCCACTCAATATTATTTAATTCAGATGTCTAAACCTTACCTGTTCAGCAAGTCATTTTATTTTTTGACACATACCAATTTCAAAAACCAAGGAAGAGTGTGTGAATGTCATTTGTGATGAAGAAAAAAGAAAACTTATGTCTGATGTTGATTTACTCTTAAATTCTATGTGTGCATTCTGTCAGATATAAAACTCATCCAAGATAAATTTCACTTTCAAGTCCTTTTGACATTATAATTTACAATGCAAACAGTAATGACATATTACATAGTCTTGCTGAAAGCAGTCCTATCAGCTTATTTTTAAGCACTGGCACATAACCACATAGGTCATGTCTGACTGTCTTTGTCTGAAGCCCATTTGACACTGAAACCTGCCTCAGTATATACAGTCAGTCTGGACATTGGTCTCTCTTTATGTGATAGATGCAGGCATCTGTCGCTTCAAAATACTCAGACTGAATTAAAGTGAATCATGGCAGCAACTCCTCAGAGTTTGCCTTGCCTGTCTCTCCCTCTCTGCCTCTCCCAGACTCTGGCCATCATGACTTTGCACTTTTTGTGTTCTTGAGAGCCAAACAGAGTAGCATGCTTAAAGCCTTGGACAGATACAATCTTAAACAGCACACACTCCACAAAATACATTTGGCCAGTGGTTTTCAATCTGTTTCCACCATGCGCCCCATTGGAGGGTTTCAGAATAGTGATATGCAACCTGAGCCTGTACAACTTGATTTATTTAGAAAACAAATGATGGCTGATGAACCACTGTGGAGAAAAAAATGTCATGAGAGAAAATTAAAAAGAACGGTCACATAAATAAACAAGATTAATAAATAAATTACAAGTTGTATGGGCTCAGAATGCCTATCACTGGACCAAAAACAACAAAGTTTGGTAAATATAACAAAAAAGGCAGGTATTTCGGCAAAAATGAGCTCAAGCTAGACTGACACAGAGCCAGAATCCTGCAACGTGCCGAGTACCTGCAGGTGGCCTGCTGGAAAGATACTTCACGTGGAATAAAATAAATATACATAGCTGAAATATAATGGATGCAGGCTAATCATGGATGTCATATTTTGGATATTTAAATAAAAGTACCATGCCAAAGTTTCCTTTCTTGGAGCTGGATTTGTGATTCAAGAACAGAGAACATGGTTTAAACCAGGGACTGGGGATATTTTGTCTTTGCAAAGCAATCTGGTAAAAGAAAATGTCACCGTAAGCAGCAACATTAATTTGACTTAGTGCAAAATGATGCAAGTTATTTGAACCACCTCCAAAGACCAGTACTGTGTTACATGCAAATCACAGGTCAGGCCGCAGGTTATATATCAACGGGTTGGGTCAGATTTGGCTGGGAGAATACAATGGGTAAGTGGTCGTTTGCTAATTATCATAACAGGTGTGTGAGGCATGGTGAGGCTTGAAAAAATTGGAACATGTCTTTTTATTTAGCTGCATTCCCTACTTGTGGTAACCAAGCATGTTTTCATCTTTCATCTTGAAAGTTTAATCTTAAAAACTGAAGCAAGATATCTGCCCTCTTTTATCCCAGTTACATGTTTCTCCATCTCTCTCTCTCTTTTTTCTCCCTTCAATGAGGCTTGGTTTGGTAAACCCTAATCTCTGTTTTGCAGTTTTTCTTCTTTAAGTTATTTAGTGCTTGGCATGAACGAACTGGTGCATTACTGCCACCAAGTGGTCTGGAGTGTGGACCAGACTGTTTCCAAGAGCCCAAGTTGTGAAAAGGTGTGTCTGCTACATTTTCCCAGTCCCATGTCACGTTGCCGTGCCCCCCAGTTTGAGAACTACCGCATTAGACTCACCTTAACTCTCCTGAAGGGACCATTCCGAGCAGACTAGGGCAAAAATCTGTAGGAACACTGGCAACTAACAAGAAAAAAGATTGGATCAATATAGAGTTAAATCACACAGTGGAAAGCAACTTTAAATCCTTTCACTGAGAGGATTAGAAAATTCTTGGCCCATCACAGCATCACCAACAAGCCATAAACCTACTTGACAAAAGGATCAATTCTATGAACCAAAATGTGCAGCATATATGTAGTCCAGGGAGACTGCATGAGCTTTCCAAGTCAATGTGACTGTACTTTGACCTGCTATCTTGATGAGATACTACACACACATGTAGATCAGGGTTCTGGTTTCTTAGTATGCAGCTGACAGAGACAAGGGCTTACTAAACCCATGCACTTTTGAACTAATTTGTTTTGGCATTGCACCCGAAAAGAGCTGCATCAGTGTTTATTCTGCATAAGTTATCAAATGTGTCTCTGTTTTTTCAGTCTGGAGACCTTCACATCTACACATTTTTTTCTGCAACTTGCCCATCCTCCCTGTCCTATCAGCCTCCGCCACCAGATGAGTGTGGGATTGTGCTCACACACTTCTGTCTATCCATTCTAGACTTAATCCTGTTCAGTGTTGCAAAGTGCTGAAATCCATTTCAGCTGGTATTGGGCCAAAGGTGGAATATACATTGGACAAGTCAGCTCATCATAGAGCTTTACACAGACACCCACACACTTAAACCCATGGCCAATTTAGAATATAAAATTAACCCACACAAGCACATAAAACACATGTAAACACCTGTAAACACCTGAAGACACCTGTAAACACCTGTAAACACACACCAGAAGACACCTGTAACCCTGTAAACACCTGAAGACACCTGTAAACACCTGAAGGCACCTGTAAACACCTGTAAAGACCTGAAGGCACCTGTAAACATCAGAAGACACCTGTAAACACCTTAAGACACCTATAACACCTGAAAACACCTGTAAACACCTGTAAACACGTGAATACACCTGTAAACACCTTAAGACACCTATAACACCTGAAGACACCTGTAAACCTGTAAACACCTGAAAACACCTGTAAACACCTGTAAACCTGTAAACACCTTAAGACACCTATAACACCTGTAAACACCTGAAGACACCTGTAAACCTGTAAACACCTGAAGACACCTGTAAACACCTGAAGACACCTGTAAACACCTTAAGACACCTATAACACCTGTAGATACCTGTAGACACCTTTAAACACCTGTAAACCTGTAAACACCTGTAGACACCTGTAGACACCTATAGACACCTTTAAATACCTGTAGACACCTTTAAACACCTGTAAACCTGTAAACACCTGTAGACACCTATAACACCTGTAGACACATGTAGACACCTTTAAATACCTGTAAACCTGTAAACACCTGAAGACACCTGTAAACACCTGTAAATGCCTGAAGACACCTGTAAACACCTGTAGACACCTTTAAACACCTGTAAACCTGTAAACACCTGAAGACACCTGTAAACACCTTAAGACACCTATAACACCTGTAAACACCTGTAGACACCTTTAAACACCTGTAAACCTGTAAACACCTGAAGACACCTGTAAACACCTGTAAACACCTGAAGACACCTGTAAACACCTTAAGACACCTATAACACCTGTAGACACCTGTAGACACCTTTAAACACCTTTAAACACCTGTGAACCTGTAAACACCTGTAGACACCTGTAGACACCTTTAAACACCTGTAAACACCTGTAAACACCTTTGCTACTCTCTCCATCCCTGCAGGGTTCCTCAGCAGAACCAGCTGGAACTGGTTCCACAACGCCAACAGCACCCCCTGCTGGTCAGAGGAAGCAGTCTCTGCCCTGTCAGGTTATTTAGAGGGTAAAGAACTTCATGCAGGATGAAGGAACAGAATGATAATTAGTAGTTTTATTGATCCTGACTGGAAATTTCTTTCTTTCTTTATAATTCAGCGTGGATCCGCTGCACCTCCAGACCAGCTCCTGTCAGACCACCAGACCCTCAGTCCTGCTCTCAGGATAACAAAGGGAAATGTGGAATGCCACCAACACCGTAAGTCCGTCATTTCCTGACACGTCACCTCACTGGTCCTAGTCCTAGTCCTGGTTCTGGTCCATCAGCAGTGTTTGATCCTCTGATGAGAAGAACGGTTCTCTCATTTCTCCTTCAGTGTCGTTCCTTCATCCATCACCTGGGAATGTTGGACGTTCCTGCTGCTACACTAAGGGTGACTGTGGAAGTCTGGAACCGGTCTGGACTGAACAAGACTGAACTCGTTAGTGGAACAACTCGAGGATAAACTAAGAGATGGAACCGGTTTCAGGTTTGTAGTAGTATTATTGTTGTTATTGCGAAAAAACGCGGAGGACGCAGAACGCGGTGAACGCGGAGGAGAACAAGAAGGAGAACAGGGAGGAGAACGAGGAGGAGAACGCGGAGCAGAACGCGGAACTCTAAGCTGCTGGAGGAACATTAAAAACAAACAAACAAACAAACAACAGCAGCTGAAACTCACCTTTCTTCTCAGCAGCTTCACACCACCGCTGCCCTTCCCCAAACGATCCACCGTTACCATGGAGACCATATGGTCTCCGTTGTTATTGGTTGCTTGGTCCTCTGTGGGAGGGGCTACGGTGACGTCACGGTTCTCGTTTAAAAGCAGGACACAGAGAGAGAGAGAGAGTGTGTGTGTGTGTGTGCGTGTGTGTGTGTGTACCGTTCGGTGACGTCACACTGTTGTTTTGAGGAAGAAATTGAACTTATTGAACTTATTGTTCATATATTTTATTTTATTACACTTTGTACATTTTACTCTTCATGCTTTTATTCACTTTTACGGTTTCTTCTCTTCATATACAAGCTCTGTTAAAAGTTCACTACAAGGGTAAGACGACCTTCATCTGGTCCTTCCTCAGACCCTCAGACTGGTTCTGGTGGAGACACAGCTATGAGGTTGCTTTGACCTGGGAGTCCTGGGAGTAGTGTGTCCACCCAAGATCTTCAGGAAGGAGGATTCTTCTACAGAAATGTAGAACTCTTGTTTTCCTCTGGCCTCCCAGAGTCTCCTCTGACTTTATGCGAGTCAGATGCTGCTCTTCTTGCTGCAAGTATTTGTTTTTTTCCTAAATAATCTTTGTTACACTTCTTCTCAACCAGACTCCGGTAATTCATTTTTCTACAACACGTTTACAACACGCCATGTTGGGAAGCATAAAGCTGGTGATCCGCGGTTGGATTAGTGAAACATCCACCCGTCACCATGGCAATCCGCAATGGAGGCTGGATTAGTGGAACATCCACCCGTCACCGTGGTGATCCGCGGTTGGATTAGAGGAACGTCTACCCGTCACCGTGGTGATCCGCGGTTGGATTAGAGGAACGTCTACCCGTCACCGTGGTGATCCACGGTTGGATTAGAGGAACGTCTACCCGTCACCGTGGTGATCCGCGTTGGATCAGAGGAACGTCTACCCGTCACCGTGGTGATCCGCGGTTGGATTAGAGGAACGTCCACTCGTCACCGTGGTGATCCGTGGTTGGATCAGAGGAACGTCCACCCGTCACCCTGGTGATCCGCGGTTGGATTAGAGGAACGTCCACTCGTCACCGTGGTGATCCGCGGTTGGATTAGAGGAACATCTACCCATCACCTTGGTGATCCACGGTTGGATCAGAGGAACGTCCACCCGTCACCGTGGTGATGCGTGTTGGATCAGAGGAACGTCTACCCGTCACCGTGGTGATCCGCGGTTGGATCAGAGGAACGTCTACCCGTCACCGTGGTGATCCACTGTTGGATTAGAGGAACGTCCACCCGTCACCGTGGTGATCCGCGGTTGGATTAGAGGAACGTCTACCCGTCACCGTGGTGATCCGCGGTGTGATTAGAGGAACGTCTACCCGTCACCGTGGTGATCCGCGGTGGGATTAGAGGAACGTCTACCCGTCACCGTGGTGATCTGCGGTTGTATTAGTGGAACATCCAACCAGTTTCACCGCGGTCGTGTTTCCACTGGGAGAAACAGGAGAATGTTTGGTTCATTTGTTGCTTCACATAAAACACGACTTACGTATAAACGTCTTATCTGATCGTCCTCCCGGTTACACATGAACAACGTTTCTGTTTTTCTAGTTTGATGAACCAGAATCTGTTCAAGTGTTAAATGAATGAACGAGACCATTTTTATAAACTTTAATGTAATTTTTTTTCTTTTCTTTTCTGCTTGCTGTCGTCTTTCTAACTTTCCACATCCTCCTTTAGCTTCTTCTTTCAGGAGTGCAGACAAACAGGAAGATGGACGGGACATAGGCTGGGACCAACGGCTTGTCTTTTACCCCGGGGAAGATTACATGTTCATTAGCAACAGGCTAACGTGAAGCTTTTTGGTCAGGACCCGTCCCCCCACCTGAAGGCGGAGGAAGGGTACCCTTTCATCCACCGGGGTAAACTCCAACGTACAGGTGCCAAGTCGGGGGGCAATGAGCATGCCCACACCTGCTTGGTGCCTCTCACCGGGAGCAACTCCAGAATGGAAGAGGGTCCAGCCCCTCTCAAGGATAGTGGTTCCAGAGTCCAAGCCATGCGTTGAGGTGAGTCCAACTATATCTAGCCGGAACCGCTCAACCTCGCGCACCAGCTCAGGTGCCTTCCCTGCCAGAGAGGTGACATTCCATGTCCCTAGAGCTAGCTTTTGCAGTCCAGGATCTGACCGCCAGGGTTCCCGCCTCTGGCAGCCGCCCAGCTCATAATGCACTCGACCCCTATGGCCCCTCCTGCAGGTGGTAAGCCCACGGGAGGAGAGGCCCATGTCACGCTTTCGGGCTGAGCCCGACCGGGCCCAATGGGCAAAGGCCCAGCCACCAAGCATTCGCCTCAGTGCCCCGCCTCCAGGCCTGGCTCCAGAAGGGGGCTCCGGTACCCACGTCTGGGCAAGGGAAGCCGCGGTCCTTGCTTTCTCATCATCATAGGGGTGATTTGAGCCACACTTCGTCTGGTCCCTCCCCTAGACACCTGTTTGCCATGGGTGACCCTACCAGGGGCATGAGCCCCTGACAACATA
>JBAGKM010000022.1:592521-603517 GCA_037177155.1 Melanotaenia catherinae
GGTCTTAGCGTGAGCTGCTAATGTGAGAGCCCGCGGTCTTAGCGTGAGCTGCTAATGTGAGAACCTGTGGTCTTAGCGTGAGCTGCTAATGTGAGAGCCCGCGGTCTTAGCGTGAGCTGCTAATGTGAGAACCTGTGGTCTTAGCATGAGCTGCTTATGTGAGAGCCCGCTGCCTTAGCGTGAGCAGTAATACGCTGCAACATACTTTACAGGTGAATATAATCCACACTGGTGAATGAAAACATTTGAATGTGACATCATCTCAGCAAAAGAAGCTGATTGGACGGAAGCAGCACAGGAAACCAGGTGTGTGTATATATGCTAGGCTCTCGCCGTGTTGCTAAGTCACACCACCGCAGGGTCATGTTACCGGAAATGAGGACAAATAAAAAAATCGATCTCCAAGTTTTATGAATTGATTTTAGACTTTTTTCATTTTAATCAATTTATATCAGTAAATCCCTTTTTTAAACCCAGCCCCATGTAAAAGTTTATTTATAAAGTGCGTCTTTGAGGTAAAAATCGCTGGACATAAAATGGCTGCAATAAAACTCCATAAAATAAATAATAACCATCAACAGAAAGGTTTCCTGAATAAAATCGTCTTCAGCTGCTTTTTATAAGGGGCGACCACACGGAGGGACGGGGCAGGTCGTTCCAGAGTCTGGGGACTACAGCCTGGAAAGCCAGATCTTCCCGGGTTTAAACAGGTGTTTGGGACTTTCAGGAGACTCTGGCCTGAAGACCGAAGGGTGCATCCTGAGGAGTAGGGACACAGCGAGTCTACCGCGTACCGCCTGGAAAGTCTAAATTAACATTTTAAAGTCAGTAGGAAATCTGATTGGAAGGCAATGAAGTCATGATAAAATAGAGGTGAAATAGAGGTGATGTGGGCTGTTCTGGGCGTAGCTGCATGTGAACGCTCCAGTAAAGGAATTCATACCAGCGTCACTGCCAGTAAAAACCATGAATTTTAAATAAAAACTGTGTGCACGCTGCAGGAAGCCCGTGGTCAGAGTGTTCCTGCCGGTCTCTTTGCAGTCAGCGAGGCGGCGGTTAGCGCTGAGGCCGAGGAGCTGGAGATGCAGCAGGACAAATACATCCAGGACCTCCAGCAGGCGCTGACCGGAGCAGAGAAAGCCGCCTCCTACAGCTTCACGCTGAGTCCCCATCCTCCGTCGAACAGCCGGACGCTGACGTACGAGAAGATGCAGAAGGACATCTCTGTGAGTTCCGGCTCGGTGTGGTGAGGAGGGAACTATATATAAGAAAAATGATTCTGTGATCTCTGCAGCACTCTGAATAACTACGCTGGGTCAGCAGTCCTTCCTGCGTTAGATGCAGCATCCTGGTTGTCATGGCGATGATTATGACAGAATGAATAAGTGTTGCATGATTCAGGAAATGAGTCAGAGCTGCGGTTTAAAAAAACAGGAGGCACCTAAGTTAGTAATGATGAGTCGTCGGAGGTTTTCCTTCCTCAACGTGATCTGTCTTAACCTCTGAGTTCCAGAGTCCGCTTCTCTGGACTCGGAGGCATCTGGGATGGACCGTCACAGTGTGGAGACCTGGACTATGGTCTCTACACTGTGGAGGATTCCAGATCTTTGGTGGAAGAAATGGGGCAAAGAGCAGAAGAAGCCTCCAGAATTTTGTCAGGAACTAGTTCAAAAGCTGGTTTTATGATGGTACGGGGTGGGATCAGGGTTCTGTGATGGTTGGATCAGGGTTCTGATGGAATGAGGCTGGATCAGGGTTCTCTGGACCAGCGTCTTCTGTGATGTGGAAAAATGAATAAAATGTTTTAGGTTTTATGTTAAAACTGAAAAATGAAGTTTAGAGACGGTGAAGCTGCTCTCAGACTTTCCTCCTCAGATGAATTGTGTTTATGAGTTGATTACCGTGAACATGAGTCAGAGATGGCTCTGGAAACGGTAACATCTCCATGGCGACCTAAGTAATCACAGCTCAGCATTGGTCTGGGGGCTCAGGTGGTGGCTGTGAGCGGAGTTACACCCACAGATGGAGAGATACGATGAGGCAACACCTGGACCAGTTACAGGAAGTCTAATGTGTTTCCACTTCCAACAGGATTTCACCCAGACATGTTTTCTCTGGTCCAGGAGGAGGTGAAGTCACAAACTGCAAATATTAAACACAGAAGAAGAAACACAGCAGCTGGGAGGAGGAGAGAGACCTGAACTGGAACCTGCCGATGTACAAAAATCATCCACGGTGTAATAACCAGTTTTCTGGCCAGGAATCACTCAACCGGTAACAAAGACTGGTCCATGTTGACCCCTTTAAGACCTGGAAAAGTTGATGTTGGATTTGGTGAAAGGATTCCTGACCGTTCTGTACTGGGACAAGGAATCCTCACAGGATGCACTTCCATCCCAGTCCAGCATCTGTGCTGGTCAAGTCTGTCGGATCCACAGACGTCTGATCCAGGACCAGGTCTGAGAGCAGCTCCACCTCTACAGGACTAAAGAACCTGAAATAAAACGTTAGTTTGTCCACTCTCAGACCTGAACCGTTGGTCCACAGAGAATTTCCCCACTCTGACGTTCCAACAACGTTCCCAACACTTCCATGATGTTCTCACAATGTTCCCGACACTTCCATGATGTTCCTTCAACATTCCCAACACTTCCATGATGTTCCTACAACATTCCCAACACTTCCATGATGTTCCTACAACATTCCCGACACTTCCATGATGTTCCTTCAACATTCCCAACACTTCCATGATGTTCCTACAACATTCTCAACACTTCCATGGTGTTCCTTTAACAATCCTTGACACTTCCATGGTGTTCCTACAACATTCCCGACACTTCCATGATGTTCCTACAACATTCCCGACACTTCCATGATGTTCTTTCAGCGTTCCCAACACTTCCATGATGTTCCAACATTTCTGTGATGTTCCAGTGTCTGGGATACCAGGTGATGAACGGGTTCAGGAATTTTCTTTTATCCCAGAGTCTGGAACTCCGGTCCAGGTTAACCATTTGGTCCTCATCGCACTTTTTTATTAACATTTTTCTATGTTTAATTTTTTAAATCCAGTGTTTATTTTCCCCCACATGTGAATGCTTTTGATGTCCTCTGGGGACCTTTCTGGACAAAAATGTCCACACAAAAAAACTGCTGTAAAATCAACATTGTTTCTACTTTTTTCCTCATAAATATTCAAACCTGTTCAAAACAACCATTTTTAGTATTTTAGCTGTTTTAGTTGCTGCCTGTTTTGATCTTTCTTCATGTCTTAAGGTCCTTTCATAGATCAATGAGATAAAATCCTGAGCGGTTTTGTTCTGAATGTGTCAGACAGACAGATGAAGGCAGGTCTTTGTTGCTTCCAGTTCAGGCTGGGCAGTGCGACGCTGGAGTCCGTTGCCGAGCCGACCGAAATGGTGAGGAAGCTGCTGGTTCACAGCCTACAACAAGGACACAATCTGCAGCAGAATAACCTGAAACTGGAGGAGCAGAACCAGCAGCTCATCCAAGAGCAGCAGCGAATCACAGCAGAGTAAATACACACTTACACACATTCCTGTCTAAGCATCAAGGTGGGGACTGGGTAAATTTACCTGCATAGTGAGGACAACCTTTTCTACCACTCTGCTGCTCGTGTTGTGGCGTGGTCTAACCTACTGCAACAGCTCCAAGGCTGAATCTGTTTTGCCTTCACTTAGGAAAACTAAAACTAAACAAACATGCAGAAATACTCCAGTATCTCACTGGAAATACATTCACTGTCTCAGGAAAAAAAATGGAAGATTTCTCATGAAAATAAAAAAAATGAGTTAGCTTAAGGCTAATGTCTACAGAAAATATCATTGGCAAGCTAGTAGCTAGCATCTGCGAACGGACTAACAGATTTACTTTGTCCATCAACAAACGTTTACCTCAGCAATATTCTCTGTGTTCACTTCCAGATTGACTTGAATCCTTACAGGCAGATGTTTTCTGGCCATAAAGTAGAGCATGAAAAACGTCTTAACTTCCACATTCTGGCTGAACCGACTATGGAAAGGCTGAAGGGACAAAACAAACTGCTTTACTGCAACAAACTTTGATGACAGTGTCACATGATAGTGATGTTTCTTCTCTTTATTTCTTTACACCTTTATTTACTGATGAAGAAAGCAGGAATGTGATATAGAAAGCTGAGGACGCACCGCTGAGTCCAGTCGTTAACAAGATGCTGGTAACCTGTGAAACCAGTGGAGAAGCCCTAACATACGACATTTGATCTGATGGAGGTTTTCTTATTTCTCATGCCACCTTTCTGAGGACCTGTCAAACTTTGAGAGAAGCCTATAGGTAACCTCTGGAGGTTTTTACAATAAAGACGTGAGGACCAGCCAACATGTCCTCACTTTGCAAGCATGGCCTCACTCCAGTGGTTGATGGTCTTCATCGCGATTGAACAAACACACAGCCCAGGCCAGTTGGGCTGCAGGACGTTTCTCTAAACTCCACCACATTTCTGAAGAAAGCAACACGTTTATTTTCAGACCTGGTTTTCCTGCAGAGATCATGATTGGTATTTACTGGTTTCTGTAAATCCTGGTGTTCCACAGGGGGACAGCTTAATCCTGGTCTTCCATCACACTGTGAGCACCAGGTTTAGCAGTAACGTTAACTTCACCTTCGTCTACCTCCTCTGCACTGCTTCCCCCCTCCCGTTCCTCCCTTTTCCCTGAATGACATCATTTATTTAGTTTAGAGAACTGTGATGTCACCGAGCTGCTCCAGTTAAATTTAAAGACACAGTGGAGACCAACACTCTGCGAGTGGAAATGCTTCTGTTTTCCTCTTCTTTCAGTTTAATGTTTGACTTGTTTGCATCCAGAATGAACCCTAACCTGTTACTGACACACATCTGGAACTGGAGTTTTTCCCAGTTTTCCCAACTTCGTTCCTGGGACTGTTTGCTGGTCGGACTCAGCTGATCCTGTTTCACCATGCCTCTGGAAACGCGAGGTTCGCCTTGTCATGTCTCAGACGGCGGTTTCATCACGATGATCGTTGATGAGAGAAAGCAGCTCCACGCAGACTGGAACAGAAAGTTCTGGTTCCTTAAACGCATCACGGGTTCCCCTGAGTCATGGAGCACTGTCGGGGAGGTCGCCATCCTGCAGCCGGACGTCAGCGTGAGCTACGAGCTGACGTCACACCCAGCGGGCCCCAGAAAGTCATCCAGTTCAACCAGTTCATCAGGTGTTAAAATTGAAGAAAAAACACTGTGAAGATGGTAAACCTGTGAAAACTCTCTCATCATCCTGGGAGAACTGGGCGTTCCCAGGTCAGATGACAGATGTAATCCCTCCAACAGGGTCAGCTCCAGGTCATCCTCCCAGAACCTGACGAGCTGGTCTCCAGGGAGTCTTCATCAGAGGAGCAAATCATTTCAGAGGTAAACAGGTTGGAGGTCCCGGTCTTCCAGGTCTTCCGGGCCTTCCAGGTCCAAAACACATCTGATCCTCTTCAGGCGTTTCCATCTGTGAGAACTGAAGCCGGACTGGGAGTCCAGTGTTCTGGACATCAGCAGATGGGAGCTGCTCTTCAACTAACAGCTGGTGTTTTCCCTGATTTGTCATTTTTCTAAGAGAGTCCACTTTTCCAGATGCCACTGAATGCAGCATTATCATATGGTTTGTTTATCAGAGCAAATCCAGCTCACGATGTGAACAGAAAGTTTCAACTGGTGGAGTCCGACGAGTCTGATTCAGAGCAGTCCGACGAGTCTGATTCAGAGCAGTCCGACGAGTCTGTTTCAGAGGAGTCCGACGAGTCAGATTCAGAGGAGTCCGACGAGTCTGATTCAGAGCAGTCCGACGAGTCTGATTCAGAGCAGTCCGACGAGTCAGATTCAGAGGAGTCCGACGAGTCTGATTCAGAGCAGTCCGACGAGTCTGTTTCAGAGGAGTCTGATGAGTCTGAATCAGAGAAGTCTGATGAGTCTGAATCAGAGAAGTCTGACGAGTCTGATTCAGAGGAATCAGCTGAGTCTGAGGAGTCAGATTCAGAGGAGTCTGAGGAGTCATGTTGCTGGTGGACGTTTAACTGGTGGATGTGTTTCAGGATGAAGCGCTACGCTGGTGGTAAGGAGGTCCTGGAGGCAGAGCTGTTCTCCCAGTTTGTCCTGGTCCTCAATGAGAAGAAAGCGAAGATCCGAAGTCTGCAGGAGACCATCACCAGGCTGCAGGAAGCGAGGTGAGCGAGTTAATCCGGTTTATAGACTGAGGTCTGGTCCACACGGGACCAGTTTAGGTGATTCTGCTCCAGGTCCACACAGCCGACGTTTCTGGAGTCTGAGACCTCTGATCTTCGAAAACATCTCTGCAGTCACCATCTTTTCCTCCATATGAATGACATCATTTTATACGACCCGAGTCGCCCCGAATCCTCTTACAACACCGGCTGTCGGTGTTCACGGTGCTGCATCACACGCTTTGTATCAACAAAGTTTTTTTTATTGCAACTTGTGATAATGTTTACAGTGTAAAGTATGACAAAGTGTAAAAAACAGAAAAACTAAGCCAAAGAAAATTAACGAAGGTTTAAAAAAAAGTAGAGAAGAAAGAAAGTAGCTAGAATAATGTTGGATGAGTAAAATTAAAAAAGACCAGATTAAATAATCAATGAGCGTTACAACGTAAAGAATGAGGACTGACGGGACAAAGACTTGGACAGAAGCTGGACGTCCTGCTTTATGTCCACCAGTAGATTTATGTTCGTCTGAATATGTTGTTTATTTTGGGAAAGTTTCAGGGTCAAAACTCCAACATGGTGATGTTTACTTCCAGTTTGGTTCTGTTCACACTGGTGTGAATGAGACCGGTTCACAAGAAAGCACCAGGCTTTTAGGACTCCAGAACCAAACCAGAACCGTGGTTGTGTGAAAGCTCTAGCATAGGCCTCCCCAGTGCTTTGCATCTGAGCACGCGCCATGTCTTCTTCTCTGTTTCTGGTGCATTTCTGGCAGCGCCACTTACAGGCCTGGTGTTGATACTGCAGCGTTTACCTGGAAAAGCTTCGGTCTCTATGAAAAACTGTTCAGTCGCAGTGTGGTTTAAAACACAGGGAAACTTATCAAACCACCAGGGAAATAAACCATGCAGCTGTCTTCCAGTCTTCTTGTTCAGGATGTTTTTTCTGTTTTTCTGCTGTTGAATATGAATCCTGTCTTCTGGTTCCTGCTGTAGGAGCGCCGATGGACAGAAAAGCCCAAAATCACTTAAGTCGGCCCAAACCGCCGGTCAGGACAGTGAGGCTGAGGATGGTGAATATGAAGGCAGCACTGATGAAGAGGCAGAGGAAGTACGGTCGACTCCAGCTTCTAATTTACCATCACGAGGTAAAAGTTGGGAACCGTCCCTCTCAGATGTGGCAGGGTGTCTCATTGTTAAACTGAGACTCGGATGTTGGTTTAGATGTTTTAGATGCAGCAAAAACACAAACAACTAAAGATGGCAACAAAACAAAAAAACAAATATGAGAGTAAAACATTAAAACAGCCACAAAAGAAGATAAAGTGACCAAAATAGACAAAAAAAACAACAGATAAACTCAAATGGCAATAACACAACTACCAGTACACCAACATGAACAAAAAGACCACAAACCAGAGACAAGCTGCAGATCACAAAATAAGCAAAACAAACAAATGATAACAGACACTAGTCACCACGAATAGAAGTAAAATGATCGGTTCTGAATTGGTTTGAGTCCTATTGAAAGAAAGAAGCTACTACTCAAAGACGGCTTGTGGAGTCCCCCAAGGCTCCATGTCGGGCACCCTGTTGTTCAGCATCTACATGTGGATTATGACCAAAATAATAATCACCATTATTTTGATCAATATTGTAATCATGATTATTAATCATGATTATTCACCAGGTTTGGAAAAACAGGTTTTTATTGCACCAATTACAAACAATGTGGCAACAATTTTCGGTGAAACTGACTGTGAAGCCAGACTGTGATTAAACTTTAAATTAGAGTAGATAATAAATAATGCAACAAATACATTTACCATTCATTTTTGAGAAGTTAATGTAAATTACGAGGCTACAAAAGATGCTAAATGAAGAGCCGTTCGGAAGCCAAAAGAGCCGGTTCTCTGAAAAGAACCGAACATCCCATCACTAGTATATATCGTTGTAATGGATGCTACAGTGGAGAGGGTTGTTGTGAGGAAGGCAAAAATTGAAGAGAAGACAACCTAAAAATGTTTAGAACAGCAAAAATAGCAATAATAATATATAATTCTTCATCAGTCTTTTTTTAATTTTAAAGTTTAATTTTATTAAGTGTAATGTTTTTTTTTATTAAGAGTCTGCAACATGTCACAACACTTGTAACTTTTTAAATGTTTATGTCGACACTCTTCATTAATAAACATTAATATCTGACAGTAAGCTAGCGCGGGATCACTCCCGCAGGATAAAATAAGTCTGAGCAACAACCGTTCACCCGGACTCGAGATTTGGGGTCTTTGTAAATCATTTTTACCCATTTAATGAAGTTCTGGTAAAATCCAAATGCCGACAGTGTCTGATATAGAAAGCTTGAATTATCTCGATCAAAGGCCTTCTGGGCTGAGAACCAGTCCTCCCAGCAGCCAGTGTGGTTTGGATGGAAGCTCTGAACCGTCCCACACTGACTGGCTTCACAACAAAACTTTATGGACTGTGAATATGATATTTCTGGGAGCCGTTGTTATGGTAACTGAGTGTGTTTGCACCACTGCTGAGATGCTGTGACTTCATAGCCATAAACTAATCATGTGGGTAGTTATGTAACGCAGACTGGTGGGCCTCCGTCAAACAGAACACCTTCCACTTCATCCGGATCCAGGTGGCCAGGACATGAATAATGCTCTGTGTCAACACAGGTTACCTTAATGCAGCATTCTCACATATTTCCACATTCTAGTTGTCTACGGCCAGTTTGGCTCTTTGTAGAACGTTGTTGGATGTGTTGTGTTTGGTGTTTTCTCCATCTGATGAAGGATAGTTTGCAGCATTTGTGTTGTTCCTGTTGCTGCAACAGTGAGGTAGGAGGGAGAAAAGAAGTCCTAGGAATGAGTAAAGTATTCCTAGGAATGAGTAAAGTAGTCCTAGGAATGAATAAAGTATTCCTAGGAATGAGTAAAGTAGTCCTAGGAATGAATAAAGTGTTCCTAGGAATGAGTAAAGTAGTACTAGGAATGAGTAAAGTAATCCTAAGAATGAGTAAAGTATTCCTAGGAATGACAAAAGTATTCCTAGGAATGAGTAACGTAGTCCTAGGAATGAGTAAAATAGTCCTGGGAATGAGTAAAATAGTCCTAGGAATGAGTAAAGTAGTCCTAGGAATGAGTAAAGTAGTACTAGGCATGAGTAAAGTATTCCTAGGAATGAGAAAAGTAGTCCTAGGAATGAGAAAAGTAGTCCTAGGAATGAGTAAAGTATTCCTATTAATGAGTAAAGTAATCCTAGGAATGAGTAAAGTAGTCCTAGGAATGAGTAAAGTAATCCTAGGAGTGAGTATAGTAGTACTAGGATTAAGTAAAGTATTCCTAGGAATGAGTAAAGTAATCCTAGGAATGAGTAAAGTAGTCCTAGGAATGAGTATAGTAGTACTAGGATTGAGTAAAGTAGTCCTAGGAATGAGTAAAGTAATCCTAAGAATGAGTAACGTATTCCTAGGAACGAGTAAAGTAGTCCTAGGAATGAGTATAGTAGTACTAGGATTAAGTAAAGTATTCCTAGGAATGAGTGAAGTAGTCCTAGGAATGAGTATAGTAGTACTAGGAATGATTAAAGCAGTCCTAGGAATGAGTGAAGTATTCCTAGGAATGAGTAAAGTAATCCTAGGAATGAGTATAGTAGTACTAGGAATGAGTAAAATAGTCCTAGGAATGAGTAAAGTAGTACTAGGATTAAGTAAAGTAGTCCTAGGAATGACTAAAATAATCCTAGGAATGAGTGAAGTAGTACTAGGAATGAGTAAAGTAGTCCTAGGAATGAGTAAAGTAATCCTAGGAACGAGTAAAGTAGTCCTAGGAATGAGTATAGTATTCCTAGGATTAAGTAAAGTATTCCTAGGAATGAGTAAAGTAATCCTAGGAATGAGTGAAGTAGTCCTAGGAATGAGTGAAATAGTCCTGGGAATGAGTAAAATAGTCCTAGGAATGAGTAAAGTAATCCTAGTAATGACAAAAGTAGTACTAGGAATGAATAAAGTAGTACTAGGCATGAGTAAAGTAATCCTAGGAATGAGTAACGTATTCCTAGGAATTAGTAAAGTATTCCTAGGAATGAGTGACGTATTCCTAGGAATTAGTAAAGTATTCCTAGGAATAAGTAACATATTCCTAGGAATTAGTAAAGTAGTCCTAGGAATGAGAAAAGTAGTCCTAGGAATGAGTAAAGTAGTACTAGGAATGACTAAAGTAATCCTAGGAATGAGTAAAATAGTCCTAGGATTAAGTAAAGTATTCCTGTGAATGAGTAAAGTATTCCTAGGAATGAGTAACGTATTCCTAGGAATGAGTAACGTATTCCTAGGAATGAGTAAAGTATTCCTAGGAATGAGAAAAGTAGTCCTAGGAATGAGTAAAGTAATCCTAGGAATGAGTAAAGTAGTCCTAGGAATGAGTGAAGTAGTACTAGGATTAAGTAAAGTATTCCAATGAATGAGTAAAGTAATCCTAGGAATGAGTAAAGTAGTCCTAGGAATGACTAAAGTATTCCTAGGAATGAGTAACGTAGTCCTAGGAATGAGTAAAATAGTCCTGGGAATGAGTAAAGTAATCCTAGTAATTAGAAAAATAGTACTAGGAATGAATAAAGTAGTACTAGGCATGAGTGAAGTAATCCTAGGAATGAGTAAAGTAATCCTAAGAATGAGTAACGTATTCCTAGGAATGAGTAAAGTAGTCCTAGGAATGAGTATAGTAGTACTAGGATTGAGTAAAGTAGTCCTAGGAATGAGT
>JBAGKM010000022.1:618750-630902 GCA_037177155.1 Melanotaenia catherinae
ATTTTAAGCCAGTTTTATACCAGTTTTTATCAGTTTTATACCAGTTTATACCAATTTTATACCAGTTTATAGCAGTTTGTTATTTTAAGCCAGTTTTATACCAGTTTTTATCAGTTTTATACCAGTTTATACCAATTTTATACCTGTTTTATATCGGTTTTTTACCAGTTTATGCCATTTTCTACCAGTTCATATCAGTGTTTTACCAGTTTATATCAGTTTCGTACAAGTTTGTCAGTTTTGTACCAGTTTATATCAGTTTCTTTCCTGTTCATATCAGTTTTATACCAGTTTATACCAATTTTATACCTGTTTTATATCGGTTTTGTACCAGTTTATATCAGTTTTATACCACTGTGTCAGTTTTATACCAGTTTATATCAGTTTTGTGCCATTTTATATCAGTTTTATACCACTTTGTCAGTTTTATACCAGTTCATACCAGTTTTATACCAGTTTGTCAGTTTTGTACCAGTTTATATCAGTTTTATACCAGTTCATTTAATTTCAATACCAGTTTATGTCTGTTTCTACCATTTTTCCACCAGTTCATATCAGTTTTATACCAGTTTATACCAGTTCGTTTCAGTTTTATACCGGTTTATATCAGTTTTATACAAGTTTATACCAGTTTATACCAGTTCATATCAATTTTATTCCTGTTCATACCACTTCATACCAGTTCATTTCAATTTTATTCCTGTTCATACCAGTTTATACCATTTGTTATTACTTTTATACCATTGACATTAGTTAAGACACCAGATTATATCAGTTTAAATCAGTCTATTAAAGTTTGTTTTTGTTTATTAGCAGTTTATTCCTGATCTTGATTCCTGATCTTGATATGGTAGTGGCAGGACCAGTTCTGGTTTGCTGTCTGGTGGTGGTGGTGGTGGTGGTAGATTGGATCAGAAGTATCTAATTTTCTCTTCATTCTTACATGTTCCTGCTAAACCAGACTGGTTCCAGGATCTATTTCTCTACATTTTCATGCTGCAGCTATCAAACCAGCTAGCAGCCTTGCTAGCCTCCTTTTTAAATGTTGGCTTACTGGATTATGTAGCGCTAGCTTAGTCAGTGCTAAGTAGCATGGATACTGAGCTTCTCTTTAAGCATCTTTATGGTTAATTTTCTGCTCTAATGATAAATACACTCACTCAAAACTAATTATGACCTGGTTTCCCCACAAGAGCTTTATGCTAATCTAGTGCTAGCATAAAACAAGATTAGCAGTGCTACGTAGCTTCATGCTAACATCAGGTTAACAGCCTTACATACCATTAGTAGTTGTACAGGGACAAAATCTCTTCTGGAAATGTGCAGCCACATGGCAATATTTTTAAAGATTGAATAATTAGCAAACTACTCTTCTGTCCTCCAGCCTGTCAATCACCTGAGATTTCTAATCGGATTTCAGTACCACCCTGACCTCCCTGTAAACGCCACCTTCTTTCCACCAAAGTTAACCACTGTTAGCCAAATAAAAACTTCAAACAGGAAGTGGTGGCAGTAAATGGAGGCTTTTCGTACAAGATGGCGCTCCCTTCCCTGTAATAAGTGGCATCAGTGAATCAGACTGGATGGATTACCTGGATGTACTGGGATGAGTTAAAACGCTTCAAGATGAGCTGGTATTAGAATTTAAAGATATTTGTTCAGATGTGATGGTTTTTATTTTGGATTTACTTCATGTTTCATGCCCTCCTTCCTCGACTCATCTTCATATCTGGCTTCTTGTTCTCTACAGATCGAGAAGAGATGACTGGACTCGTCCTCACACACCTTTTCTGCCTCATGTGTCTCTGTTTGGCTCGTCCTCCACCAGGTGAGTCCAGGAGGAGGTCATGTGACCTCGGCCTCTGATGTAAACCTGATTCCACATGGATCAGATCAGCTCGTGGGGCAGGGGGCGGTATTGAGCAGGATAGCTCAACGACCAGCGAAAGGGACAAAGAAGAAGCCATGATGTGTTTAACGTCCTCTCAGAACACCTCCGTCTACTACCTCCAAACATCATGAGCTCCTCCATCGTCTCCGTGGTTGTTAAGGAACTCAGAGGTGAGCGCTGCCCCCTGGTGGACGCTTTGCCCAACAACCAGGACAACATCAGAAGGACATGTTGTTTTTTTGTTTGTTTTTTTTAAGAAGCTAGCATCTGATGCTTTAGGGAAATTTGTTCTGTGGATCCATTTTTAATCGGGTTCATTGGTTGAACCTCCTTTATACTCTTATAATCCCAGAAAATGTATCTTCATTGTTTTTCCTCTGACATCAGTCTTCAGAAGTGGGTCAGGAGTAGATCTCTCTTAGATAATTTATAATGATAGTTTTCGATCAGCCCCTGGTGGCCATCAGAGGTACTGCAGAGGA
Organism: Melanotaenia catherinae; assembly: GCA_037177155.1. Classification (NCBI taxonomy): domain Eukaryota; kingdom Metazoa; phylum Chordata; class Actinopteri; order Atheriniformes; family Melanotaeniidae; genus Melanotaenia; species Melanotaenia catherinae. Next base: position 621,124 of record JBAGKM010000022.1, read on the forward strand.
CGTAGTCCATCTTTTATATTAATGTGCAGCAAACATTGTTCTTTTTATTAAATAGTTAATCTTTAAGCTGCAGGAATGTTTGTGACTAACTGGATGTTTGTTCTCTCCATCCTGCAGGAAACTCCACCTGGTCTTAGTTTTTCCTTCTAGTTCAGCTTCAAACTCTAGACTTGAACCGGTTTAAAAGTCTGGATCTGTTTCCTGGACTTTCCCAGGTTTTACATTCTGAGATCCTGATTCCAACTCATCCAGCTTCTGTTTTCCAGCCTCTCCAGTTACCATGAGGACGGTGAAGAACCCGCCTGCCGACGGGACCTTGGCGGGTAAAGTTGTGCTTCCCTGTCGCTTCTCCAGCACCATGCCAGCTTCCCCGAGCAGCCCCACCTCCACCCCCAGCCCCATTCCTGACAGACAGATCCGGATCAAGTGGGTGAAGCAGGATGGGCCTCAGGAGACGGTGGTGCTGGTGGCCCAGGGAGGGGTGGTGAAGGTGGGGCAGAGATTCCGGGGCCGGGTGTCTGTGCCCAGCCAGCCGCTGTCCGCCGGAGATGCCTCCCTGAGGATGGTGAAGCTGAGGGCCAGCGACGCCGGTACGTACCGCTGCGAGGTGATGGACGGGATGGAGGACACCCAGGACAGCGTCACCCTCAGAGTCTCCGGTGAGAAAACTCAGGTTAACAGCTTGAACCTGGAGTCCCTGAACGCATCAGCATCCAGGTCTGCTGGCAGAGACCAGAATTAACCCCTTAATGCTGCTTTCAGCATTTTATTTATTTTATTTTCACTGTTTTTATTCTGTAAATAAATTCAGGCTTTAGGGGTAAAAGCTGGACCAGAATCTGGTCTGGTTCTCATTTACCGACTCCTCCATCTTGAGATGCACCAGGAAGGAAAACCGCCATCAGGACCAGAACCAGGCAGAAAATCCTCCATCAGGACCAGAACCATAAAAGAAACCAGAACTGTCTATATCCTCCTGCAGCTCTGCCAGGACCCCCTCCTCCAGACCTGATCCTCAGACGAGGAGGTCCAGCTTTGTTTCCAAACTGTCCTCCTGATGAGGACCTGTTGGACGGAAATGACGGGAATCACAGAGATGTTCCGGAGGATTCCCGAGTTCAGCTGGAAACTCGCGTTATTCAGTTTCTACATTTTCTCTTTATTCCAGTTCTGAAAGTTTCAACTTTGTCATCGTTTTCTGTTTAATTTTCATATTTTTAAGTTATTTTATGTCAATTTAAGTTCTGTTTTCGATGGAAGCAGCTATACACGACCCGACCTGAACCGACTCAAACCGACCTGAACCGACTCAAACCGACCCGTACCGACTCAAACCGACCCGAACCGACTCAAACCGACCTGAACCGACTCAAACCGACCTGTACCGACTCAAACCGACCTGAACCGACTCAAACCGACCTGTACCGACTCAAACCGACCTGTACCGACTCAAACCGACCTGAACCGACTCAAACCGACCTGAACCGACCTGAACCGACTCAAACCGACTCAAACCGACCCAAACCGACTCAAACCGACCTGAACCGACCTGTACCGACTCAAATCTACCTGAACCGACTCAAACCAACCTGAACCGACTCAAACCGACCTGAACCGACTCAAACCGACCTGAACCGACTCAAACTGACCTGAACCGACTCAAAAATGTTTTTTTAATCTAAAATTTAAATCCTCAAATTTTACCTGATAGTAGAAAATAAATACAATATTAATAATAATAAAAATGACATTTTTCTAAATATTTTATTAAAAGATGTTTTAGTTTTTTACTTATAGTTTTTCTTGAATACAGTCAGACATATTTACCACTTTTAAATTAACTTTCTAGAATATTCTCAGCTTTCTGTGTTTTGGTGAAACTGACGTGAGGTCGGTCTCCCTCCAGGGGTGGTGTTCCACTACCGGGCCCGCTCCAGCCGCTACACCCTGGACTTCCCCGCGGCCGTGGAGGCGTGCCGCTCCATCAACGCCTCCATCGCCACGCCGGCTCAGCTGACGGCAGCCTTCCAGGACGGCCTGGACCAGTGCGACGCCGGCTGGCTGGCCGACCAGTCCGTCAGGTGTGTCTGTGACATCATTTCCTCTCTCAGCTGTGCTTAAGGTGGACACGCGGTCCCGATCCGGAGTGAAAGCCGTCTTCGTTGCTCTGAATTTTCCCAGATATCCCATCACGGATCCTCGTCCCGGATGTTCAGGTGACCTCGTGCAGCTTCCAGGTGTGAGGACGTACGGCTTCCGTGACGCCACGGAGCAATACGACGTGTACTGCTTCGTGGATCAGCTGCACGGTAAACAGGAATTCCCACCTTTTCTCACCGTCTTCCCGGAATTCTGCCGGAAGATTCAGAGATTTCACCAGCAAATTTAGTTAATATTTTTCTGATATTTTATTTAGGATTTTAGTTGTTTCATTTCCCTTTTTTACGCTTTGTTTGTTTTTTTTTTATTTACATTTTTCTGAATTTTAAAAATATATGTTTTTCTTTTACTCATTTAAAGTTGCCAGAAGTTTTTCAGCATTTTACTTTGTAATTATTATTATTATTGTTGTTGTTGTTATTATTGTTATTGTTGTTGTTATTGTTGTTATTGTTATTGTTGTTGTTGTTATTATTATTGTTATTATTGTTATTGTTGTTGTTGTTGTTATTGTTGTTGTTGTTGTTGTTGTTGTTATTGTTGTTGTTGTTGTTATTGTTGTTGTTGTTATTGTTGTTGTTGTTGTTATTGTTGTTGTTGTTGGTGTTGTTGTTATTATTATTATTTTTGCCAGAAGACGGGGCGTGCTGCTGCTGTCGGTCCATGTTTGTGTTCTGGAGGCTTCAGGGTCTAAAGTCTGGATGTCCTTCTTTCATGTGCTGACGTTGTTCCTGCCTCCTCCACCAGGTGAGGTCTTCTATCCCCCCTCCCTCGGAGACAAGCTCACCTGGCAGGAGGCGAAGGAGGAGTGCGAGTCGCACGACGCCGTGATGGCCTCGCCTGGTCAGCTGTTTGCGGCCTGGAGGGCGGGGCTAAACCGCTGCGACTACAGCTGGCTGTCCGACGGCAGCGTCCGCTACCCCATCACCATGCCCCGGCCTCAGTGTGGAGGAGGTCTGCTGGGGGTCCGGACGCTCTACAAGTACGAAAACCAGACCGGCTACCCGGACCTGACGGAGAGATATGGAGTGTTCTGCTTCAGAGGTGAAAACTCTGCAGAGATTTACTAAAACCTGTTCTAACATTTTTATAAATACAGCATCTGAGTCAGAACCAGTCGGTCCAGTTCTAAGGAGCTTAGTAGTCTTCAGGAATAGTTCTCCAGGATCCTTGAAGGACCCAAGTTCTTCTTGAGTGAGTGGTTTCTTTCCCAGATTGTCATGAACAGACCAGCAGAGCTTTGGTCCTTAGTTTCGTCCAGCGGTGGCCCATTTCCATGTTTTAGTGGAGACCAGCAGCTGGTCTTGGACGTGATGGATAAAAACCACGGTAATGGGGTGGTAAAGGTTAAACCTGTCTTTCAAGGCGGGACATGGAATCCATAATGTGTGCTTCAAACCTCCCGGCTGGATTACCGTAACTCTAACAGGAATTAACTGGGGAACGCCATCTCGCCTTCAGTTGGTGCAAATGCACCAGCAGGACTTTCACCAGGTAGAAGGAAACGAGCAGGTCGTTGCGGCGTAGGCTTCACTTTCATTTTAGGGTCAGTTTTAAGCTTCTGTTACTTGTTTTTTGTCTCTTAATGGTCCTGCGCCAGCATATCTGTCATACTTGCTGCACCCCTACGCCCCTGCTCAGTCCCTCCCGGACCAGATGTTGCTGCTGGTTCCAAAATCGCAAAAGAAAGTGAGGTGTGATGGAGCTTCTGAATCAGCTTCCTTTACAGACGAGACCCTCAGTCTATGGCTTTAAATCTTCTTCGAAAACACACTTTTATTCTTTGGCTTTTAACCCAGTGAGAGTTAGATGTAGCTTTAGTCTCCTGATTGTTCCCTCTTTGTTTTTACTCTTATAGCAATTATTTCCGTCCTGTGTTTTACTTGGTGCACAGCACTTTGGTCAACCTCGTGTTGACCCTTTAAAATGCTAAATAAATGTGGTATGGTATGGTAATAACTAATATCTGAGCTAGTTTACATCGATCATTATCATAGTCTTTAGGAATTGTTTTCCTGGATCCTCTTTGATAAGTGTTTTCTAGCAGACTGTTCCTGGTTCAGGTCTTTGGTGGATTTGTTCCTATCACTTTCAGATCCTGTTAATCTGCTGTAGATATTTTTCCTTCTTCTTTTGTCTTCCACGTGTCCATAAATGAGTCGAAGAAGACAAGATTAAACAAGATAACATTAGCTACTGTGTTAGCATAAACATGGAAGCTACTACATCAGTCTACACAGTATCAGCTGCTGGATTAGCTTTACCAATTTTATGTTAGCTGCAATTTATAATGAACAAGATAACACGAGCTGCTCTGTTAGCATTAGCTGCTAAGTTAACATAGAATAAAGTTATTAACTGTATTAGTCTTCAGAAAGTGAAGTCAGCCATGTATTTGTCCAAAACAAGTTAACTTTAATGAGATAACTTTAGCTAGCTACTATGTTAGCTAAATAGCCCTTTTTTTGCATGAATGTTTCATGGGTCAAACAAAAAAAAAACCACATTTAACTCGTTACCCTTAACATGATAATGTTAGCTGAATCAAGATTATATTAGCTGCTATATTAGCATCAACCAGATTATTTTGGCAGTTATTTTAGCTGAAATATGCTAGCTTCTAGCCTATGCTAGCCTCATAAAGACTGGCTACAGTTATATCTTTGAAAGCCCAGCATATTTTAGCTAAAATAACTGCTAAGATATCAGGGCTGATGTTAGTAATAAAGCTCAAACTACATTACTGTAGCCACTGTTTAGACAAAGCAAGATGACTAGCAGCAATGTTAGCCAAAATATGGCAATGTTAGCATGATGGGTTTGCCTAGACAAGATTGTTTTAAAAATTAAATTAGTCGAGAAAGACGATAACCTTAAAGAAGAAAATGTTAGCTGCTAGGTTAAAGCAGAATAAAGTCAATATTTATATCAGTCTTCACAGGGTGAGGGCAGACACTGTCCAAAATAAATAACTTTAACAAGATAACACCAGCTACTATGTTAGCTTTAGAGCCTTTTTTCTACATGAATGATTCATCACTTTAGTTCAGTTCCTCTGAAAATGGAAATGAGGTGAAGATCAGGTTTCCTCCAGAAAGCTGGCGAGCAGCTCATCTTTCTTCCCTGGGATCTTAAATCTATCCTTTTTATTGCACAGTTCAGTTTATCTGAACCAACAAACTCCACATTAGTTTGAACTAAACTAAATATTCAGAGACTCTGTAAAGATTCTGGATTAAAACAAACAAACAGACGAGTCTCATCTTTTTAGACCCTGTCTAAATAGCTTTACTAACCCTAATGTAAAAGATGTTAAACAAAACTAATGTTTCTCCACTTGGTCTGGTTTTGGTTCTGGACTCGTGGAGACTCTGAGTTCACGTTGTCCACAGCTTAAAAAGAAAGATGCTTTTGTCATGAATCATCTGGAGGGGCTTCAGCCTGGTCTGGCTGCTAGTTCAGCGTCCGCAGACAGATCATCAGAAAACCAAAACACTCGCAGGAGAAACGTGCAGATATCTGCAACAACAAAGGTTTTCTCTCCACAAATCCGTGTTTCCGCCTCTTCACCACAGCCGAGCTGAAACAGAGCAAAGAACAAGCAGTATTCAGGGAGGAATAAACTCCCACTGCCCTGTTTATGGTGGCGGGTCTTTTATGAGGGGAAAACCTAGCAGAAACGGGTCAGGTCCCTAATGTTTCACAGCTGGACCCCGACAGCCCGACTCAGAAACCAGAAAGCAGCGTTGCAGAGGCCAGCTGGACAGCACGATGCTTTACACGAGCCGAGACGTGAGCTCCAGGAGAGCTCATGCTTGTAGCGGACCCCAGCTCAGCCAGATGGCTGCTCACACATGACATCATCTCTGGGCGGGGTCGCGACACCAGCAGGGCGAAAGGCCAGAAACACTTTCAGCATGAAGAAGGTAAACTAACGTCACCCGATCCCCTCCAACGTCACAGACACGTGTTCACATCCACAAGATTTCATCCTGCTGCATTATCTCAGAGACAGAAGCAGAAATGTTCAGTTTCTCTGGTCCAGATGCCACAGCCATGTTATTTTAGCCACTCCCCGCAGTAAACGCTCCAGGTTTGGCTTTCTGGTGAGACCAAAACTAAGACCCAGCTCCTCTATGAGAGCACAAGTTTGATGTCAAATAAGAAGATAAAGTCCCACAGACAGGCTGAAGCAAGATTAGGCGTTCAAGGTCAACTTTACGTATCTGAAAACACAAGAAACGATGAACCACCAGGTTTATTTCAAGTCAGTTTAAAGCGCTTCACATAAAACATTAGTCATGACAGCGGGGGAGGGGAGGCATTAAAGCTACATGAAGAATAAAAAGAGAATAAAATCATATTACCACATAAATAAAGGAGTAAAATAAAATTAAACGATTAAAAGCAGTTTAGACCAATTAACGGATTTCATTCGTCATTAGGAAAAAAACATTATCTCCACATAAATGCTGGACTACACCCTGGACTCCGGTCTGGACTCCAGCCTGGACTCTGATCTGGACTCCAGTCTGGACTCCAGCCTGGACTCCGGCCTGAACTCCAGCCTGGACTCCGGCCTGAACTCCAGCCTGGACTCCAGCCTGGACTCCAGCCTGGACTCTGATCTGGACTCCAGCCTGGACTCTGATCTGGACTCCGGCCTGGACTCCGGTCTGGACTCTGATCTGGACTTCAGCCTGAACTCCAGCCTGGACTCCGGCCTGGACTCCAGCCTGGACTCTGATCTGGACTCCAACCTGGACTCCAGCCTGGACTCCGGCCTGAACTCCAGCCTGGACTCTGATCTGGACTCCAGCCTGGACTCCAGTCTGGACTCTGATCTGGACTCCAGCCTGGACTCCGACCTGGAATCCAACCTGGACTCAGGTCTGGACTCTGATCTGAATTCTGATCTGGACTCTGGTCTGGACGCTGGTCTGGACTTCGGTCTGGACTCCCCACTGGACTCTGGTCTGGACTCCGGTCTTTACTCCAGCCTGGACTCCGACCTGGACTGTGGTCTGGACTGTGGTCTGGACTCCGGCCTTGACTCCCGTCTGGACTCCGGTCTGGACACCAACCTGAACTCCAGCCTGGACTCTGATCTGGACTCCAGCCTGAACTCTGGTCTGGACTCTGATCTGAACTCTGATCTGAATTCTGATCTGGACTCTGGCCTGGATGCCGGTCTGGACTCTAGCCTGGACGCCGGTCTGGACTCTGGTCTGGACTTCGGCCTGGACTCTGGGCTGGACTCCGGCCTGGACTCCCGCCTGGACTCTGGTCTGGACTTCGGTCTGGACTCTGGTCTGGACTCCGGTCTTTACTCCAGCCTGGACTCCGACCTGGACTCTGGTCTGGACTCCGGCCTTGACTCCCGTCTGGACTCCGGTCTGGACACCAACCTGAACTCCAGCCTGGACTCTGGTCTGGACTCTGATCTGAACTCTGATCTGAATTCTGATCTGGACTCCGACCTGGACGCCGGTCTGGACTCCGACCTGGACGCCGGTCTGGACTCCGACCTGGATGCCGGTCTGGACTCCGGCCTGGACTCTGGTCTGGACTCCGGCCTGGACTCTGGTCTGGACTCCGGTCTTTACTCCAGCCTGGACTCCGACCTGGACTCTGGTCTGGACTGTGGTCTGGACTCCGGCCTTGACTCCCGTCTGGACTCCGGTCTGGACACCAACCTGAACTCCAGCATGGACTCCGGTCTGGACTTCGGTCTGGACTCCCCACTGGACTCCGGCCTGAACTCCGGCCTTGACTCCCGTCTGGACTCCAGCCTGGACTCTGATCTGGACTCCAGTCTGAACTCCAGCCTGGACTCCGGCCTGGACTCTGGTCTGGAGTCTGATCTGGACTCCGGCCTTGACTCCCGTCTGGACTCCGGTCTGGACACCAACCTGAACTCCGGCCTGGACTCTGGTCTGGAGTCTGATCTGGACTCCGGCCTTGACTCCGGTCTGGACACCAACCTGAACTCCAGCCTGGACTCCGGCCTGGACTCTGGTCTGGAGTCTGATCTGGACTCCAGCCTGGTCTCCAGCCTGGACTCTGATCTGGACTCTAGCCTGAACTCCAGCCTGGACTCCGGCCTGGACTCTGATCTGGACTCTGGTCGGGACTCAGTGTTAACTCAGGGCCAAGGAGGAAAGACATCAGAATGATCTTAGAGTAGCAGCTGCTGCTGCCCCTCCAGGTATCAGGGTTTGGGTCATTTCCAGACTTTCTTGAGTCCATCATATCGGAGCAAGAAAAACCCAGATCTCCGTCCCAGACTCTCCAGGTTTCAATTAGCAGGTTAGATCTTACAGTTCATGACAGTCCAGTTAGAAAAACCTGAACCAGTACAACTTGTTGGGAAGGGTTGCAGGAGGAAAAAAAGAACATGTCAGCACAGCTTAGGCTAGCAAAGCTCCATCTGGACAAACCAGCAGGCATCTGGATCAAGGTCCTCTGGACATGAACACCCTGAAACAGGGAAGAACAACCAGCCGTTAAATCCAAACAGGGAAGATTAACTCTCACTGCTTTGTCTGGTCCTGTGTCAGCAGCTAACACAGCTAGCTAGCAGCTAACACAGCTAGCTAGCAACTACTCTGGTTGTGTCCCTGAAAAATGGTTTTTCTGGCCTGCATCAGACCGGGAACTGTTTTTTTCTGTCTCCAGGCTTGAAATGGGTCATACTTCACAAGTGACTTCATGTAGCCGGAGAGCCAAGCTTGGCCTTTTATAGCCCGCTGTAAGCTAGCAGCAGCCTGGCAGCTGTCACAACGAGGCTGATTTCATTGTGTAAACAGAAGTTTGGATTCAGGGCCAGAGTGTTTTTGTAGAGAGTTCAGCCCTGTGATGAATGAGGCTGACCGGCTTCTTCCTCTTTACTGATTAATAATGATGTGACGTGCTGGACGGGTGAGTTTGTTTCGGTCAGACGTCTGAAATGTGAGCAGAGGAGCCGTTTTCACCTTCAGGGTGATGGTTGTTCTCACATTACTGTCTGAAATGCTCCAAACACGAACAGGCAGAAAATGAAGTGATGGGAGGAAAGGAACAGAGGAAAACATGACTTAATTTAGGTCTAATAAACCAGGAAAATGGTGTTTTCTAGCAACCCCGTGTTTGGGTTGTGTCTAATCTTCCACATGTTCTCTGAAACAACTCAATATTTCTGACTGATCGAATGACCAGTTAACCTGTGACTGTTTACATGGAAACCGTGGCTCTCCCCCATCATTTAGCTAACGACCAAAATCTTCACAAAGTCTGTATACTGTGTTTCTGAAGGCACAAAATCCAGAATATAGAAAAAACTTAATCCACCGCTGACCTGTTTCCACTGCATGTCAGCACAAAAAGGCCGACGGACATCATGTGAGGAGAGAGTTGACGAGGATGGAGGTCGCTTTAGCCTCGTTTCCACCAACGGGTTGGGTCGGTTAGGGTGAGGATATGTTCTGTAAACTGTAATCTCGTTGTGTTTCCACACCCAGCTATAACCTTACCTGAGAGGCGGAGCATCAACTGGACAGCGGTAGATGCTACGTAATAGCATGACGCCATTTCAGCGGCTTCTTTAAAGTAGAACCAAAACACGACTTGGAGACAAAGGA
>JBAGKM010000022.1:656271-672501 GCA_037177155.1 Melanotaenia catherinae
CATGGTCCACATTAGTCCAGTTTATTACATGGTCCACATTAGTCCAGTTTATTACATGGTCCACATTAGTCCAGTTTATTTCATGGTCCACATTAGTCCAGATTAGTCCAGTTTATTTCATGGTCCACATTAGTCCAGTTTATTGTCTTCATACAAGCCAAACTAATGACCGATCGGATGAGAACCAGGAAGGAAAGCCTCCATCCAGAGATGTTTACAAGTCCTTTGTAGCAAGTCCAGAGTAACCTGCTGTCTGGTCTGCTTAGAGGACGGCCGTGTAACATCCCAGGAATCGAACCTCCATACCCAGCCTTATCTGCCTGCATCTAGTAGCAACTCTAATCTGTAGCTGGACCTGAAAAACCCTCTGACCCCCTCCAGATGTTTCCTCACTGAATTCAGAAAACCTGGAGATTAACTTGGACGTTTGTTCAGACTAACATAGACGGACGGACAGATAGGTGGCTGTGGAGGTGAATCTCCTGCCTCTGCTGCATCTTCATACAAAGGATGGCCTGAACTCTAGCCCCCATGCACCTCTCCACCACCTTCTCCACCGTCTCCATGGTGCTCTGAATGGAGCCAGCCTTCTTGGTGGACTTGTCCAGTCTCTTTCTGTCCTGGTCTTTAAATGCTGCCTCCCCAGCATACAGCAGAGAACAAGATGGCACTCGCATATGTCCAACACCCTGAGCCCTCCCAATAGACGCCTCCATGTCTGGGGACCATTCCAGCTGGTTGTCCAGATGCACACCCAGGTCTGCACCACTTAAATGTCTTCACCTCTGATGCTATCAGCCTGGAAGGGTGGTTCAGACCTATGATAGTCCACCACCATCTCCTTGGTCTTTGATGCATTCAGACCAAGGCAGCTGGCAGCACACCAGCACCAGGTCCTTGTACCCCTTCTCCTGTTCATCCCTAATCCATGCTACCATTGCTGTCTTCAGACTTCTGATGCAGTGTTGTGATTAGTCAGCAGTGTACAGGGTGAACAGGAGAGGAGCACAGACAGTCCCCTGTGGGGCCTCGTACTACTCACCACCATCCTGGAGAAAACTCCCCATCCTAACAAAAGCCCCTTTTCGACTGTAGGAACCTTTTGCAGTTCCTAGAACCTTTTCAGGAACCAGGCCGTTTTTTCACACATTCGGACATATAGGAACTAGGGGCCAAAGCCAACAGTTCCTAGAACCATTTTAGCTCCTACCCCGAGGCAGGGTCTAAACGGGGTTCTAAATGAACCCTCATGACATAGGTGTTTGGTGACTGGTAGCTACGCCCCTTGCCAGATTTCCGCATTTTGTGTCCCCGCCACATTTAAAAAACACGGTTGCACATACGGACAAAAACAACAACAGAGCAAGCGATAAATGGACCGACGAGGAGGTCGAAGCTCTTCTGACCGTTTACGCCACAGAGGATTTTCAGAGAGGTTTTCAAGGTTCGCAGTGAAATATAAACATATTCCTGACGATCAGCTCTCAGTCAGAGAACGTGGAGATTTATCATAACGTGAAGCGGCGGTCGGAGAAAACTCACCGAAGACATGCATGCAAGGCTGCAGCATCCAGCTCCTTCAGTACCTGCAGCAGGTGGTTGTGTCCATCCTCTCCAGTGCAGCTTCAGATGGACTGAAACGTCTCCCAGGACATACAGAAATTCTCTATCTGCTCATTGTAAAACTGGGAACAACTTTTCCACCATCACCAGCTTTGCTCCGGACCAGCCGGACGGTGAGGAGTTCAATAAGATGGAGCAACATCTGAAACAGAACACGAGTTGTAATAAACCCGCCGCCTGAAACTTTTACTTATTGTAACCTGCTGAACGCAGAAAGTAGAAAACCGTCTGACATGTTTACTCGTACGACACGTTTACCGCATGTTTAATAAGTTAAACTTTCACGTCGTCTCCTCCGTCTGTGGCGCTCTGCTCGCCTTTCTTCCTCCATGAAGCGAAGAAATACCGCCTGCTGCTGGATTCTTCATCTCTGGACTCTATGTGCATTTCCAGCCTCGACGTGAGACGCCTGATTTTATGGTCCATCAGTAACGTCTCCGTCAAGCAGAGCATGAACAACTCGATTCTCCATGTTAGCTTGGTGGTGTTGTTTTGTACTCTGCTTATTATTTGCGGGTTTTGTTTTGTTATGTGGCGCACTGTCGCAGACGGTTGCGTCACATTGGTCCCGCTGCCGCCCCCGACACATTTACGAATACAACATGAAACAGTTCCCCTGGGGAAGGTAGTTCCTAGAACTAGGGCAGTTATTAGAACTGCGTTCTTAGAACTTCTCTGTCCGAATGCACCTAAACTGTCCCGTCAGACAGTCTGTAATCCAGGAGGTGATGGAGGGAAGTGCATCCCTTACTTCCAGCTTGTCTCAAAATGGAGGGCTGGGTTGTGTTCAAAAAGTAAAAAACATCATTCTTACATGTCCTGCATGTCCAGATGACAGGAGACCCGATGAAGCATGAACAGGATGGCGTCCTCCACTCCAACATGCTCCTGATATGCAAACTGAAGAGGCTCTAGTACAGGTGCTAAAGAGGGTCTCAGCCAGCGGAGGAGTCTTTCCAAGGTCTTCATAATGTGAGATGCGAGTGTCGCTGGTCTGCAGTCATTGGTCTCACTTCACATCTTTTTAAACCAGAACTAAACCGGTCACCTCATCAGAATGAGACCTGACCTCCTACCAGTTGACAAACGGATTAAAAACTCTGTAGCGGCTCCACCAGCCAACTGGTCCAGTCTGTCAGCAGCTTCAAACGTATATGGACACCTAGACCTGCTGGCTGTCCAGGACACAGCGTCTGAAGCTCGTCCACTGGGACGGACAATGGGGGGGTGTCCCCATCCTCATCCCTATAACCAGTGAACCTGATCCACTTAAAACCTCATCCTCATCACACCTGATCCACATCACACCTGATCCACTTAAAACCTGATCATGGTGTTTACAGCGGATCGGATCCCAGTTTGGTCCCAGTGGAGCTGGTCTGATACTATAAAAGTTGTAATAAGGTAACATTTATATCACTGTGGCTTTAAGCTGTTTGCTAACATAGGTGCTAACATATATGCTAACATGCTAACATAGATGCTAACATATATGCTAACATGCTAACATAGATGCTAACATGCTAACATATATGCTAACATATATGCTAACATGCTAACATAGATGCTAACATTTCATTCATATCACACTGACTAACCTCTCCAGGTGGATGTATTGGATCCAAGCTTCTGGATTCTATACCACAGATTGAAGTTTGTTGGAGTATTATTTCTTTTATTAAGATTCTATTTGTAGTGCTTGTCTTCCTTCAATGGAAGTGTGGATGTGGATATATAAATGTGGAATTTAAGGAGTGTACGTGATGGTGTGGGGGTGGGGTGGGGGGGCTTGGCGTTGTTGTTGATGACAAGGGGGCCATTCAGAAAAGGTTTGGGTCCCCTAGGGTTTACAGGTTTTCACCATCAAACAGAAGTCATAAATGGAAGAAAATAGTGTTCTGTTCTTCACCATGATGGAGCTGCTTCTTTCTGGTGTTTTAACATCTTTAAATCCTGACATCATCCATCAGGCACAGAAACCATGGAGAGAGTTATCTGCAGGACTGAAAGCGCTGATAAACCTTATCTGACTCGGTCACGCTGAACCAGGCAGCACGATGATAAACATGAGAAGCATCACGTCATCATGCCGTCACTCCTGAAACAGACCCTGACTTCACCAGCTTTCTGGTTTCCAGTTAGAGCAGCTCCATGAATGTTCCACAGCGGCGGCATTCCTCCCTCTGGAAACATGATGGACAATGACCGCGTCGATCGGGAACTCCATCCTGAGTCGGTCGAGATCTACACCTCCATCCCGAGTCGGTCGAGATCTACACCTCCATCCCGAGTCGGTCGAGAACTACACCTCCATCCCGAGTCGGTCGAGAACTACACCTCCACCCAGAGTCGGTCGAGAACTACACCTCCATCCCGAGTCGGTCGAGAACTACACCTCCATCCCGAGTAGGTCGAGAACTACCCCTCCATCCCGAGTCGGTCGAGACCTACACCTCCATCTCGAGTTGGTCGAGAACTACACCTCCACCCAGAGTCGGTCGAGAACTACCCCTCCATCCCCAGTCGGTCGAGAACTGTATGTAGAATGTAGTTCCCGTCCGGGTGGGAACTACACCGCCATCCTGACGGGTTGAGAACCACCCAAACAGGAAGCGACGTGTTTAATGTTTTACGTAAAGCTCTGTGAATTGTTTTGTACACGAAATGTGAAACTTGCATTGACGACTGGTTTGTTTTTTTGTTTTTTTTTAAACTTATATTAACATATTTTATCTTTTTAGTAGACAATGGAGACAAAAATACCTTCAGGGGAATATTTAAAAGTTTATGAGTAAATGCAGATTGATTAGTTTCTGTCTTTTTCCTGGTCTTGCTGAGGTCTTCGACTCAGATTGTCTGAAAATGATCAAAAACTGAACTGTTTCCTGTCTGGAACCATTAACAAGTCCTGCGGTGATAAGAGCAGTAGGTTGGTTGTTCCATGTCAAACAGGAACGCCAAATAAAGCTGCTCCGGACCCGGTGCCGGTGGATGATGCCAGCTGGGTCCGTCTACACGGAGCTAAACCAGATCCATGAACCCTTAAATGGAAGTCGGAGCTTGCAGGCAGGAATTGTTGGTATTGTGGACATTGTTGTGTTAAGCAGGTCGGGGAAGGCCTGCTGGGTTGGACCGGGTCCAATCCATCGTTTCCAGCTTAGACAGAATTCCTGCCAGGAAAACCGAGCTCATGCTCCAAAAATAACATTTATTCTCACATTTAGAAGTACTGATTAAACATGAAACCAGTCACATAATTTGAATATCAAACCCTCCAGGATGGTTTTATTTAGTTCAATTTATTGTTCCAACATAGTAAATAAAGCTAAATAAAGCTAAAAATAGAAATCACAATAAATGGAATAGAAGTTTCCAGCCGACATTTCCTGTAAATCTTTGTGGTGAAAGAGGAAGAAGCTGGAACGTTTCCAGACCTTCATACGTCTTTAAATTGTTTATTAAAAGTTTTTCAGTGTTCCTGGTTTTCTGCAGCCTTGAGGTGGGTTTTGTTTTTACTTGCAAATTTGATTAAATTAGTTTCCATTACAACGGTAATATTCAGAAACAGGAAGTAGAGCTGATGATGAGCGTGTATCAGGTGACGTGGAGGAGTACTGGGATTGGTCAACGTTGTGATGACTGGACAAAACTACGGGCCGTGAAGAATTTGCGATGATTGGCTGAACTTGCGTTAATAACTGCGATCGCAACTTCCTGGAGGTAGAGGGTGTGTGATACTGCAAGATCTGGTATCGATCTGATACCAAGATCTGGATGGTTTCCATGGGAACAACCCACATAATCAACACACTGCTCATCCCACAGTTTCTCCGTTTACAGGGGAAATGATAATTATTATTTAGAAATGATTCAACACTTATTTGCTGACTTTTTCTGCTGATTTCATCAATAAAACCTGGAAAATAAAATGGCTGGAAGGAAATTCTTCCAAAAACAAAAGATGGTAAACTGGGGGTTAATAATTGCTGGATTGATCATCCATGGGGTTACGTTAGCTAACATCGTTCACTGTTTCAGGAGGTCACAATCCCCATTTAAAAATGGTCCATTTATCAGTAAGAGCTTCTCTCTTGTAGGTTATTATGGACTTTTGGTCCTTTCAGGTCATTTACACTCATTTCTTGGTTCTTTGTCCACGTGGGGGTAATTTTTAAAAGATCTTTGAAATTCCAATTTGTTTTTCTTAAATATTTCCCACCTTTTCAGGTCATTGGTGGACTGCCGTAAAAACGTTATAGATTAATATTTTTCCACTTCACTCCTGATCAAAACGACCAAATATCTATTTATTCTAATTAATTTAACACTTTTCAAGCCAGTTTAATGATAATTGTTTTTTCTTAAAAACTGTGACATTTTCTCATCAAAATAGCATTTAAAGGGTTAAAATAATGAGAATAATTTAATATATGGTTGTATTGATGAAGACTGAAGAAATTTAAAAGACCTGAGTTAAAAACATAGAAAAAAAATCTGTAATGTTTTTATAGCAGTTTTTGGGAGAGGACATTTCTGTCCACTAAGGATCAGAGTGGTAGTAAATTAAAGCGACGCACACTTAGCTGCTTCTAATGTTAACGAGTTATTGATTTCTATTCAGTCATAATCAAATGAGTAAAACCCATAAAGCTACTTGTTTTTATTTACTTTTTAATTCTTTTCTTTGAGCTCACTAAACATTTTGATTCAAACTTTCTAAAGCAGGAAAATCTTTATTTGAGTTTAAATATCAGTTACAGCAAACTTGTAGTGAGCATGTGCGGGGATCAGACGTCCGTGGGGTTATAAAACATCCTCTGACCAGACCAACCTTGGCTGGATGATCGGGTCTGATCGTCCGCCAGGTTTTAATGGTGTCGTGTTGGGAAGATGGGATCACATAGGCCGGATCGGCTCATTCCACGTACAAAACCACAGTATTTCTTATAAAGAAAAAGTCTGTTTATGGAGAAGGGGTAGAGCTGAAACATGCGACTTCACTGTAAAACTAGATGTTTATTCATGCCAGGCATTTTTACTGCTTCTCACGTCAGGACACCACGTTCTTCATGTTCAGTGCACCTTTCAGAATAAATCTGGTTTTTATCATTGTTGTTTTATGTAAACCGAGGAGATTTGAAGAAAATAATAAAGTAAATATTTCTACAGGTTATCAAAAAATATTCATTAACAGAGAAATATTTGTAGATAATCACTTTCTATATAGAAAAGAAGCTAACAGCTAGATGTGATGATGTTTGGTCCAACACATTGGTAGAAAACATAAAATTCTGGAGGGTAAGATGAAGCAGAGAGGAGCGGTCGTAGCACCTTGTTATCACGCTTCAGGTGGGCTAGCTTTAGCTTCAGGTGGGCTAGCTTTAGCTTCAGGTGGGCTAGCTTTAGCAGTTTCCTCTCCTTCCGCCCGTCTTTCACATCGTCGGTGACTAAAACCAAGTTAAGTGCTCAAAGTTTCAGTCCAACTCAGAGATGTTTGGCGGTTTTCAGGATTGTTGTGGATGTGTTGTAGTCCAACCCGACCCCCCGGTAGCCCCCCAGCACCCCGACCCCCCCCCTCAAAGGCATTGATTAAATAACATGAACCTTAAATATGTGTAAACTATCTCTGTTGAGAATCAGGTCCCAGATTGTAGAACATGGATCAGAAATAAAGCATCACAGTTTGAATGTGTCCCTCCGTCCGGTTGTTTACTTGTTTACATGTTTGTGCATGCTTGTTTACTGTGTGGAGGTGTGTGCAGGACGTGGCTCAGTTGTGGCCCTTGAAGCAGTAAACTCCGTACAGCTTGTGCTTCTTGTCGGGGAAGCCACTGAACCTGACGGCGGCCTCGGTGGGGCTGCAGCGCCGGCGCGGGCGGGCGATCGGGTAGCGGACGCTGCCGTCCGCCAGCCAGCCGGCGTCGCAGCGGTCGTAGCCCAGCAGCCTCCAGGCGGCAAACATCTGGCCCACCTTCGCGATCTGGGCACCGTCTTTCTGGCATGCTCTAACCGCCTCATCGTAGGTCAGCTTCGATGGGTGGATCAGGTAGTAGAAGCGGCCTGGAACCACAGGAACCAAAGGAGATAAGGTTAAAGAAGAAAACCATACAGAGAAAACAGAAAATGCTTTTTCGGGGGAAAATAATATTGTCTGCTGAACTATTTTGCCTGAATGACTCGAGGAGGATTCTACTGACGATGTTTTAGGAATAAAATGTGGAAGCCGTGAATGAGAAGCTTGAATCAAACATCTTGATCTTTAGAAAGTGCTGTAACTCCTGCTGTTTCACCCCGTAGGACGAGCAACGTCGTGGTTTCTGGGTTTTTCTTCGGTTTTGATTCTGTTGTCATTGAGGTTTTTGTTTTGGTTTCATGTCTTATTTTGTAGAGCCCATATCTTTGTTTTTACTTCCTGTTCCAGGATCTAGAACAGATCTGTATGTTGGATCTTTGGAGAGAAGTATTCTGCATTTCATTATTAATGATGTCATGACGACTAAATGGTTTTGATCGGACTCATAAATCACCTAAAATGCAGATCCCTAGTTTTCATTTATGGAAGTTACTGAACACCAAACTGCAATGAAAAGAAGATCTCAGGAAGTGTGCCAAGCCGGCGCTCCTCACCTTTGTGGAAGGAGGTGAAGCAGAAGACGTCATAGTGGTTCTTCTCTTTGTCTCTGAGGCCGTAGTTCCGGATGCCAGGAACGGTATTTTTACCCCCACAGGGCTCTCGGGGGGTGGTGATGGGGTACTGGACTGAGCCATCGCTCAACCAACCGGCGTTGCACCAGTCCATCCCTCCCCGCCACGCGTCATACAGTTGGTCAAAGGACGCTACGATGGCGTCTTGGTCCCGACAGGCCCGCTCAGCGTCGTAGAAGTTCAGGTTGTAGCGGCCCAGACGGGGGAAGTAGGGAAAGACAACACCTGGGTGGAGGGAGAAAACAGATGGTCTGCAGTTAGCAGATGAAAACAGGACTCTTCCTCTTGGGTTTAACCTGATCACCACTGCTCCCCTGTCAGCCCAGTCTGCCTCTCAGACATGATGATGCACGCTACGCTTACAGAACAAACCTCCTGACTTTCCCCTGAGCCGTCGCTGCTGCGGAGCTAAATTTAGCTCAACCACACTGTACCGACTTCCTCTCCTACTATGTCCTTCCTGTTTCTAAGTTCTAGCTCATCTGAATATTTTACCTTCGAGGTCGAGGGACACCACCACCGTTCCATCCTCCAGCCCATCAATCACTTCACATTTATATCTCCCATAATCCTCCAGGGTGATTTCAGTGATGACCAGAGAAGCATCCATCGGGGAGGAACCTTGAAGGTAGACACGCCCATGGAAACTCCCATAACTCCGTTTGTGAAAATCCATGGCTACAAACACGTCCACCTAAAACCAGATGAATGCAGATAAATTCTTCTTCTATCAAACATGAAGCAAGAATTAGTGGTAGAGATTTTTGTAGACAGACGTGATCAGCTCGGCCTGCAGATACAAGCAGATACGAGCTCGCCTGGTGTCGCTGTAAAGTTTTTATTAGAAGTATAAATATAAAATGTCATTGTCATGTAATACTCAGATGTATTTGCAGTGAATACAATTACCAATAATCTAATTTAATTATTGGTTAATGATTAATATACACACGGCTCCTTTTATCAATATATCCTTAAGACACTTTTATACTTAAAAAAAAAATTAAACTAAATTTCAGTATACATGGCTACATGGCCTGCATTTGGAAACAACTTTACCAAAAACCAGTTATTTACAAATATATAAAAACATAATTGATACAGAAAGAAATCAGGAAAAAAATAAATAAAAAATAGATATATAAATAAAAAGACTGGAATAAAATACATTGAAATAAATAAAAAATATTTAAATCTATAAATAAATACATAAATAAAAATAAATAAATTCAATGGATAAAAATAGATAAAATGACAGAAAGGCCGAAAGTGGTTTATCGCAAATCTACTTCAATGTGCATGAAAAATAAATAAAAAACTATAAATCTAGTTCATTTAAAATGTTTAGCTACATATGAGGATATGTGCATACTCCATTAGTCATTCATTTTACGTAAACTGATGTTTCAACATAGCGAATGGAACAACAGCAAGAAACGCAGAATCAAATAAAAAAAATGTAAAAAAAAATTTAAATGGTTTTACTCTATGCTTTTTGAACATTTTATAACATCTTAGTAAGTTCAGCAGAATTTGAGTATAAAGGTAATCATGTTTTTAAAAAAGTCACAAAGATACAAAACAATGTCGTCTGCATAAAGTTTTATACAATCCTGTTTCTAAAGATGTTTTCTGGAGTCAAACAAGGTAACACCTGGTAAACCGGCCTAAAAACATAAGATGTTTAAACTGATGCAGAAATGTTCGTTTAAACGGTGATCATGATCTAAACGTGTTTCTGGAATATTAATGATGCAGACCCTAACAGCAAAAGACGGAAACAAACTGAGACCTTTTTGCTGACTAAATTTCACACAGAAAACAGTCTCATATTGATAAAAGATCAGTGATGACCTCTTTCAGGTAGTCAGAGGTCAGTTTGGTCCATTTGATCCTCATCTTACGACTGGGTCCCAGTGATTGGTCCCTCTGGATCTTGCACGGTAACGTTGCGTTTCCCCCTCGCCTCGACACCACCTTTGATTGCTCGGCCGCTACAGAGAGCCGAGGCCCATTTTCTGTAAAACAGAACCAGAATTACAACCAGGAACCCGGATCTGGATCTCTGTTGTCCAACGTTGTCGTCCAAGGTCCAACACTACCTGCCCTGAAAGGCTGTACTTAGATGCTAACATACACACAATTTAGCACAGGTGTGCCTAGGTTTGGTCCTTGAGATCTCGTATCCTGTAGCTTTTAGATTCAATCCTTCTCCAACAGCTGAATGACATACAGATGAAGAAATTCAGCCATTTGATTCAAATGTGATGGAGAAGGGATTCATCTAAAAGTTGCAGGATAGCAGAAATCGATGCCTGGACTTGGCCACTCCTGGTTCAGCTATTAGGGCATTCACACGTGTTCAAAACAACTAAACACAATATTAAAGTAAAATCCAAAGTATCTCCATATTTGTAAATGTAGCAACAAGTAATTAAATCTAAGTACCGATTAATTCTGCAGGTCAGAAAATACAAGTCAGACAAAATAAGTCAGTGAAAAAAAGTTGGAAAATGCTAACTGACAAATGCAGGTCAGAAGAAACGATGATATAACAGTTTTTTTCTTTTTTTATTTGGACAGTAATAGAGACGTCAGCTGACATTTCTGAGGAAGGCTGCAGCTTAAACACGTCCGGTATGTTACAACATCCTACTATTATTGTCTGAACAGGGAAAAAAAAAACCTTATCATTTAAAAAATCTTTGAGCCATCAGATGAAACAAGTCGGGAAAAAAACAAGTCAGAAGAGAAGTTGGAAAAACAAGTTGAAAAGAAAGTCGGAGGAAACAAGTTGGGAAAAGCAAGTCAGAAGAAACGGGTCAGAAAACATGAGTCAGAAGACACAAGTCCGAAAACATGAGTCGAAAGAGAGGAGTCGAAAGAAACGAGTCGGAAGACACGAGTTGAAAAGCACAAGTCGGAAGAAACGAGTTGGAAAACACAAGTCAGTAGACACAAGTCCGAAAACATGAGTCTGAAGAGAGGAGTCGGAAGAAACGAGTCGGAAGACACGAGTAAGTAGACACAAGTCAGAAAACATGAGTTGGAAGAAACGAGTCAGAAGAAACGACTCAGAAGACACGAGTCAAAAGAAATGACTTGGAAAACACGAGTTGGAAGTCGGACGGCGATCGTCAAAAAACAAGTACATTTTAAAATGTATAAAATGCCTCACGGCAACTCAAGAACCAATCAGATTTCTTTGATCCCTAACCAATCAAGGCCAGAGGAGGACTGAGATTCAAACTGTAGTTGACGTTTTCAGTTTATTTTTCACTAGTTGGAAAATTTGTTTGTTAACCTGTTAGTTATGTACACTTGGTTAGCTGTCAGTTATGGCTATTTATTAGTTAGACGTTAGCTTGAAATTAATTAGCTGTAAAAATATAGATTTCATTTGGCTGAGTTATATTTGGTTAGTGATCTAACTGGTTTATTATCCTATTCAACTTTTACCAACCCAGTCGGCTCAAAGCAAAAATAACATCCCACCTTTCCCACTAACAGCGGATCCAGATCATTGATCCTGAAGCTGAATGACTGCACGTGTTCAGGTTTTATCAGTGGAAATAAACTTTAAAGCAGGTGAAAGTTTTGATCTCCATCAGAGCGGAGCTGAGTTGCAGCTTTATCTCTGAGGAGTCTGCAGTTGGACCGAAACACAGGACACGCTCCTCTCCGTTCGTAAATCTCCGAACCAACCGCAGAAACCAGATTAGACGGACTCACCTGTGACATAGATGGTTCTGGAGTGCTCCAGTTCAGGATACAGGACGTCCAGGTTGTTGTCTGCAGCGCTCAGAGAGACCAGAGCCCAGATCAGCACAGGAATCATCTTCAGTCGCTGCGGGGGGGCGATCACTGCAGAGACAGATGCAGGGAGGGGTCAAGCCACGTTTTCCTGCAGCTGCTTCACAGAGGAGGATGAGGATGAGGAGGGAAGCATGGAGCAGCGCCGGGATGCAGCGTCTCTGCAGTGCTGGCTCCGGATCAGTGCACTGCTGCTCGTCCCCAAGCACATGGACCAGAGCGCCGCTGCAAAGTTGACTCAGCACAGGAGGAAATCCTCCGTGGTGGACGTCCGGCCCCCAGAGGACACGCCGACACATCACACCCACAGACAAGGCTGTAGGACGTCCCAGAGGACAAAGTCCTGGAGGACAAAGTCTTGGAGAACAAAGTTCCAGAGGACAACCCGGACGTCCTGGAGGACGACCTGGAGGACAAAGTCCCGGAGGACGTCCCAATCACAGCCGCCGTCTACAACCCCAAAGACAACACAGGGTCTCAGCACAGCATCACCACCACCTTCAGGACAGCCAGGAACCTGATCCAGCCCCCAGACCTAGTCCCTGACCTAAAACCAAACCCTAACCCTGATCTGGACCTAGAACCAGATCTCTGAATGTCTGTAAAGCGGACTGTACGTCCTCACTGTCCATCAGTGTCCCAGAGATCTAAAGTGGTCCTCACAAAGATGGCTGAACTGATATACCTGGTGGGACTCAGGACCTGGTTCTGGTTCTGGAGATGACTCCTGATCCGGATCAGCTCCCTAAAACAACACAAAGATCCTCTCCATGAAAATCCCAGAGATTTACTTCAGGAAGTTTTATGGAAGTTCAGAGATGCCGAAACTGTTGTTTTTGTTTGTTTGTTTCTTTCTTTTTTTATTGTTGGAAACAAGAAAAAAACAATAAAGTTTTTGAGGCTCATCTTCAGCACACAGCTTGTAAACCTGTGAGGGTCCAAGCCAAAAAAAATTCATTATAAAAGATTTTAAAACGTAAAGAGACGAAGACTAAAAACTATGATAAATTTTTTATTAATGTGACTTAATTTAAAGATAATTTATAAAAACTGCCCTGAAATAATAAACCAGCATCATGTTCCATCATTTATAGAATTTATTTATCTTTTTTATCATCTGTATAAACTTCAGATCCTCATTTTGTAGAAATTTATTAAATTAAAACGTGTCTTTATTTAGTTTTTTGGTTCTGAATTGTTGGTGCTGTGACTTTAAGTTGTTTCTCTTTATATCAATAATTTTCTTTTTATGTGTAATTGAAACTGTTTAGTATTGATTTTATTTTATTTATTTTTTACATCGTTTAAAAACTGGCTTTTGGTGAATTTTATGTGACAGTAAAAAATCTTCGGATTTCTCTGTATTTTTTTAAATTGTCGCTGATTCATAACGACTGAAAAACATTTAACATACGAGACACATTAAACTTCCATGATTGATAACAATTATTATATTATTATTATATTTAATTTATTAATAATATTTTTTTTATAATAAATGAGATATTATTTTGTTATTTTTCTGTTGTTTGTTGTTAATAAAGTTTAAGGGTTATTTGTTTTAGTAAAAATTACATGTGAATCTTTGTTGTTTCTGTATTCTGTCATTAGACGTAGGTTCTAGTTGGTCTGAGGTGTTTATTGATTATTAAATGTTGGTTTTTTATTGGCCTCTGATTCTTTTAAATCAGATGAAAGAATCTGAATTTATGTTTTCATGTAATTTATTATTATTCTATTATTTGCTATAATTTGGTTCATAAAATATGTCTAAGACTTAAACTATTTTACCTTGTTGAAACTGTTTTTATTTTAATGTATTTAGCTTTTTATTTAATGACACTAAAAATAAATAAACATATAAATGGAGGCGGTAAAGATTGATTTCACTCGCTTTACTGTCTTACAAATGGACGAGGTGTAGATGTGTGTGGAGGGGGTTCAGATTGATCTCTTCCTCCCCCACCCTCCTCATCTTCAGTCCCAAATTGCTGATGCACCGGCCGTTTGCCAGGTGGACGTCCTGCAGTCAGCAGAATAACTGCAGCACATCACTGCTGCGTTTTCTCTGTCCGTTACAACTCAAAGTGTAAATAGAAAAAAAAAGAAAACCTGCAGACTGGAGACCAGAAACCTGCAGACTGGAGACCAGAAACCTGCAGGCTGGAAACCAGAAACCCGCAGGATGGAGACCAGAAACCTGCAGGCTGGACTCCAGAAACCTGCAGGCTGGAGACTAGAAACCTGCAGGCTGGAGACCAGAAACCTGCAGGCTGGAGACCAGAAACCTGTAGGCTGGAGACTAGAAACCTGCAGACTGGACTCCAGAAACCTGCAGGCTGGAGACCAGAAACCTGCAGGCTGGAGACCAGAAACCTGCAGGCTGGACTCCAGAAACCTGCAGGCTGGAGACCAGAAACCTGCAGACTGGACTCCAGAAACCTGCAGGCTGGAGACCAGAAACCTGCAGGCTGGAGACTAGAAACCTGCAGGCTGGAGACCAGAAACCTGCAGGCTGGACTCCAGAAATATATGTGGTCTCCATTACAGCGTCAGGAAGAGGATGATGTCACATGTTGTTCCTGTCAGACGTGTTTAAGAAAAACATGAATCCTCAGCAGATCAGCTGTTCAACAACCAACCAATCACGTTTGAGGATGAGACTGGAACATGGAACCCCGTCAGATGAAATCTAGGGATGTTTATATCTGTAACTGTAACTTCGTCCAGTAAAAGAGATTCAGTGAAGTGTGCAGAAAAAACAGATTTCAGTTGATTTCATGCTCCAGATTTTTAGTTTTAGAATATAAACTTTCACCAGTTAGTGGTTCTTTAAACTTCTGCTTCCTGTTCTAAGTCTGTTTGCTGGGATTTGGTCAGATAAACACATGAAATGTTAAAGTTACGACTGAGATGCTAACGGTTAGCATCATTTGAAGCTAGCACCACTCTAAGAGCTGGCTTTTCTTTCTTTCACAGAGCTGTTAAAAGTAAAGTCAGTGTGTGGAATACAGGCTGTGTTCACAGAGTCGGAGCAGCTGCATCCGGTACTTTTATTTTCCTGGTGGCGCAGAACACTGTGAAACAGGGACAAAGATGTAGAAAATTCTGCTGCTGCTTTGCGGTCACTTCACCTCTTAGTTTGATCTCTGGTGAGACGGGGTTGGGCTAAAATTAGCCCCACGCAGGGTTCGTCATTTTCATTATCCTGCAGAGAAAAGTGGACTCTGACACAGATTCGTGCAGACTTTTAAAGTCTCCTGGAAATTATTTCTCTCTTGTTTTGGGTCCAATTTTCATTCTGTTTATTTCCTTTCTGTGGCTGATAATCGTTGCAAATCCTTTTTCCCTCATACATGCCGCGTTTAACTGTGTTTTTTTGTCATCAGTCAGGATTTTGCCCCAGCAGATGAGTCCTAGATCTGGTCCAGCATCACCCGCTATGCTTTACTGGAACAGGGTACTAGGTCCAGTTAGAGGACAGAGTGGGGGTGCAGACAGCGGCTGACTCCGTTAATGGAGGCCTGCAGCTGGTCAGCGCTCTGGACAACGTTTCAGGTCACCTGACTGACGCCGGTACGCCGGTTAAACTTCCCTCCACCCCGCGAGTCAAACAATCATCACCTTCTTCTGAAAGACAAACTACGTCATGGTGCTGAGGCAGGGTGGAAGAACACAAACATTTTCTCTTAAAATAAAAACTACAGCAGCTGTGATGTGTTCAGGTACTTCTTTCCTGAACAGGATTTTCCAGTTTAATGGGAAATGATGGAGGAAATCTCTGTAGCAGCAGCTGCAGAATGACCTGCTCTGGAAGAGTCGACACCACCTTACAGCTCGTATGCGTTTATACGTGGGTGGGGTATTTACTGTAGCTCGGGGTATTTACTGTAGCTCGGGGTATTTTTTGTAGCTCGGGGTATTTACTATAGATCGTGGTATTTACTGTAGCTCGGGGTATTTTTTGTAGCTCGGGGTATTTATTATAGATCGGGGTATTTACTGTAGCTCCGGGTATTTACTGTAGCTCGGGGTATTTATTGTAGCTCGGGGTATTTACTGTAGCTCGGGGTATTTACTGTAGCTCGG
>JBAGKM010000022.1:773482-785180 GCA_037177155.1 Melanotaenia catherinae
GTTAGCAGGTTGTACTGAGAGGACGAGATGAACACAAAGCACAGTTTTTACAGGAGGAAGACATTTTGCTCTCTAGTCCAACATCACCAACAGCACCTTTAAAGGCCATCAGTTCCTTTGCCTCTGTTGCCAAGGCCACTTGCCAGTATCCATTGCTCAGGTCTAATGTAAGGATGCAGCTCGCTCTGCCCACTCTCTCCAGCAAGTCATCCACCCTAGGCATTGGATATGGGTCAAAGTTTGAGATGGCATTTAAATACCTGAAGTCTATTCAAAACCTGAGTGAGCTGTCCTACTTTGGCACCAACACGATGGGGCTACACCACTCACTACATGAGTTCAATGATCCCCAGCTCCAGCATCAATTTAATGTCCTTGTGGAGCACTGGCACCAACCACTCTGGTATCCGATAGCATCCTCCTTAAACCTTATTTTGTGCTGCACCAGGGATGTAAACACTGGACTCTCCCGGAAGAGGTCCGAGTCCAAAAAAGGTTTAATGTCCTCCTGTTCCAAAGGGGACAGATGTGACTGGTCAACACATGGAATTTCTGATGTTTCTTAAGCTTGTCTGGCGTATACAGTTCATATGTGACTTTATTCACTTGTTTGGTGATCTCATAAGGCCCATGCCATTTTACCAGCAGCTTATTGTCACTGATGGAAAGCAACAACACCACCTCCTGGCCCAGCGTGAAAACGCTGTCTCTGGCCTTCATGTATGTAGGTATGACCATCTAATAAATAACTGTTATGAACTCGACACACGGGATGCGACAACGCAGCGAGGGCAGCAGAGCCGTGCATCGCGCTCTAAGATCGCTTTTCTCCAAGATCGCTTTTCTCCAAGAAATTTGATTGGTTATGATAATGGTGGTTATTTTGACATTTCCAAACCAGTCCCTGACGTGACAAAGTATGACAGATGGAGAGTCAGAAGATTTTGCACGAATTGACAGAAATTTTGCTGTTTACTGTATAAAAGAAAGACAACCCTGGGTTCATCTGAGTTTATCAAAATAGGAAACAGCATCGTGAATATCATCATTTGATGGACCTCAACGCTGATCCAGATAAATCCATCTACGTTTGGACTAATCCTCTCTGTCGCCACACAGCTGCCTTTTATTCAGCTAAAACGATCCACTCTTCCATGTTCAAAGTGTTTGCAGACGGCGCTGTCTAGCCTGCTCTCATTGGTCCGTCCATGAAGCCGCTCGCTGGTTGGCTGTAGTGCCAGGTGACAGCGACAAAAATGGAACATTTTTCTATTTTCTTGTGTCGCGTCACATTTCACATGCACGAATGTCGCCTGTCGCTTGGCTGGAGGAGGACAGAGATTTTCACCTCAATACGCAGGTTCCATAGGAAATGATGGAGAAGGAGCGACGTCGCCTCCCGTGTGTCGAGCCCATTAGCCAAACATAAAGCTCATGAGGCGTTTCTCCTGGCTTAATGTTCAGTGACCGGAACGTCACTGGTATGTATCACCTGTTATCTCATTTTTTGCCAAAATAGCCTCTTTCACGTTATTATAGTCCTCCATATGCTCTACATCCATCAGAACATAGGCAGTGAGGGCTTTACCTGTTAACAGGGGTATCAGTCGAATAGCTCATTCATCTCTGTACCACTGACAAACCTGAGCCATTCTCTCAAAGGTGGTGAGGAAATGTTCAATATCATCCTCTCCTGTTAAGGGGAGTAGCCTGGGGTCATTCTGACGCCTGACACCACGGCATACCTGGCTGGTTCTTCCATCTGGATCATCATCGTCCTGAGCAGAGATTTCACCATGTCAATCAGCTCCTCCAGTGGATCTGCAGGGCTGCCATGGCTACTTGGTCAGCCCAAGCTCCAACTACCTCCTCTTCCTCTTGGTCCTGTTTCTTTGTTCCTCTGGTCATCATCATCGTTGCATGGATCCCACTTCTGACAGCCTGGCCTGTGTGAGCGGCTGGAAACGGTGACACAACGATGCAGTATCCAAAAAATTCCCCTTTTTTTTTTTTTTTCCAGAACTTTATTGACAATTCAGATTAACATAACATAACACTTAAGACGTATTACAATGCAAGACATGTACACCGACAGATTATAAAATCAGAAAGACATAAAAAAAAAATAAAAAAATAAAAAAGATAAATAAATAATAAAAATTAAAATTAAAAAATTAAAAAAAGGATAAACAAGATAAACAAAGATAAATAAACCATAACAGAATACATAGTTGATACTGCACAGATACTAGGAGTTTTGGTTGAGTTCATAATCTGTTACAAAGTCATATAATCTTATACCAATTTTCTTTTTCATAAATTTAAGGGATTGAAAATATGAACACAGTTCTTTGTGGAAAACATTAAAATTTGGTCTAATCTTCATATGTTTGTTTTTGTGGATAAAAAATTTTCCCAACAATAGTAAAACATTGAAAGCTAGATCTTGCATTTTATCAGTGAGGATTGTACCAAATAAGATCTCATTTATGTTTAGCTGAGACGGAGATGCAAACTTGGATGAGCACCAGAAAATAAAGTCTTCCCAGAAAATACTTACGAATACACAATCGAAAAACATGTGATCAACAGTTTCAATTTCGCTTTCACAAAAGGTGCAGCAATTCTCTTGAAAACCAAAACGAATTCTCAGAAATTCTTTGGTAGGGTATATGTCATTAAGCATTTTAAAATGAGTTTCCTTTACTTTAGGAGCCACTGGAAATTTTATGTATCTACTCCTCAACTTGTTCACTTTCTCTTTGGGAAAACATTTAGAAATGCGATTTCTATGAGTTGATAAAGGGAATAGATTCCTAAAAAACACACAACGTATAAAAGTATTGGGCAGATTCGGGTTAGTGATGGATTGTCCATTGACTAAAAGAGAAGGAAGCCGTAGATTAACATTGTTGAGGAGTAAATTACCTGACAGAAGGATCAAACTCTGAGGGAGTGCTTTGACTATGGTTTTGTATTGTTTACTATCATTTAACATGAATTTAGAGCAAAAAAGATCAGATGGTAGAATATTTCCAGTATCATCAAGAAGATGCATTACAGACCATATGCCTCGTTCAAGCCAATTTTTATAACATAAGGATTTGTTCCTAAATAACACATATCGGGAGTTCCAGAGTGGGGTATTGTGGGGACTGAAATTGTGCTTGAATAATAGCTTCCAGTAAAGTAATACTTGTTGGTGGAAGGATGATAGTTTGATTGGCAGTTTTCTAACATCAAAGTCACATTTAAGAAGAAAATTAATACCACCTAAATCCAAGAAAATTCTTGAGGGGATGTGAAACCAAAAACCATTTTCGTTTTTCAGAAATGCTCTGAGCCAGTTAATTTTAATTGTACCATCTAAACATTCAATATCTATAGCTTTAAGACCTCCATCCTCATAATCTCTCATTATTGTTCCTTTCCTAACATAGTGTGCCTTGTTTTTCCAAATATAGTTAAAGTTAGCTTGGTTTATAGCTTTGATTGCAGGTTTGGGGAGTGCCAGCGAATATGCTGGGTAAATGAATCTTGACAGACATTCCATTTTTGTAAGAAAGACTCGACCAAAAATAGAAATGTCACGCTGAGACCACATATTTAAATTGAGCTTACATCTATCAATAGTTTTCCAGAAGTTCAGTTCTTCCACTAAATTTGCATCTTTGGCGATATGAACACCTAGATATTTTACAGCAGCTTTTACAGGAATGTTGTAAAGAGCTGTGTGAGGAGAATCGTGTATTGGTAATAGTTCACATTTTCGTAAATTAAGGTTTAAACCAGATGCCCTGGAGAAAAAATTAACTGACTGGAGAACTTTAGGTATTTGATTACTGTCTTTCATAAATATAGCCGTGTCATCAGCTAGTTGAGTGATGGTTAGCTGACTGCCTAAGACGTTAAGTTTGTCAAAATCTAAGTTTTTCATAAGGATTGATAACATTTCTGCTGCAGCGATGAACAGTAAAGGGGAGATAGGGCAACCTTGTTTAATTCCTTTGTTGATAAAGAATCGAGGGGAGATGCCGTGTGGCAACAAGATTACACTGTTTGTCTCCCTGTAGAGTGTTCTAGTTAGCTGTATAAAGTTTGGTCCAAACCCAAATAACTCTAGAGTGCGAAACATAAATTCATGCTCAATTGTGTCGAAGGCTTTAAAAAAATCTAATAATAGAATGAAGCCTTCGTCTTCAACTAAATGATTGTAATCTAACAGGTCGAGTACCAGACGGATGTTGTTGTGTATTGATCGTCCTTTTAAAAAGCCTGATTGTGTGTCAGAAATAATCTGAGGCATCCCAGTTTTCAGTCTGGAGGCATATATATGGGTTAATATTTTATAGTCGCTATTGAGTAGGGATATTGGTCTTAAATTATCAATCAATCTAGAATCCTTTCCGGGTTTAGGAATGAGGGCGATGACTCCCTGTTTCATGGTGGTTGGAAGGGTGCTGGTATCAGAGATCTCTTTTAAGACGAGGAGGAGGAAATCTTTCAGGTGGACCCAGAAGTGTCTATAAAAATTAATAGTCAGACCATCTGAACCAGGAGATTTATCTAAAGATAAACTTCTCATAGATTTTTCTACTTCCTCCATAGTGATCTCTGCTTCACAAAACTCTCTGAAGGCTTCGTCCACTTTAGGGACCAGATCTTTAATATGGTCAAAGAAGGCATCAGCATCATGGGAGGAGTAAGAGGACGAGTACAAGTCGCTGTAGAAGCGAAAGATTTCTTTTGTAATTTCTTTAGAATCTGTACATTCCTTGTCATTAATTAGCAGGGATTTAACAGAGTTTCGTTCTTGCCTTCTTTTTTCCAATCTACAGAAATAAGCTGAGCTCCTTTCTCCTTCCTCCACCCATTTCGCTCTCGATCGTATATAAGCACCATTAGCCTTAGTGATGTAAATATTATTCAGAGAGGATTGTAATAGGATAAGCTTTTGTTTATTACTCTCATCTAGTACAGGTTTGCAACAGATTGAGTTAATTTCATGGACAATTTCCATCTCTTTTTGCTTCCTATCCTGTTGTACACGTTTCCCATTAGTTATTGAAATCTGGCGTATCCTAAATTTCAGAAATTCCCATCTTTCTCTGTGCGTGGTGAAAAGCTTATCCTTACAGATCTCATTAATCACATTAATAATTTCTTGACAATATTCTTCATCATTTAATAGGTTAGAATTAAATTTCCAATATCCTTTACTCCTGGGACTAATGTTATTGGGCTGAATGGTGAGTGTAATCATACAGTGATCTGTTAGCGGTGCAGCAGAAATGTTAGCTTTGGAAGTAAATTCATAATTATTTTCTGACACCAACCAAAAATCTAACCTTGATCTGGCAGTTCCATCAGGTTTAACCCAAGTAAAGGCTCGAATGTCAGGATTATCCCGACGCCACACATCGATTAAATTAAACTCTCTACAAAAGTTGAGGAGCACTGGATTATAATGATGATTTTGAAATGCTGATGGAGATCGGTCGAGCCACTCATTTTCAACCAGATTAAAATCCCCCCCAATTATGATATTCTGTGTAGGATATCTTTGTCTAAGTTCTCTAACAGAGTTGGTTAAATCAGATAACATTAATTTGTTTTGTGTAGTTGAATTGTACCCATATACATTCCCCAGGATAACAAAATTATCCTCAATAAGACAGATACAAATAATCCAGTGACCAGAGTCATCTCTTTTAGTAGTTAATATCTTCCCAGGAAAATTGTTCATAAGTATAGCGACCCCTGCTGACCTGTTACTGCCATGACTAACATAGATTTTGTCACCCCATTGATTAGACCAAAACTTTGTATCCGCTTCATTAGAGTGAGTTTCTTGAAGAAGAAAACACTGTGCTTTTTGGTTTTTACAAAAAAGAAAAATAGATTTTCTTTTCACAGAATCTCTGAGACCCCTAACATTAAGTGAAACATAAGAACACATAGATTGTAACGAAGACATAAAAGGAAAATAAGGAAGAACAAGTACAAATAGATATAAGCTGGTACTAGAACGAAGTACTGAAGGAGCCCCTAAGTATTCTAAACAGTATAAAACTGAGGATTTTAGTTTGGACTCTTAAGTGCATTGAAATTGATCAATATGTTTTATATAAGAAGGATAACCGTTTGCCTTTGTAGAGCCAGTATAAAAGTTAACGTTGGGATGTTATAGAGAAACCAGAGCAAAAGGATATTAAGGTATTTAACACCTGCTCACTAACTCAAGTAGAGAATTATTCAAACTGTAGTCAGGTTAACTCGAATATAAAAAAACTCTTAAATGAACAACACACTTAAAAGGTGAATTTAACTATAGTTGAGCATTCAATATGAACCCTTTTAAGTGAGAGTGAATATAGTTTTAGCCAGACTAACCCAAAAGAACCCTGTTACCACTGATGTAGCCCACATGTCCTCTGAAGTAGACGTTCTTGCCCGCAGCCCGAGCTTGCTCCATCTTTGGCCAAGCTGCCGCTCGAGCCTCCCGGTCAGCTTTGCAGAAGTCTTGCTTGAAGAGAATTCCCAAGTCTTTGCAGGTCTTACAGTTTTTAGACATCTTCCAGAAGGCGTCCCTGTGGTGTCTCATGACGAACTGCAGGATGACCTGACGGTGCCGGCCCTCCTCCTTTCTTCCCAGGCGATGAACCGAGTCCACCACCGTCTCCATCGTTGCAGCCCACTGCGGCGCTATCTTGGACAGGATACCGATGACGATGTCCCGGGTGTTTTCATCGTCCTTTTCTTTAAGACCTTGAATTTTTAAGTTCCACCGCCGCTTATAACGCTCCATCTCTGCAACTTTCTCTCTCAGCTCTTTGTTTTCTTTAATAATTTGTGGCATTTCTTTTCCAAATTCATTAATCTTGACCTTGCATTCCTTTATCTCAGCTGTGTTCATTTCCACCAGCCGTGAAATATTCGCCACCATTACAGAGTTCTCTTTGAGCTGATGTCCGAAGTCGTCGATTTTGGATGTTAGTTTTTCTATGGCAGTAACGAGAGCCTCGTCTCCCATGACTGGAGATTCCTGCACAGTTTTTACCTTTGTTGGTGGAGTCGAAGACTTTGTAGGAGTAGCAGGGGAAGTTTTCCTCTTCATGTTGGTATTAGTGGTGACGTCCATCAGAGAGTAGTCGTGTTCGCACGTGTTCGGTGGTAGCGTAGTTGCTAGCTTAGCGTCGGCTTTTTTCATTCCTGTTGCTAGATTAGCAGGTACGCAGAATTCACAATATTCATCAAGTGCGCTCCAGCAATGCGCATTAAGGTTGTGGTTATCGCGCACGACCTCAGTGTTAAAATAGGTAGACTTTCTATACAAAACGGGGCAAATGGGTGAGAGCTTAGCAGAAGCTGTCCGCCCTGTCCGCCATCCCAGCAGTCCTCCCTTCCAGTCAAAGATTTTGACAGGAACTCTCTCCTTCCTGTTGCAGAGCAGTCCAGCCTCCACCAGCAGAGCCACATTTATCTCCTGCAGCAGACTGGACTGAACCACTTTCCCAACAGGTGTTTATTCAATTATACAACAAACCTTTCCTGCTAAAATTAACTTATACAAAATATTAAAACTATTTACACACAAAGTATTTAACACCCACAAAATAAAGTTAACTCAAAACCAATACACAAACAAACTCTTACCCCTCTGCCCCATGGTCTCTCCCAAACCATAAAAGAGCGTCCAGGCCACCTGAAACACATTTGCCCGAACGCCCTGGAGAGGACATGAGTCAGGTGAGTCAAAACCATTACACCTCTAATTTACCTTATGCACTTTCCACACACACACACACACACACACACACACAATATTTCCTGTCTTCCACCATCATAATATTACTAACTGTTCTCTTTCACAGGTATCTGGAAGATAGTCAGATGTCATTATTTCTTTGCTCAATAAATACAACAAATAATTAAACATTTTTTGTGTCTACGTGCACTTCTGAAATATGAAATTCAAAAGATTGTTATTTACATTATCTGATTTGTTTTGGGGTACGTACGTACACGGTGACACCACTTCCTGTTATCTTCTAAACATTTGGTCTTGAATATGACGCACCTGCGGTGTTAGCGTTAGCTGCTAATCTGTCTTTTAAAATTACATGATGGATTTAGCATCTTACTGAAACTATTAAAAAAAACTAAACCACACTTTATTGTAGGATTTTTGCTTTACACCACATTTGTTTTGGTACTGTGTACCAGAAACTAGCAGTTTAATTTAGATGATTCAGAATTTGTCACATTAGACTGGGAGTTTTTGTTGAAGCCAGCTAGCTAGATTTGCCAAGTGGCAGTAATGTGCCATCGGAGTGATGTACACACAAACGTTTCCAGCTGTTTGTTTGACTGCCTTTTGTAGAGGAGGCTGTTACACTGGTACAGCGATCAAAAACAACTTTAGCTATAGCTTTTTTCTGTAGTTTTTCAAGGTAGCTCGGGTACGTGCTACACCCTTTGACACTGCAATAATTTGGATGTGGTTCAAATAAAGAACAGTACAGAGTTAGGAGAGCTTTCAGTGGAAGAAAGGGCTTTAATTTAATAAATAGAAAATTGTGCAGTAATGATATTCTAATTGTTTCTTATCCAACAAATGTATTCTTCACTTATACAGAACTTCTAATGATTTCAGTGTGGTGATGTTTGCCTTTGGCCAAGTTGTTAAACAGTAGTTTGATTCCCTGTGGTCACCTTGGCCGCTGCATTGATCAGTGTGATCTTCTGAAAAGAAATTTTGATATATTGAGTTAGACCTGACTGAAACCCTTTTTACCTGTGATTTAAAACTGAGTTTTAACTCTACGTAAACCCCGAGCTCTTTATATTTTTGTACAACTGGTATTCTTGTACTCCTGACATGTTCTACACTGGGACTGTTTGACCTGCAGAAGAACATAACTACTGTTCGACATTTTCTTCGCTTTGGTTCGTGGTTCTTTGGTAGACAGTCGTAAACTAACCCACAGGACATAGAAGACCAAGTCAAACTCCTTAAAACTTTATTAACAAGAGAAGCTTCAAAAAACAAGAAAACCCAAGAAAAACTAGAGACCAGAACGAGGTCAGACCTTCAACCAATCAGAGAAATTCTAGCTAGTAGAGAAAAACAGAGTTTTTATTGTCTGAATGGACTATGTGGACAGACATCACATCAATCATCTTCACACCATTTCCACGGTAACAGATCAGCTGATGATGGAGCATGTTTAATCTCTGGGCTGCATCATGTTTAGTCCCAGCACAGTGAGACCCAGAACCTCCAGCAGAACCTCAGCAGGCTTGTCCGAGCTCTGGTTCAGCTCAGCCAGCGTCTCATTGGTGGAACAGAGGAGGTCGGCGGCCCAGCGGACCTCTCCGTCCTCCTGCAGGGGGGCGGGCAGCGACTCTGGGAGCTGAGCCTGGCCGTCCTGCTTCAGACCGTCCACCTGGAGACAGAGAGTCATGATGTTTTGTGTCTGTGGATGGATGTCTTGATGTCCCCTTGATGGGGTTTGTTGCTTTTTTAGTTTTTTGCATCTATCAGCATCGTCATGTTTCCTCCCCGTTGCACAGTGATAATCTTAACCCTTAACAGTTGGCATTAGGTTAGAATTATTTTGGTGGTTGATGTCCTGTAATACTAGGTGACCGGTAGATTGACCTTTTCACCATTTCAGAGTCCAGGTACTGTGTACTGCCCCTAGTGGTGACCTCCAGTATTGAACTTGTTGGTGGTGTTGTGCTTCCGTCATTCACAGCAAATATATACACAAACGCAGCAGAACATTGACGTGTACGCTTGTGTTAACAGAAAGTATATCCCAACCCTACGTCAACTGGGCAGCTAACGATGCTACACCCACTTTAGTGGATAAAACTCAAAGCCTCCTGGATCATGGTGGACATTGAATACACTAACCAGATGGCTGAGGACGCTCAGTGTCTCCGGGCTGCAGGACATCAGACGTGGCGGCATTTCATCTGGCAGAGCTGCAAAGCAACAACACGTTAAAGCCGACAGTCTGAGCTCCAGCTGAGGAACATCTGAGACTCTCTGGACCAGATCAGCTAACTTACTGTCCATTGCGCTGACCAGCAGGTAGAAGGCGTCCTTCATGGCTGAGAAGTCGGCATCCAGAAGGTCCATGAACGAAGCAACGGCTGAAGACTGAGGACGGTTGTACGATCCTTTGCTGCACTGCTCCAGCTGAGAGGAAGAGGAGGAAGAACAACATCCAGATTATCTCTGCTCCATGTGACCCAGTGTTTCTGATCCAGAGCAGAAAGTACCGTTTCCTCTAGCAGAGTCAAATCGTCCCTGTCCTCCAGAACGGCTCGGAGCGCCTTCAGCACATCAGGACGGCTGGACTCGGGCAGGTCTGCCAGCGGCTGCAGAAGGGCTTCCTTCATCTGGATCCCTGCAGGAAACAGCAGCAACATGGTGATGATGTGCTGGTGAAGAAGAAAACTAATCTGAGAAAGTAAAACGTACCTTCTTGCACCTGCTGAAGGATTTCAGAGTCGCCGCTGTCATGCATGAACATAGCTGAGAGAAGATATGAAGATTTTTAAATTCTAACAACCTGCAGACGTCCTGCCACAGAAACAAGTTCACATGAAATGTTGCCATAAAAACCCCATACCCTCACAGAACCCTGATCCCAACCCATACCCTCACAAAACCCTGATCCCACCCCATACCCTCACAAAACCCTGATCCCACCCAATACCCCCACCCCATACCCTCACAAAACCCTGATCCCACCTCATACCACCACAAAACCCTGATCCTACCCCATACCACCACAAAACCCTGATCGTACCCCATACCACCATAAAACCCTGATCCTACCCCATAGCCTCACAAAACCCTGATACCACCCCATACCACCATAAAACCCTGATCCTACCCCATACCCTCACAAAACCCTAATACCACCCCATACCACCATAAAACCCTGATCCTACCCCATACCACCACAAAACCCTGATCCTACCCTATACCCTCACAAAACCCTGATACAACCCCATACGTCATAAAACCCTGATCCCACCCCATACCACCACAAAACCCTGATCCCACCCTATACCACCATAAAACCTTGATCCCACCCCATACCCTCACAAAACCCTGATCCCACCCCATACATCATAAAACCCTGATCCCACCCCATACCACCACAAAACCCTGATCCTACCCCATACCCTCACAAAACCCTGATCCCACCCCATACATCATAAAACCCTGATACCACCCCATACCACCACAAAACCCTGATCCCACCCCATACTACCACAAAACCCTGATCCCACCCCATACCACCACAAAACCTTGATCCCACCTCATACCACCACAAAACCCTGATACCACCACAAAACCCTGATCCCACCCCAAACTACCACAAAACCCTGATCCTACCCCATACCCTCACAAAACCCTGATCCCACCCCATACATCATAAAACCCTGATATCACCCCATACATCATAAAACCCTGATCCCACCTCATACCACCACAAAACCCTGATCCCACCTCATACCACCACAAAACCCTGATCCCACCCCATACTACCACAAAACCCTGATCCCACCCCATACTCTTACAAAACCCTGATACCACCCCATACCCTCACAAAACCCTGATCCCACCCCATACATCATAAAACCCTGATATCACCCCATACATCATAAAACC
>JBAGKM010000022.1:842710-853053 GCA_037177155.1 Melanotaenia catherinae
GGAGGATGAAGGAAGGAGGAGGATGAAGATGGGAGGAGGATGAAGGAAGGAGGAGGATGAAGATGGGAGGAGGATGAAGGAAGGAGGAGGATGAAGATGGGAGGAGGATGAAGGAAGGAGGATGAAGATGGATGGAGGATGAAGGCGTTGCTGGAATCCATCATGATTCTTCTTCTCTGGTCTGTAAATGTAGAAAACATCCTCCTCCTCATCACGCTCCTCATCCTCATGGTTTTCCTTCCACCCGGAGCAG
Organism: Melanotaenia catherinae; assembly: GCA_037177155.1. Classification (NCBI taxonomy): domain Eukaryota; kingdom Metazoa; phylum Chordata; class Actinopteri; order Atheriniformes; family Melanotaeniidae; genus Melanotaenia; species Melanotaenia catherinae. Next base: position 842,964 of record JBAGKM010000022.1, read on the forward strand.
ATGCTGCGGTTTTCCAGCTCCAGGAGGGAAACGGCGTCGTTCTGGTCTACATGAAGCTCAGCCATGAAAAGGTTTAGACCAGACCAGAACCCCTCAGCACCGTCCAGAACCGGTCCAGACGGTTTTAACTGCTAACCAGGAGAAAGTCCTGCTGGTCGGCTCCTCGTGAGGAAGCTGGGCTGTTACATCATCGGATCTCAGGACACCAGACCGGCAGATCCTGGTCTTACTGGAAGTCTTCCTCGTTGCTTTCCTCAGAGCCGATGGAGGCTGTGATCCTACATGAGGCGGTCCAGAGGAGGATCGGTTTGTGGAGCAGGCGGACAGTCCGGTTCAGGACTCATCATGGCCTCCGCGCCGTCTGTGGGCCACTTCCGTTCAGACGGGCTGGAGGTCCGGTCCCACACCGTTCTTTATATTTACACATGTAGACTTCATTTGTGTATTTATACACACATCTGTAAAATTTATTTAATAACTAAAATTCACATGTAAACATATTTTACATTTAGCTGCTTATTTAACTTTACACATTTAATTTAACATTTAAATGTCATTTTTATCTATGAGGACGAGTTCGAAGCTTTTAGACAAAGTTTTGTGTTATTTACTAGACTGGATCCTCAGGTCTGGATCCGCTGGTGGTCCTGTATGCTGTATGTCTGATTTAAGTTCCTAAACACAAACAAGAACAAAGTGCCCTCCATCAGTTGCCATGGCGACACACGCCAAGTTTTCTGATGCAGAGAAGCTGAAGGACAGATCTGAAGACATGGTTACCATGGAGACCATTTGTTTCCCAACAGGATTTTATTTTAGGACCCGGGTTTATGATTTTAGATTTTAATGGGTCTGCAGAACCCAGACCAAACCTGACCCAGAGTCCAGACCAGGGACCTCATTTATCGAGTTGCCATAGGAACTAAAACCAGCATCCGCCCAGCAGTCAACTTCCAGGGTTTCTAAAAACCAACCTAATGGGAAATGATCCTCCACACGGCTCTGACCCAGGTTTACGTTCAGAATCTAGAGAAACAGGAAGCGGCAACACCAGCGGTCCAGAATAAAACCGAGATCCATGTTTAGCTTCTGCACCTCGTTAGATATTAAAGCTGTTTGTAGAATAAAGACACATTTCATGTTAATTAGAAAAACAAGATTATATTAACAGACGGATGTTCTACATCTGTTCTGTGAGACAGCGTCTCCACCCGCTGCAGCTATTCTGTCTTTCTGACACCAGTAACGTCCGCGCCGTGTCCACCAGTTAAACATCTTTACATTTCCAGCATGGTCCATCAGGATCTCCGTCTCACACCCTGAAAAATTCCTTTTTCCCTCCCGAGCCATCATGGAAATGATGTGATTACAGGTGTACACCTGAACATTTAAAGCCACCACGTGGGCGGAGCAACGCATCCCTCACCTGCACCGCTTTAGAGATGGTTCTGGTTTATAAACAAACAGGTGGAGGACGTGTGTGTGTGTGCTTTGATAAATCTGGAAGAAATGCGCCGCCGCCTGTTTGCTTCGCTCAGGTTGATAAATGAGGTCCTGGCCCAGAAAATGACCCGGAGTCTAGAACCAGACCCATGGTCCAGATCAGACCCTGACCTAGACTCTAGACTCCAGAGTCCAGACCCTGACCCAGAGCCCAGACCAGAGTTTAGACCAGGGCTACTCAATTCGGTCCTACGAGGGCCGCAGTCCAGCAGGTTTTCCACGTATCCCTGCACCAACACACCTGAGTCAAATTAGGTGCTCTAACAGCCAATCAGGTTCTACACAATGACTCATTCATTTGACTCAGGTGTGTTCGTACAGGGATACGTGGAAAACCTGCTGGACTGCGGTCCTCGTAGGACCGAACTGAGTAGCCCTGGTTTAGACCCTGAGGAACCAGGTGGGTGGAGCAGCCTCTTCACCCTGACGGGGCTGGAACCAGCAGACTGACTGGCGAGTGAAGAACTGAGACGGACTCTGGCGGGTGGTAAAGGACTTTATTCATCTACTCGCGCGCCATCAGCTTCTGCTTCTTCAGCTTCTTCTGTGAAACCTGCAGACAGAGAAACTCCATCATTACATCATCACGATGAAGAACAAGCTCTTCTTCATCACCCGGGTGCTCAGGATCTACTGGTTTGTTTTCATGGAGAATCCAAAGGTGTCCTAAGAGGTCATCACGGCACCAGGACCAGCAGCAGGACCAGAAGCCCCGGGGGTACCGTACCTTCTTCTTCTGGGCCACCTCCTCCTCCGGCTTGGGGACGATCTGCTCCTTCTCCGTCAGGATCATCTCGATGTGGCACGGCGAGCTCATGTACGGGTTGATGCGGCCGTGCGCGCGGTACGTGCGCCTCCTCATCTTCGGGGCCTTGTTGACCTGGATGTGCTCGATGACCAGAGAGTCCACGTCCAGACCCTGAAACCAGAGACAGACTCAGACGTGGAACTAAACGGAGTCCAGTCCCTCAAACTGGAGGTTCTGGTGTTGAACTGATCATTCAGGACTCGTCTGGTCCTCTAAGGACAGGAACTTTAACCTCTTCCTGAGCCGCATCAGGAACATTCTGGTTTTCTCGTGATCTTCGTGTTCATCCATCAGGTTTTTAATCTGCTGACCAGCGTTTTGCTTTCTAAGCTAGAAACCCGGAACAAAACAGAGGCGGGTGGAGGAGAGCAGATTCCTGGCTCCGGAACGCCGCGGCGGACATTTCTAAGGTACGGCCTGAACGCTGACCCCTCCTTTCCACCGGGAGCGTGTCCGGTGTGGAGCCCACCCAGCAGGAAACCGCAGGACGGGAGCATCGCTCCACTTCAGGACGACGTCTCGTCGTCTACGATGACAGAAAACCGGTCAAACGCGCCACGTTTTCATGGTTCATGGCACCAACCTGCACGAGGGCTTTTATTTTGAAAAACACCGGAAGCTGTTCCAAAGCCCTTGTGTCTGATTTCCTGTCCTGATCTGAACGGCGGAAATCGATGTGTTCTGGGTGCGTAAATCGCCAAAAATACTCATGCAGAGCGCCAGCGGGAATCAAACCGCTGACTTAAACGGCAGCAGACAGCAGCGGACGCCGCAGAGCAGCCGTAACGTGGAGCACACACCCGGTGGGAAGGAGGTGAAACAAAACTAAGATAGAAATTAGGCTGAAGTTCATTTGCCTGTTTTTATTTACATTTTACTGGTTAAAAATAAATTGAACGTTAATTTAAATTTTTTAAGGGACGTTTGACCTGAAAATATTAAAAATAATCTAAATGAACAACACTGACACATTTATTAAAAAGAATAAATGAAAAGCTAAACGAGTCCCGGTGGGCGTCATAATTAAAAAGTCGTTTCCTCATCGCCTCCAGGTCACGTGACCAGGACCAGGTTTATGTTGGACCTGCAGCAGGACGGATCAGCAACCAGCTTCCGGGTCCACGTACGATCCTCTCAGGGATCCAGACTAACTCGTAGCACCGGCGTGCTTTCAGGAGCCCTGACACGTCTCCTCTGTGCTACACGTGAAGCAGGATCGTCGGGCGGCTGCAGGCGGGAACTCACCTTCAGCTCAGCGTTGCTCTCTGCGTTCTTCAGCATGTGCAGGAGGAACTCGGCGCTCTTCTTGGGCCAGCGTCCCTGCGTCCAGCCGAACTGCTTGGCCTGAAAACAACACGGTGTTTTAGTGGAAACGGTTCCCTCACAGACAGAAGCCCACCGACGTCCTCCTGACGCTGCTCAGACTAACAGATTAGTTTCATCATCAATCCAAAGGTGTCCTAAGAAGGTCATCACAGCAGCCTGGACCGAGCCCAGGTGTCGCCCCCGCCTCTCACCTGAGCGCAGCGGCCCACGCCGCCGTTGTAGCGGCGGAACGGGACACACTGGTGCTTCACCACCACGTCCCTCAGGTACTTGTTGGCCTTGCGGATGTGCATGCCTTTAATGGCCTGGGCCGTCTCGCGGGTGTTCTGGAGAATAAACAGAAATGAGTCGGGTTGGGTCCGGCGGATCCGTTCACCGTTTCACCCCAACATGGACTCCAGGTCCAGCTCGGTCTCAGGACCAGAGCAGACTGGGGTTAAAAACCAACAGAATCCATCTTCGCAGCATTTTGTAGGCGAACATCAGAAATAAGAGAAGAAGTCTTTCACAGAAACCATGTGGGAGCCTAAAACTGCACCGAGACGTTTTAGTGAAGAAAACCCAGAGATTAAATACATTAAAACAGACAAAAACAGCCAATAAATAAAGTTTAAAAGCATAAAATAGACTAAAAGTTGTTGCCTTATAAGAGCTCAGGATGATTTTATAAAATAATCCTGCATGTTTAAACAAACATGAATAAATTTTACTCCACGTGCAGCAACACACCAACAAAAACATTTCACACATTATTGACTAAATAATCACTTTACTTTGTAAAGGTCCAGTTCTGAAGAGGTTTAATTCCTCTGCTAAACGCTGATCACATCGATCTGTTATCAATAACCAGCCGAACGCAGTGAAACACCTGAGTGCCGCTCACCTTGAAGTGAACCCGGAGGTTGGAGCCCCTCGCCTTACATGCTGAAACACAAACATTCAGAAATTAGCCTGAACCTCAGTTACACCACTTTATCCCCTTTATCTCCAACAGCTCAGTTTCTTCATTCAGTTCTTTTCATCTTTAATCCAAAGGTGTCCTAAGAAGTCATCACAGCCATTCACGCTAAAATACCCCATTTCCCTCCGTACTCACATTTGGTCGGATTCTCGGGGTCGAGAGAGTAGCGGACCATTTTCAGATACCTGCAAGAAGACAAATATGTTCAGGGTTTGAAGTAAAAGCGCCTCCTTCTGCTCCTCATGACTCCTGCTAGCTTGTTAGCTCCTCCAGTCATCACTGACGCCATCGCTTTTCATCAAGAAAAAAACATTTAAACACTAAAAATCGCCCCAAACAGCTTAAAGCCTTATAACCAACAAGGGAAAATAGTTGTTGTGCATCCAAAACAGCCAATAAATTAAGTTAATAGTATAACACGCAGCCAACATGGCGGAAAGCTGAGATAGCCTCCAAACCGGCATCCCGACTAATACTTGAATAAAACCATGATCTGCGTCTCCAAACACAAACATATGAAACCATCCAGACTATTAACACACGACAAGTCAAATATGTCGGATAAATAAACACGATGGGGCAAATTTAGGTCAGATTAAAAGCAGATTCGTGCCTTCATACGCAGCACTGAGTTCCTACCTCTGAGGCCGCGAAAGGAAGAGGAAGACGGGGAGTCTGCGCTCCTCTTTTCTGCCTCCTGGAGGGTTTATCGCCCCCTGGCGGTCAGGAGGAGGCTGCACGCAGCGCAATGAGGTGGCGTGGCCAGCAGGGGGCGGTGTTTCACATCTGTTATTCAGTCCTTTAGACACAAAAACGTCCTGAGTTAACGTCTCTGTGTCCATTCAGACCTTTTTATTTTGTTTTATTTTATTTTATTTTATTTAAAACTCTATGAGGACATTTTTAACCCTCTAAACTGTGTTTATTTGTCATTGTTGTCACTTCTTCCGACTGTATGCTTCAGAATGGCCACTGTTTTGGTAAATTTGAGGTCCTTATATGTACAATTTTGTGGTGATCTTTTTTATATCTATGACTATTTTGTCTAATTTTTGTCTCTTTATTGACAGTTTTTATGTCTCTGTACAAACCAAATTTCCTAAAAAGTCCCTGTAAGATTTCTACTAGGTGTTGTAATTCATGAAGTTTAACTATGAAACCATATCATATCATATCTTGATAAAGATGTGATATTTGTACCAAAGAAGCAACTCTGCAGGAAAACTGTTTGGATTTGATTTGTTTCAGGATCCATCGACCGACGCTGATCCACTTCAGTCAGATTTAAACAGAGAAATCTAATTTTCTTCCTGGTCAATCAGCAGCCTGAGCCGCTTTCTGGAAGCTTGAAAATGCTCATAAAAAGAAACTGAAAGAATAAATTTCTGTTTGTGGACATTGAAACAGGATTTAGTGGAAACTTAAACGTCGCGTCTCAAAGCAAATTTTACATTTAGTTATGAAGCAGGTTCGTCTGAAGATTGCTGGATGATTGATCCGTGGATGCATTGATGTTGATCAGCTTTTATTTCTACATTGATAAAATCTCAAAGCTGCAGAACTTCCTCCTGTTGGAGGGTTAACACCGACGGACTCGGGAGGATTCTGGAAAACGTTTTCTCTGATGTAACATCTGGTTAACGCAGCATCTCACTGCTGGGGAATCATCCTCGTTGGATGGAACTTGTTATCCGAGTCTCAGAGGAAAATCCCGCCTTCCTGGAAAAACTTCTTCACACCTTCAGGCTTCAGCGCTTCTCCTCCAGAACGATGCTGCAGATGCTTTCAGGCTTGAACACATCTGGTTTCAGCAGGTTCTTCCTCCAGCCAGATGTTCTGGCTTTGACGCAGAGCAGGACCTCACTGCTTTTATTTGCTTTGGGCTTTTTTTTATCTTTACATCAACTTTAGGTGCAGCTGTCATTATTAAAATATTATTTCTATTGTTAATCCACATTTTAATAATGAAAAGATTTCATACACAAACAAACAAACAAATAAATGATCAGTCTTGGCCCGGGTCGTCTCTCGGCTCATTGAAGTGGTTAAAATCCTGAAAATGACTGAAAGTTTGCAGCAGCTCTGAAGTTGTTCAGTGATTCATGGAAAGAAGAGAAAACGTCGTTTGATGGTTTAAAGCAGATTTTTCTTTGTTTGGACATTTTTGTACATGAAGGAGTAAATGTGAGTAAAGAAGTGAGCAGACCAGTTAAAGCCAGTTATGCTTTATTTGGTTTTCATGTATAAAAACCCCTCGTGCACGCTCACGGAGCCGTGCACGTCATTGCACTGTAAATATGTCGGAGCTGGAAACGCCGTAAAAAAATAAAGCTTTTATTTACAAAACGCCTCCAGCTGCACCTGCAGGTCCTGCAGGAGGCGGAGCTCTGAAACGTGGCTTAAAACGCTCCAACACCAGCTCACATTCCTGATCCCAACCCCACATGAGTCAGACCAGGACCCGGGGTGCTGCTCAGACCAGGACCGCCGGGATCTGCTCAGACCAGGACCCGGGATCTGCTCAGACCAGGACCCGGGGTGCTGCTCAGACCAGGACCACCGGGATCTGGATTTTACTGGAGAACGTGGCAGCTGCTGGTTTTATTGCTACGTTTTTATTCCACGTTCTGTCCTGAACCGATGGACCAACCTGGAGGAAAATGAGCAGCTTGTTGTCTGAGATCTTTGTTTGAAATGTTTCGGTTTTTAATCCAGAACATTTCCAGAAACATCCACATGCTGCTGCTGGTAAATCCACAATGATCCATGATAACAGCATTATTTATCACATTTCACCATAAAAACATCACCATCACTACTATGTTGCTAAGAGACCTCTATTTAGACCTGGACATGATGATGAAGCCACATCCTGTCAGACTTTCCACCAATCAGAGAGCTTAGATTGACGGTAACGTCCAATCAGGAGCCGCCAAAGATCAACCAGTGAGCAGAAAGTTCTATGTGAGTGTGAAAAGAAGAAAAATAATGCTCCTCTATGGCTGGAATAAGGCCAGAAGACGTTTCTGATGCACGGTGGCACCACAAAGCAGCTGAGCTGGAGTTGTCAGAAGAGGGAATCCACTGCTGGCCCTGCCACGCCTCAGCAGCAGGACGGTTGACAGTGGATGATTTGAAGGACTTCTGCTCGATCTTTTCAGTGTTGATGGTTTTAAATAAAAAAGGGGGCCTTCTGGTGCACCATGGGACTCCTGAATGAAGCTAAACGGACTTGAGAATAAAGTGAATTTGGAGAGATTAAGAGAATTCAGGGGAGAATAAAAAATGTGGCAGAATATCTGTAAACTGCTCTCGTGACTGCAGACAAGCAACTCTGATCCTTTCCAGAGGAAGCCACAGTCGACAGGTGCTGGCTGACTCTGCACATTTCAAGCTAACAGAAAGCCGAGCTGCAGCAGGTGGAAGTGCACGGCCGATAAGCAAACGTGCATGATGTGATCAGCGTGACAGGATGTGTCACCTGAAGAAGCACATCTCCAGGGCCCTGTTTTACAAAGTTTCTTTCCACGCCTCGTTTCCAACACGTCTGACTCCTGGTTTCAATCAACAGACTGGAAAACCAGCAGCTGGGATGGAGGGATGCTGGAGGAACTCAGAGGTGATCAGATGATACGAACCTCTGCCGTCACAAGTCATCGTACTTCCCGACGGCTTCGTCACAGCCTGCATTCATCAACATTTACAGAAAGTTCATTTTTAGCCCCGAATCGGCCACAGAGGCAGGAAAAGACACAGAAAGGACACACTCCTGTGTTCGGGACACAAAGCGCACTATTGTCATGGTGTCTTTCTGACTTTTGAGCTTTCAGCGTGATGCTGAGCACAGAGGAGCTGTTGACTGTAACTCCAGAGCCAAACGCATGAGCTGGGCCCATCTGACCCGCCACAAGCTCCATGTGATGCCATCCTGCAGCCACTTACAAAACAGCCAAATCTGATCACCAGGAGACCCGGCAGGAGCACCTAATCCAGGTCCGGGTGTTTTCCTGCTGGTCACAGACAGAAGACTTTATCCATACATTTATTTATTTCACCGCTCATGGTTTTAAATTTATTAATTTCTTTTTCATTTCATAGCTGAGTCTTTCCAAACACTCCCCGGCTTTTAAGATATTATTCAAAATTATTTATTTATTTAATAAATTATACATAATTGCACACAATTCATTCATCCTTTCATTAAACAGTAATTTAGATTATTTATTTAATCTCTTGATTTTTTAGATCAATTTATATACTTTTTAGACTTTAATTAAAAATACAATAAAACAATATTTGATCTAATCTATATACATTTTTTGATAACTTTATATTTGTCAAATTCTATAAAGATAATTTAGTTTTTATCTTTTGTATTTCATTAATAAGTATATAATTAAACACAATCATTTAAACAATATGTTTATCTAATTGTCATACTTGATAGATACACTTATATATTTTTTTTTATTTTTATAAATATAATTTAGAAAAAAATTCCTGTAAAATAAAGGTTTTTTTCTTTTAGATTTATTCTACATGTTTTCTGGTTTCTGTCTCTCGCCCATCGTGGTGACGCTCTAACACCAACCGTTAGAACTGTATTTCTACTGAAAGAAACCCTTCGCTTTAGTTTTGTAATAAAATGAGTAACTCTGAGAAAATGCTGCTTTAGTCAGCTGGATGGAGGAAAATCAAGTCCTGACCCTCTTCAAAGGAAAACTGCCACGGGTTGAGCAAGTCGCCACATTTAACCCTGTTTTATCTCTGAAATGTGTCACTGAAGGGGCAGCACTGAGGAGTCTGCAGAGGAAAACTGGGGATGGACGAGAAAGCAGTCCATCCATTAAACTGGAAGATCTTCTGTCACATTTGTTTTAATTAAAAAGTCACTTCTTTAAGACATGTGTTGTCTGACTGTTTACAAAAAAAATTCCTGCAGATGCAGAGTGCATCCAACAGACTGAGCTGAAGATCGTCCAACATTTCAGATGCAGAAGGTCCTGCTGTACTTCATTTTTTCAGGAATATGCATCATTAAAATTCACCAAAGCCCTCAACATAAATCCAGTCAGATTTCATTATCAGAAGGCTCTTTTTAATCTTTTTAGTCACAGTGTAAACATTATTACATGCCAGTTTAGGTTTAATCAAATTACTGCACAGCAAATTGGAGCTCGAGAAGCAGTTTGTTTCTCAGAGGGAGGACTAATAGATCCTTATGACCACAGCTAAGTTAAACACCAACATCATCCTCCTCTCCAGGGACTCATAACCTCTCCAGCATCAAGCTGGAACAAAAGCTGCGGCACCGCACTGTTAAATGATGCCAAAAATAAAGAGAGAAGCTCTTAACCTCTTCTTGATTAGAGTCCTATGAAGCAGCAATGCTAACATGTAGCATAGCAACATTACGGGAGAAACTCAGCTAAAAGACTCTACCAAGCATCGGCATCCAAACCAAACACAGTTCAAACCCCAAGCAGTTATAT
>JBAGKM010000022.1:872640-883826 GCA_037177155.1 Melanotaenia catherinae
TCCGTTGCCCCCCAGTCTCTCCCCATCGCCTTGTATCCCCCCCCCCCCCCCCATTGCCCTGCATTGCCCCCCATCGTCCCTCCAACGTCCTGCTTCGACCCAACTTGCTGCTCAGCTGCTGAATGTGAAGCTTTAATCCCAGAAAATCCTTTAACTGGATTAAGAGTCAGACTGAGATCCACAACAAGAGTGAAAGTGCTACACACACGCGCGCACACACACACACACGTGTCAGTTGTACAGTTTGTACAAACAAATAAAGCATCAACAGAAATATAATCTGGCTGTTTTATTGGGCTCATCAGGATGAGCATTGTTCGGTCCTTGTCGCAACATCTCTGTTAACATGTTGGTGGGACTGGACAGGGACAGTTAATGTCCTTTCTGAGGACTTTATCTTGGACTCAGAGACCTGAGATATGAGAGGAACCTGGCAGACTACTAAATAAAACATCCTCCTGCAGCCCCAGGACAGATCCAAACAGGTCCTGAGCAGAGAGGGAGAACTTTGAGCCTCACAGGGCTCCATCTCCTGCATGAGACAGCACCAGATCCAGATCATCTGAACAACACCAAACGTCCTCTTTAACCCTGAGGAGCTGGAAATAAAGCCGAGGTCCGGAGTGTCTCTGCAGACATTAATCCCTCCCTGACAGCTCTGATGGGTCTGAGCCGTCAAGTCAGGATCAACTCTGCTTCTTCTATTTCTGTGTCCATCTAATTCGGGACCAACCTGAAACCTGTGAAGGCAGGAGACACACACACACACCAGAAACTGTCCAAACCAAAGCTCATTTTCTTTCAACTATTTTCATTTCTGAAGTCATTTTACTTAAAAGAAAAAGTTTTAGTTTAAATCTTTGTTAGAAAAGTAACAGGACTCGTCCTAAAGCTCGTTCTGAGCTTCATTCATGGAGAATAATCCGGTTATTTCCACTTTTTATCTGAAGTCAAAGTTCATCATAAACTGGACATTATGCAGTAAAAGAATCCAGATGTTCAAGATTTTTATAGTTTAAAGAGGTGAAGTCAGGAAGTTAAACCTGAACATGACCATGTGTTTGTGTATTTAAAAGCAGGAAATCCAGAACCCACCAGGGTTCTGTCTCCACAACCTGAGGACATGTGTTTAGTCTCTGTGGGTCTGAGCGGCACCAACAGGCTGCAGCCAGAAAAATCCAGACCATAAAAGGTCTGAAGAGGCAGATCTGCTGAGAGCGTCTCACAAACAAACTCTTTTCTTTTGTCTCTGCAGCTCGTCGTTCTCATCCCGTTCAGCTTCCACCACATCTGCAGCTTTGACCCCAAACGCTCCCAGCCTCTAACGGGTCCGTCAGACCACCACACCTGCAGCTCGGTCCTGGATCCAAGCCCACAGCCAGATTGTGGATCTGACCCGAGCTGCATCCAGGTTCTGGACCAGCCGGCTCCCGGCCTGGATCTTCCTCTGAGGGGAGGAAATGAAAACACGACGGAGATAAACAGCTGAAGACGTTTCCTGATCTCTGGGATCTGAACGAGTCCTGCGGGAGGAATTTCTGTCTCTTATCAGCGACTGCGGCTATAAAACAACTCGTTAAACATCTTTTCAGCCAAAACGTTTGAAGCCGACGCCAACTTGTCACACCCTGCTCGTCTGCAGCAGATTCATTCATCTCTACGCGTCTGAAACGTCGTTTCATTTGGCTCCAAGCAGACAGAGAAAACCAAGGAAATTCTCCTTAAATAGTTCCTGGTACTTTAACACACACTGATCCATAGAACTGGCCCCAGATTAGGACCTGATCTTAGACCCTTTTACACCAGTACTGGGAGAACAATATGATGCAAGGTTAAAAAAGGAAGTTTAGGATAAAACTCAAACATTAACTCAGAGTCTAAACATCCAGGTGTAACGCACTTCTCTGATTCTGCAGAGCAGACTGGATCTGGTCCACGTCCTGAACTGGTCTAACATCTGAGGTCTGTGAGCTCTGAAATAACAGCTGTAAAAACCTGAGCGACCTGGTCTGGAGCGCGTCAGCTTCTCCTTTAAACTGTGAGGAAGGAAACTGGGGTCAGAAGGGAGCCCCCGGTTCCTCCCAACCACCGCATCACATGACGCCGTCCGGCAGCCGAGCCAGCAGTGAAAACAGGTCAGCTGCAGCCACAAGCAGGATTATCCCAGTCCCTGAGGGGGGGTCGCCTCCCTGCAGCCCCGTCCTGCCTGTCTAAGCTAACGTCAGCAGCTTTGTTCCGCGGCCGGAGTCTGGGTGTGGCTGGATGAGATTACTGAGAGCTGCAGAGGTAACGTCCGTCCTGCATCAGCAGGGCCCACCCCCCCAACCCTCAGGGACCCCTCCCACCTCGACTCGACAATAATCCTGTCTGCAGTTTGGTGATGAATCGACCAACAGAAATAAAACTGAACTTGGTAAAAAAGGCAGTTTGCTGGATTATTTCTCTCCTGTAATAACACCAGCAGGACAATATTTAAGGGGGGGTTGGTACATTTTCTGGGGGAGCACCCCCCACGTTCAGCTGTTCACCTGCAGAAGCACCTGAAGTTGTACCTGCTTTTAAAGGTAATAATACAACCACCGGGCTTCTTACAGCTGTGATGCTACAGCACGTTTTTTACATCTACATGAAGCTTTTTGGTCATTTTCAGCCTTATTTTTATTTATTTTACCTGTAATCTAAAACATTATAGCTCCAAATTTATTCTATAAAAATCTAGCTCACATTTACCACTGAGTTAAAGTTATTACAATTATGTGTATATTAAACCATATCCATCTATCCTACCGTGCATGGCAGTGTGCTGGGTGTACTGGGTTACTCCTTATGTCCACTCGAGTGGATCATTTGCTAATTTATCATCCTATATGCTAGAAACAGCTTTTAAACAGGCATCCGCTGACGTGGAGGCTACGCATGACACAGGGAGAAATCATCCAAACACACGTTTATTTATTTATGACTAAAATCAAATCTAACTCATATTTAATGTTTATACTGAACTCAGTTTATCGGTTTTCTGGTAAAGGAACCGTAGAAGCAAGACAAGCTGATAAAACATTACTGTTTAAAGTAGAGCTGTGATGTTACTGCAACACATCATTTAATGATAAAATGTCTGAAAACTGAATTTAACATGATAAAAACCTACAGCCAGACTAGTCAGACCAGCATCCGCTTCAGGTTTTAGTGTTTCTAGTTCTTCTGATTCTATAACTGGTACAAACAGGGTTTTGTTTTGGATCAGTTTTATAGGATCAGAATAACCTGATGTGTGTGAGTTTAGGTGGAGGAGGGGCAGCTGGGTGAGACAGGAGGCCCAGGTGGAGAGCACTTACCCGGGAAGGCGTGTGGGCTTGACGACCCTCTCTTGAGGCACTTGGAGCAGAGGATGTGGACGGAGTAGTGCAGGCCAGGCCACTCCTGCAGCAGCGCGTTCAGCTCCTCCACCAGCGGCGTGACGGCCTGCCACGCAGTCCACATGTTGGGCAGTGAGGCGTGGCTGGCGATGGACAGCGTCTCCTCCTGCAGCTTCCCCCTGGAAGGCCGGTGGCTGATCACCACCGGGACCTTCCCCCGATAGGCCAAGATCTGATCCCTGCTGTCCGAGCGCTGGACCACATGGCCGTTGATCTGCACGCTGAAGCGGGCGAACAGGCCGGGGGGGAACAGGAAGGGGAAGCTGTACTGGACGTGGAGCTGCTCCACGGAGAAGAGGGGACTGACGGGGAGAGCGCTGCCTCCAGCCGTAGCCTCCACCCGTGCTTCCTGGCTGCTGACATAGCTGGGGAACTTGTACCAGACCGTGGCTCCGTTCAGGGGCTTGCTACGGGGTTTGTTGATACAGTAGCAGACCCCCATCTTCTCCAGGAGCTCCATGATGAGGTGGAGGTCCTGCTGGGTCTGGATAAGCGGCCTCAGGAGCAGCCGGATCACATTGGAGGGCAGAAGGCCGTGCTGGAGGAAGTCCTCAACGTGGTGCTGCAGGTGGGTGACCCTGAGGTTCTCACCCTTCTCGTCTTCTATAACCAGACTCACCCTCCCCTTGTCCCCCCTCTCCCCCTCGGACAGCAGTCGGTCCAACAGAGTGGACTCGTCCCTCTGGAAGAAGACATTCAGAATTGCGATGAAGCGTGGAAGGTTGTGGAAAACGTACTCCTTCAGGGTCAAACTGTCCTCAAAGTAGAGCAGCTTCCCGCTCTCGTGCAGGTAGGACAAGGCGCTCTGCAGCCGGTCCTCGGTGAGTCCCGCCTGGAGGCCCAAACGGGCCGAGTTCCACCACGACAGCCACAGATCTTTGGACTTAAAGTGCAGCTCCTCCAGCATCTGCCAGGACTTTGGCAGCACGCGGTGGAGGTTGGGGAAGATGTCCCGGTGGTCTGCGACGGACATGAGCTTCTCCTGCAGCCGCCGGATGTTCCTCTGTGTCTCCGTGCAGCTGACGCTCAGGACGGGGCACAGGATCTGCAGCCGGTGGTTCAGCATGTACTGCAGCTGGGCTTTCCGCCGCCTCAGGTTCCGGTCGCTGACACCGTAGAACAGCACGTGAGGGCTGGAGGTGCGGACGCTGAAGCCCTGCTCCAGGGCGTGGTCCACCTGCTGAGCCAGGCTCCTCAGGATCTGGGTGTCCCTCTTCTCCTGCAGCCCAATCTGCTGGTGGATGTCCAGAGTTTTCTCCTCCAGCTCCGCCTCCGAACACAGGTCTGCGTGGGTGCCCACCAAGCACACCACGGCGTGGGGGACTTTGGCACAGAGCAGGTGGAGGAAATACCCCACGTGGGTGTAGAAGTTCTTGGGTGAGTATGTTTTGAGATTGAGGACAAGGATGAAGAGAGCACCAGGGGACAGAAAAAAGGGAGTGATGAGGTCGTAGTTTTGGTTTCCTGACAGATCGAACACCAGGAAGGTGAGATGGCGATCAGCATCCGCCACCCAGTTGGTGACTTCGATCCCTTTGCTTCCCTGGGCTCCTTGGACGTCCTGCTTGGTGCTCACCAAGCTCTGCCTCAGCCGGGTTTTCCCAGCAGCCTTCATCCCCATCAGGACCAGTTTGAGCCGCGGCTTCACGGCGTGCTGCGACTGGGCGAGCTCCTTCTGGTAGACGGCGATGTAAGGGATGCCCTTCATACACACCTCGTAGGGAGGCTGGATGAGCGGGTTATCCTTCACCTTCCAAATGTTCACTTTAGACAGTTTCTCAAAATGATCTGGAAGAATCGCTATTTGGTTACCCTGTAAAACCAGTTCCTCCAACTTCTCCAGCTCCACGATGGAGTCGGGCAGGTGTGTGATGCTGTTATTGTCCAACCAGAGGTTGGCCAGCTTCACCAGCTGACCAATCTCCTCTGGAACATGAGTCAGTTTATTCCTGCTCAGGTAAAGTTCCTCCAACCCTGTGATGCTTAGAAGAACCTGGGGGAAGTTCTGGAACTCATTGGAGGATAAATTGATCATTTTCAGTCTCTGCAGGCAGCTGAATGCAGGCGGCAGCGCGCTCAGGTGGTTCCCGTCCAGCATCAGGCTCTCCAGGCTGTGCAGGTGGCAGAAGGTGTCAGGTAAGGAGGACGTGTGAAGACTGCTGAGCCACAGGATTTTGGTGGACTTCAGCCTCGTGATGTCAGCTGGTAACACCTCAAACTTGTTCCCGGAGAGATCCAGCTCCTCCAGCTCCTTCAGGGCCAGGATCTCAGGGGGGAACTGATTCAGCTTGTTGTGGTCTGCATCTAGCGTCCGCAGGCTGAGGAGGCCGGAGAAGGATCTGGGGAGGTTGTGCAGGTCGTTGAAGCTGATGTCCAGCTCCTCCAGGGACTGGAGCAGCCCAATCTGAGCTGGCAGGTTCTGGACTTTGTTGTGACTGATGCACAGCTTCTTCAGCCCCTTCAGCTGACCCACGCCTTCGGACAGGCTTCTCAGGCTGTTGTGGCTCATGTCGAGCTCCACCAGCTGGCCCAGCTCGAACACGCCCCGGGGAACGGAGCTGAACTTGTTCCTGCGGAGGATGAGGATGCGCAGGTTGTTGAGGGTGGACCCCAGCCCGTCCGGCAGCTCCTGCAGGGAGTTGTTCCCCAGGTTCAGCGCCTCTATCTCGGCTATGTCCTCTGGCAGGACGATCTGGTTGTTTTTGGAGCAGAGGGTGAGCTGGCGCAGGTTGCTCCGCAGCTTCCTGGAGCGGAGGGCGGCATCCCTCCACAACCTGGCCGTCTTCAGCTTGTTCTCCTTGTCCTCCATGGCGCTGCAGCCCGACCCCCCTTCCTCCTGCTGCTCCTTGTTTTCATTCAGAGTTCTCATGGAGCGGGCTGCATGGTGGACGGAGTCCCTCAGAAATCAACGAACCCCCCCTCAGAGAGGAGAGAAGAGCCACTTCGAGTCGGGAAATAACGAGGAGCGTCGACGGGAACGGGAGGAGTGTCCGCGGAGGCATCCTCTCCTCCTGCGCCACTCCGCGCACAATGAGAGTCGACCAGAGCCGCTACAGCTCCGGATCTCTGCCCGAACCGGACCCCCGGAGCAGCGGTTGTCCTCGGGTCATCGCGGCCGTCCGCATCGCTTCCAGAGCCTGTCCACTGGGTCTCTGTCCGCCTGGATCCACCCGTTTCTGAGGCTTTCCGAGACGCTGAAGGTCTTCCTGGAAGCAGAAGGTGGAAGTGAAGCAGCAGCAGCGAACACTGCGTCAGATCTCCCGGTGCTCCTCCTCCTCCTCTTCCTCCTCCTCCTGCTGCTGCTGGGTGGAGGGAGGAGGAAGAGGGAGAATCATCATCCTCGACTGTTTTAACCTGCTTCAAATCAGACAAGAAAAGCAAATATAAACTAAATAATAATAAAAACAGTCATGATGCTGATTCAAACTCAGTAATATGAGAAATAAGAACATTTAACACTAAATCCACAAGTCAGAGAAAACATGAGGGAATTATTTTATAAATAACAGGATAAAATGATCTGGTCGTTTTAATCAGAATAGACTGGAAACTGTAGGCATCATCATCATCATCATCTTCATCTATTTTTCGTGTGAGTTGATGCAACAACACATCACTAAGTTTTTTATAATGTTTTGAGTTTTTAATCACAAATGATTATTCTTTACAGTCTGGCTCCACCTGGTGGACAGGATGTGTAAGTACATGAACCAGCTGGATCCACACAGATGATGAAGCAGGAGAACTTTCCTGAGTATGACACAGAATCTGAGCGAAGAACCAGTTTAAACTGGATCTTTAGACTCTTTGTAAGAAAACTACGTTATATGTTCCCAATCCTTTAGTTTTCTCTGTAAAACCAGCAAATATCAGGCAGTCTGACAAACAGAAAAAAAATGGATTTTTCAACAACAAGGTGATTCCCACAGAACTGTTAGCTGTTGGCTTCTCATAAAGGAGAAGAGGAAAGCGATGTTCTGAAGAAACAGAAACAAATCTAGCAAAGAGGGAGGTATACCAGGGGGTATTTCATGAAAGTTGCTCAACAAAGAGTTACGCTTACTGGACAGACGGACAGATAGATAGATAGATGATGGATGGATGGATGATGGATGGATGGATGGATGATGGATGATTGAATGGATGGATGGACGGATGGATGATGGATGGATGGGTGGAGGGGTGGATGGATGGATGGGTGGAGGGGTGGATGGATGGATGATGGATGGATGGATGGATGGGTGGATGGATGGATGGAAGGATGATGGATGGATGGATGGATGAATGGATGATGGATGGATGGACGGATGGATGGATGGATGGATGATGGATGGATGGATGGATGGATGGATGCATGGATGGATGGATGGATGGATGGATGGATGGACGGGTGGATGGATGGATGGATGAATGGATGATGGATGGATGGATGGATGGACGGATGGATGGATGGATGCATGGATGGATGGACGGATGGATGGATGGATGGGTGGAGGGGTGGATGGATGGATGGACGGGTGGATGGATGGGTGGATGGATGGATGATGGATGGATGGATGGATGATGGATGGATGGGTGGATGGATGGATGATGGATGGATGGATGGATGATGGATGGATGGATGGATGGATGGATGGATGGATGGAGGGATGGATGGATGGGTGGACGGGTGGATGGATGGATGATGGATGGATGGATGGACGGGTGGATGGATGGATGGATGGATGGACGGACGGGTGGATGGAGGGATGGATGGATGGGTGGAGGGGTGGATGCATGATGGATGAATGAATGAATGGATGGATGGATGGATGGATGATGGATGACTGAATGGATGGATGGATGGATGGATGGATGGGTGATGGATGGATGGATGATGGATGGATGAATGGATGGGTGATGGATGGATGGATGGTTGGAAGGGTGGATGGATGGATGGATGGACGGGTGGATGGATGGATGGATGGTTGGAAGGGTCGATGGATGGATGGATGGACGGGTGGATGGGTGGATAGATGGATGGGTGGATGGATGGATGGATTAGTGAGACTAAACCATTACAGTTAAACCAGAGTAAACAACAGTAACAACTCAGCTGCTCTGATAGAACCAACCCCTTCCAACTTTACTTTTATCAGTGACGTCAGACTGAACAGGAGAGGAGGGGGGTTGCAGTTTTATTTAATGAATCGTTCAGTGGAAGCAGTTATCTCTTGGAAGTTTTACTTCTTTTGAATGCGTGGCTCTTCAGTTGAAAGCTTATTATAATATAATTTATCTAAATTTCTATAGACCACCAGGGCACTGCGCAGAGTTTAATGATGAGTTTAGTGAATTGCTCCTACAATTTGTTTGGATTTTGACTGTGTAATTATTGATTTTAACATCCATGTAGACAACCCTCAGGACAAAGCGACTACAGATCTGGGTAACAGTGTGGAGAATTTAGGGATGACTCAGCATTTAACAGAGCCCACACAAATTAAAGGACACACTCTAGACGGTGATTTCAAAGGATTTGGATGTTTCCATGATAACTGTGTGTGATGTGGGCCTGTCTGATCATTACTGTGTTTTCTTTGAGTGTACAGTTCCTGTTCACACTAATGTCTCAACAGAGGTGATCACAAAACGCTGTATAACTAAAAACAGGACTGGGATGTTTAACCAGGTCTTCTCTTTAACACCTGCCCTGTCAGGCGGTTCAGCTAATGAGCTTGTTGCTAGTTTTAATGCTAAAATGTTAAATATTGTGGATGCTATTGCTCCTATTAAGGTGAAGGCTGTCTCTGGAAAGAAAAAGTCTCCATGGAGAAATTCCACATTGGTGAAAAATGGAAAAAGAGAGTTCAGGATAATTGAAAAAGCTGTTTTTCATCAACTAAACGACTTTTAACACAAAACAACTGCTACAATGTCTTCCAGTCATGTTTTAGAAAGCACCACAGCACCTAGATGCTCTGACCAAAGTCATTAATTACATATGTTTGAACACAGACGATGGAAAAATGTCAGTCTTAGTCTTACTGGACCTTATATTCACCACATACCTCGCATTTGATACAGTTGACCACGATATATTACTTAAATGACTGGAGAACTGGGTGGGCCTCTCTGGCACTGCACTACTCTGGTTTAAATCTTATTTAGATAATAGAAAGTACTTTGTATCAGTAGGTAATTTTACATTTAAGCAGACAAGAATTACATGTGGAGTTCCTCAAGGTTCCATCCTGGGGCCTCTTCTGTTTAACATCTACATGCTCCCACTGGCACAGGTCATGAAGAAAAACAAAATTAGTTACTATATCTACGCAGATGACACACAGATATATATTACACTGACATCAGGAGATCGAGGCCCCATACAGGCTCTTGGTAAATGCATTGAGGAGATTATTGACTGCATAAACCTGAATTTTTTTCAGTTAAACAAAAACAAAACTGAGGTGATGGTTTTTTAAGCCAAAGAGAAACGATTAAAGGTCACCACAGAGCTTCAGTCTATACATGTAAAAACCACCAACCAGGCCAGAAATCTGGGTCTATTGATGGATTCAGACCTCGGCTTTGAGAAATATGTCAAGGAAATCGCGAAGTCAACCTACTATCACCTTAAGAATGTATCAAAGGTAAAAGATCTGATGATTCAGCAGGACCTGGAAAAACTAGTCCAGCTTTCATCTTTAGTCGGCTTGATTAATGTAATAGTGTTTTTACAGGTTCTACCCACAAAAAATCAATTAGGCACCTGCAGCTGATTCAGAACTGAGTTGCTTGAGTCCTCACTAAAACCAATAGAGTAGAGCACGTCAGTCCAGCTCTGAGGTCTTTACACCCAGGGGTGAAAGAAAGCCGGCATGCTCCAGCACGGCATACCACTAAAAGATACACTGGTGGTAAGCAGTACCAGGAAGACGGGAGAGTTGCTGTCTGCTATAAAGGTCAGAACCAGTCACGACTGCACACTGGGTCAGACAATTGATCAATGAACAACATACAATTTCAAAAACTAATTTGTGTGATTAAAAATTCCTTCATTCCAAATTGTTTCTGAACTGTCAGTGCTGTATTACGGAGCAGGCATCTCCCACTCTTCCTCAAGGCTTTTTTTTCCCCCTTTTCATTTTTAATTTTAATGTCACAGAACAAACGTGCTTAACAACTGAAGGTTTCACTGCACATTTGTGTCTACTTCCCATACACAGCGATTGCCATGGGCATCGGTTCATTTCATTTAATGCACTGGGATGCTTTCCACAATTGGTCAACAGACGTCAAGAGACGCCGCTTGCGCCGTAACAGGATGAACAATAAATTACACAAATGAAATTTCACACATTCTTGTGGTTGGCTAAAACAATAAACAAAATTTAAATTTCTACCAGTTATTACCTACAGGCATTTAAATAAAGGTTTTACTTGTGAGTTCATGAGCTGTTCTTAGAGACATCCATCCATCTATTTTGTGCCGCTTATCCAGAGTTGGGTTGCGGGGGCAGCTGCCTAAGCAGGGACACCCAGAATTCCCTCTCCCCGGCCACATTCACCAGCTCACCAGTTCCGGGAGGGAACCCAAGGCGTTCCCAGGCCAACCAAGAGATGTAGTCCATCCAGCATGTCCTGGGCCTTCCCCGGGACCTCTTTCCGGTGGGATGTGCCCAGAACACCTCACCAGGAAGGCGTCCGAGAGGCATCCTAACCAGATGCCCGAGCCACCTCATCTGGCTCCTCTCGATGTGGAGGAGCAGTGACTCTACTCTGAGC
>JBAGKM010000022.1:909344-920889 GCA_037177155.1 Melanotaenia catherinae
GTTCATGTCCCTGGTGTGTGTAACCCCGCCCACCTGCTCGCCAGGTGCTGAAACATGGCCGCCCACTGCTCTCCACCACATGTAGAGACGGATTAAAGGCAGAGCTGGATTCTCAGTTGTGATGAAGAGCAAAAATGTTGATGATCATCATTGTTATCATGTTGTTGTTAAAGTGGTGCTATGGAACCTTCCCACCTAGAACTCAGCGTTCCTGACTTGTTTGCTGGAACGTTGACATTCATGAAGCACATTTCTGGAGAGCTGCAGCCCAGCAGCATCACCATGCTGAGAAACTGGACTAGTTTCTCTTCCGGGACCCTGCGTGACGTTCCAGCTTTACACAGCGACTCACCGTGTAGGCGACATGTACACCACCCCAATAATAATCTCATCCATCCTGTCCCCCCAATGGACATTTTCTGGCTCCGCCACTGGACCCAGTTTACCTTCATGTAATCTAGTAAATTCAACCCACAAAAATGCTTTTACATAAAAAAGAAAGTTAAATTAAAAGTTTACTTTCCATCTGGTGGACACAGCTTTGTCTTAATGACCATGTTTAGATGAACATCTGGTAATTACCGATTTATCAGCCTGGTCGTTTTAAAGAGGAATTTGTCTGCCAGACCTCTCACCTCCCAGTTTACCTCTGCAGGCTGCATGGAAAACATCGCCCCGCCCACATCAGCAACCATGGACCAATCAGATCAGTTGTTTCTGTGTAATACAGGTGTAGCAACATGTTTAAGTCATTTGAAGCGTTGGCTGTTAAAATGTAAAAATCTGGGAGGCTCAAACCTTAAATGGCCCACTTTACCTGAAGTTACCCTCCTACATCTCTGTGTACTTTAAGTACTGTATTAAATCTACATCCTGTACCATTTTATACTTTTCCACTAGTACTAGAGTACTGACAGCCAACGTTGTTTCAATAACTCATGTTTTCTAATACTGCTAAAATTATTAGATTTTTCTTACAAATGATGAAATAGATCCACTTATGGGTGCACAGATGTACAACAAATTAGGCTTTACTACTTTATCGGGCGGCCAAAGCAGAGAAATGTCATAATCCTCATTTTTACTGTTAACAGGGAAAATAAACTACATCTACTGTGGAGGAAAACCTGGTTTTGTCTTTTCCTTTTGACAATATTTTCCATCTATTGTTTCATCTTAGTTACTGTAAAGCCATAAACACTCTTGAGCATCAGTAAATTCGAATATTAAAAACCCAGTCAGCTTATCTGGTCGAGACCTCACACGTGAAGATAAAAAAATCAGTTTTGATCGTACTGTGTGTGGTGGCTCTGAAAATGTAATCACAGAACAACACACACATGATAATAATGTCCCACAACTCATCTACGATCTAGTCCTCCGAGCCAGACAAACCTCAAAACGTAGTAAAAGAACCATAGCAACAACCGGAAAACACAGCACCCAGCATGGAGGAGGACATAGAGGACGAGGGAATGATGGTGGTTTTGGGACTATTGTCAAGATAAAAAGCCAGAACTGGAAAAAATAACTGGAGACAGCGTGAACACGGACTTTATATACTTCCTTGTTCTCCAGCCAGCTCGCTCTCTGATTGGCTACATTCTGTACCACGTCACCATCCACACAGTCACGATGCACGAGTCGTCGGCGTTCCTCAGAAATCGGCTCTGAAATATTAAACATGTTAAATATTCCCGACTGTCGGCTACGACCCGTTTCAGAGCGGATTATTGGGACAAATCGACTCGTAATCTCAGACTAAATGATGATTGGACAGGAAATCTCACGATGATCAGGCGTTTGCCGTCCGAGGTCGGGAAGAAGCAAAATCTGGACAAAAACAGCCCAAAAATCGTTGTGTGTACCAGGCCTAAGTTCAGTCCTCCGATGGCTTCCAGTATTCCTGATTACATGATCTTTGATCCAGAACAGATTGTAGCTCAAACCAAAGGCAAAGCCAGCTACACGAGTCCCAGTCTGCATGTGACTGAGGACCTGTGCATATACGCCGTGTAGAGCAGCACCGGTACCAACTTCAGGAGACTCTGGCTGGACCGTCACCTTCCTGATGCAAACAACCCAATTTGGGCTAAACAGAGAATCCTGGATGAGGAACGGCGGAGGCATCAGACCCAGAGTTTCTCCAGAGTTAAATGAAGACGAAAATACAACCAAATAAATGAGGAATGCTTTACCACCAATAACAACTCAGAGTAGTTTAAACACTTAAATTCACTGCTGAACATAAAAATAAGTTTTCACCAGAAATGTATAAAACAATGTGAAGCATCCAGAGAGCAGATGAGTTCCAGCTGCAGGTAAAAACCGTCTGTTTCTGATCTGAACTCGTTTTATTAAAGAGGGACGAGACAGAAGCAGCTTCAGTTCATTCAGTCCATCATCACACGCCTCGTCTCAGTGACAACAACCAGGACCGCCGCGAGACTCTGATCGAGTTTATTTTCTCACAGAAGACGCAAATATTCATCACCATGACAACCAGACACCAGCACAGCTGCTGCTGCTACAACTTCATAACAAACTCATCTGTTTCTACATCATTACTCAGCCCGGATGATAGAACGACATTTACATTTCTACAGAGGAGGCTGATGAAGATGGGCTCAGTCCTGCTTCATCATCAGCATTCTGACTGTGTGGACTTCTTTTCTCTTTAACATGTTCGATGCTCTCAGGACATTTTAACCGCTTTAGACCTCTCCTGGTTACCATGACAACGGCTTTTTCCTGGTGGAGGGGTTTCAGATGCTGAACCGACTGTTTACTTCTGAGCTGAAGAATAAACTTCAAACACTGCAGCCACAGCTGAGAGCGTAACCACGGCAACCGTCCCTCTGACAGACTCCTGGTGTTCCTCAGGGATCCGCTCTCGGCCCACGTTTTTAACTAAAAGCAGTTCAGGTGTAAAACAGGTTTCCTGTACAGGTTTGTGGAGTTAAATGGAGACGGACGTGCGGACGGTGAAGATTCCTTCTGAGACGTAGAAACAGATGAAAACACAACAACAAACATTCTGCCGCTGGTCTTTAAACACAACATGTGCAGCGTGTCGATGGTCCGTCAGCTTCCGGTCACATGATTCCGCCGCTTCATCACGTGTCGACATGGAAACCGGACCTGCTCTCAGGACTGAAGGTAAAGTAGTTGAGACATTTTTTAAGTGCAGATGAAGTTTTCAGTGAGGATCATACAGTTCAATAAATTTACAACATGAAGACAAAATAAAAAATATAAATAAACGTTAAACTAACAAGGACCTTCATCAAACCGTTAACACAGGGCAGATTCACACTGAGCATGCTCAGACGCTCACAGCGCTGCATCTGCTGCAGCAGCGTTCATAGAAAAGACAGAGACAGCAGGAATGTTCCTTCAGTGTGCTCCACCGACCAGCAGCCATGTTGGATGTGGCGACTGTGAGATGTTTCAGGTGGACCTGAACCGTTCGGTTATTACAGTGCATGCTGGGAGGACAGGAAACAGCTGAGATGTGGAGTTCATGCGCTGCATCAGTGGATGTGAAGACGGAGATGCTCCATCAGACTCCGTCCCAGAGTTAGACGTCGTCAAAGATTCTGCTCCGAGAGGACGACATGGACAGATAGCGTCCTCCTGCGTGCCTGAAACATAAAACACAGCTGGAGAGTCAGCAGAGGAGTTCGGATGCTCCTCACGGTTCATCAAACACCTGCTGGAAGCAGGAATGAAGTTTCTGAAAGGACGGAAACAAGGAAGCTGCTCTGAGACACAGCAGAGACAGAAGTAAACACGTGACGTCATGAACAGGTGTGTGATGGACTTCCTGTTTACCTGCCAGACTCTCCGTCCACAGCGTCGTCCGTCAGAGTGTCGGCGTTGAAGTCTAAAGGTTCGGCGTCCTGCAGCAGCTCGATGCAGTCCCTCTCTGCTCGGCCTCCGGAGCGAGAGTACTTGGCCTCTGTGGGTCAGACAGGAAACAGTCAGGTGACGACTTACCGGCTGCTCATACATGACGATGAGAAACACGCCTGTACTGACGTCTGCTGCTGGAGTTCACCGAGTCGGAGTAACTGGTCTCCTTCATCTCGTGGCTGCTCCTGTTCCTCGCCGTGTAGTCTTCTCTCTGGTTTCCATAACGCTCCTTCCACTCCTGAAACACATGATGGCACGCCATCAACACGGCATTAACACGCCATCAACACGCCATCGACACGCCATCAACACGCCACCAACATGCCATCGACACGCCACCGACACGCCAGCAGAAGATAGAAAATAATGATCCAGTAACAAGAGGCTCCGGTGAGGATTGTTAGGGAGCCACTCACCCTCCGTCTGGTCTCTCCATCTTCGATCCTCTGCCTCTTCCTCCTCTCTGAGGAAATGAAAGCAGACGTCAGTGTGAATTTATTCTGATTGTTGGTCTCACAGCGAACGTTGTCTCACCGCGTCGGATCAGCTCCTTCCCCTCATCAATCAGGTCAGACGTCATCTCATTATCGCCCACAAACTGCTGGAAGCCCAGAAGGTTCAGACAGCGAGTTCCCAGACTGCACACAGAGATTCCCTCATTATCATCATCATCATCATCATCACCATCATCATCGTCATCATCATCATCATCACCATCATCATCATCACTATCATGACCATCATCATCATCATCGTCATCATCATCATCATCACCATCATCATCATCACTATCATGACCATCATCATCATCATCATCACCATCATCATCATCACTATCATGACCATCATCATCATCATCATCATCATCACCACCATCATCATCATCGTCGTCGTCATCATCACCATCATCATCATCACCATCATCATCATCACTATCATGACCATCATCATCATCATCATTACCATTATCATCACCATCATCATCATTATCATAATCACCATCGTCATCACCATCATCATCATTATCATCATGACCATCATCATCATCATCATCATGACCATCACCATCATCATCTTCATCATCATCACCATCATCATCATCACCATCATCACCATCATCATCATCATCATAATCATCACCATTATCATCATCATCATCATCATCATCATATTCATCACCATCATCATCACCATCATCATCACTATCATCATCATCATCACCATCATCACCATTATCATCACCATCATCACCATCATCATCATCATCATATTCATCACCATTATCATCACCATCATCATCACCATCATCATCACCATTATCATCACCATCATCATCACCATCATCATAACCATCATCATCATCACCATCATCATCGTCATCACCATCATCATCATTATCATGATCATCATCATCACCATCATCATCATCAGTCTGCAGCTGCAGCCAAAACTAGAGAAGCTGCAGTGAGCGATGCTCTCATCAGCACCGTTTCATCTTTCTCCTCCTCACTACCATCATCATCATCATCAACTCATTTCCAGTTTTAAATGAAATCCATGTTTTGTTAAAGAATAACCGACTAAAAACTGATCTGAAGATGGATTCAGATGAACCCGCTTCTCCCCGGCTCACCGCCCGGCTGGCGGTAAAGGAGCGGACCCGCTTCTCCCCGGCTCACCGCCCGGCTGGCGGTAATAGGAGCGGACCCACTTCTCCCCGGCTCACCGCCCGGCTGGCGGTAATAGGAGCGGACCCGCTTCTCCCCGGTTCACCACCTCAGGTTTTTTTCACAGTAAGAAAATAATCAACTTTACGTGTCGCCTTATTTTACCTAAAGATTTATTAAATCATTATTATTCTACATGTTATTTATGACCTGCAGTCCAGAAGCCAAAGCATCACATTTATAAAAGCTGAGAACATCAGATGTTCCACATTTTAGCTCCAGAACATTTTAGAACCAGACGGTGAAATGTGTCACCTGAAGTAGGTGGCGATGCAGAGGATGACTATCAGCATGGGGTAGTAGATGTAGAACCCGTCAGCGATGAAGGACAGGACCCGCATCGATCCCATGATCTGAAACACCAACAGAAGGTCAGACAGGAAGCTGCAGCAGGACGTCCTGCAGAGCGGCGACTCGCCGGGTTTTTACCGAGGTGTAAGCCGTCTGCAGCTTGTGCTGGTGGGAGATGGCCGAGTCCATGTGGATCAAACCCAGGAAGTTGAGGCAGAGAGGCGGAGTCAGACGACAGAAGAGCCTGCAGAGGACAGAAAAGCTGCGTCATCCACTTTCTGAACGTTTACAGCTGTGAAGCTTTCTAAAAATGACTCACATGTAAGCCCACAAACTGTTAAAGACATGCAAGGATTACTGGAACCATGTCCTAATGTCTGATGAGACCAAGATAAACTTATTTGGTTCTGATGGCGTCAAACGTGTGGAGGCAACCAGGCGAGGAGTACAAAGACAAGTGTGTCTTGCCTGCAGTCATGCATGGTGGTGGGAATGTCATGGTCTGGGGCTGCATGAGTGCTGCTGCAATGGGGAGCTACAGGTCATTGAAGGAACCATGACGGCAGAGCATGACCCCCTGCCTTCGGAAACTGGGCCGCAGAGCAGGACATGAAACCGACCCCAAACACACCTCCAAGTAAACCACTGCCTTCTAAAGAAGCTGCAGGTAAAGGTGATGGACTGGACATGTCTCCAGGCCTGAACCCAGATCTGGAGGACCAGAAGCTGAAGTTCCTTCACGTTGTTTAGCAGAGCAGGTGTTAAATGTGGGGAACAAAGTCAGATATTTAGCTCGGATCATTAGGAAGGATTTATGTGGTGATGATGTAAACTGAGTTTTATATGAGCACAGACGGGGTTAAAACAGGTTTTCTGAGAACGTTCTGACTCCTTTCTGTCCATCTGTAGAGCAGTTACAGTAAAGCTCAAATTAAAAAGCTGCAGGTGACGTTTTTCTTCTCCATCCAAGGTGGACAAGGGTCCCATGTCTGTAGATAATCTTCCTACCTTCATGCTGTATGGAGGGATTTCCTCTTCCTTTTGGAAGCAATGAAACAATGATCATGTTAGATTTATTAGCTCCAAGCCTGGAAGATGTTTGTCTGGATCTCTGCGGTTGGGTTTTATGATTCATTTAGTTTCCTGAAAGAAAAACTGGACCTGGTTTCACTCACATGCCGCTGAACTGCAGGCTGTAGGCGTCGGTCTGGTGGTGCGAGGCCAGGTAGTAGTAGTTGAAGACCCGGATCCGGAACACGGTGGAGTAAACACACGTGCACAGGAAGAAGATGGTGATGAAGCACGCCATCTGGTGGAGAGACGAGACAGTCCTGATGAAGACCTGCTCACTGAACAGGGTCCAGCTTCAGAGCAGCGATGTGGGTCAGAATTACAGAGGAGTCCCACCTCGATGTACAGGTAGTTGTAGTCCCGCTCGGCCAGCTGGATGAAGACGGCGAACAGGGACAGGACGGGGCGGGTGCTGAAGAAGGTGCACTCGGACCAGACCACGGCCACGCTGAACAGACTCAGAACCACCGCCAGCAGCCGGTAGAACCAGCGCTTCAGGAGACACTCCCAGTACCACTCTGAGACAGACAGACAGAGATTAGTCCTGACTGTGGTGGTACCGTTCTAACCCGAGGATCAGAGCCGGAACCAGAACCAGAGCTAGAACCATGGTTCTGGTTCTGTTTGGCTCCACTGAATCGTTGACCTGTGTGGACGGGTTCAGCTGAAACCCACCTGCAGTCGGGGTGTAGATGTATCTGGTGAACCAGCCGACCGGCTCAGAGGACGGGAAGCTGTGGACAAACTGGTGGCTGGAGCTGGTCTCGTTCTTGGCTACATCCTCCAGATGGATGGCCTGCTGCAGGAGGATCTGCCACTGGACCCGGGTCCGGTTGTGTCTCTGAACTGCGTAGATCACCTGCAAACACACACAAGCTTTCTAACACCTCCAGGAGGTACTGCTCTGCTCCACCAGGTCTGACTTGGTGTTCCTGAACATCTTCGTACTTTTATTTCTCTCCCCAGCGTCAGTGAACATGACAGAAGCAGAAAACTACTGCAGCCTTTAACGAGGTGAAGAGGAACTTCTTCTACTCTCTAACAGCATCTCCTTCTCCTGCAGACTGGAGAATCAGCTCCACCAACTTATAACACTTATAACAGCAGCAAATACAAACGTGATGTCCGATGAATAATGCCATGATTAACGGTGGTATTAAACGCCACAATTATCCTAAAGATCCCTCAATATCAGTACTTTCCATAAAGGATGATGATCAGCTCAGTCCATGTACTTTTAATAACATGGAAGTTTAGTTTCACAATGACAGAACAGATTTATTAGTTGAGCTTCTGATTAACATCATCTCCCTTTTTCCTGAAATGACTGGTTCCCCCCCGAGCGTGGCTCTTAGGAGGAATAACATGGAACGTGTCTTTATTCTTTTCTGCTAACAGCTTTATATCTAACATAGTGAACTTTGTACAAATGTCTCACATTTCACATCATTTCCTTGATTTTATTCTGGATCGTTGGTGTCGCCGTTTCCCGTTTTCCCAGATTCTGTGTGTACATCTGGGTCAGAGTTGTGTGGAGGTAGGAACATTTTCCTGTCAAGTTTGGTTTTCATAAATCCCAGAAGTTAACTATATCTGGCGAATGGCGGTTTTTGTACCTACACCAGCTTGATAAATGAGGCCTCTGGTCTTTTACTGGTCAGTGTTTGATGGTCTGTAGCAGAAAGTTTAGTTTCTTTATTTCCACCGTTCCAGCGTTACTGATGTGTCAAACAGCAGCTGGAAGTCAAACCTAGCTGGGTTTGTCCAGAAAGAAGCTTCCCAAGTCGTTTACTGTGATCAAACAGGTTTTTATCGAATCCCGCCTGGCCTGTGACGACGTTAGGCGACTATTACATGTTGTGGATTCAGCAGGGAACCGTAGCTCAGCAGCAGTGTTGTCTTTAGATGCAAAGAAAGCATTTGGTTTCTTACAGTGGTCCTAATCGTGGTCTGTGTTAGAGAAAATGGGACACGGAGAGGGGTTTCTATCAATGATTGGGGTGCTGCATACCAATCCATCTGCAATGGTCTCAACAAACAAAAAATGTTCTTCTTTATTTGAGGTTTCCAGGTCCTCAAGACAGGGTTGTCCTTTGAGTCCACTTTTATTTGCTTTACCTCTGGAACTGCCAGTTCAAGCAGTTCGACAATCAGACAATGTTTGCCCGATCTCCATTCATAACACTCAGCATGATACTATCCTTATATGCTGATGATATATTATTATTATTGGAGGATAAAACAAACTCTGTCCCTCCTTTACTTACTATTTTTGATCAGATTGGTAGAATTATCTGGTTTTAGGAACAACTGGCAGAATTCGGCACTGTTTTTATGTATGAGGTCTGGGAATGCCGACCTGCTGCCAGTTTGTGGAAAGAGGCTGCAGCTGAACTCGCTTTGATAAGCAAAAAACATTCCAGTAATCCCACAAACACTTATTTAAATAACTTATATATAATAAATGCATCACAATGTGTTGGTCTAACAACAGCAAAAAAATAAATAAATAAATAAATAATCAGAGTAAGATTGGAATAAAACAGTTGATCACAAAGAAAAGAAGCTTCCCAGGTCCAGGTAGAGGTCCCGCAGCCTGTCCACCTGTTTCCTTTGAGAGAAATCCAGAGTTAATGTGTTGGATTTATTTATTCTGCACACAGCAGAGGAAATTTAGATGGAATTTACTTTGTTTGTAGATTATTTTCTTATGTTGGCTTCAAAAGATAAAACGTGTAGACCTACGAGGAGGTTTTACACATTCATAGTGATGGGAAAAGAATTAATGCAGAATAATTGTGAGATTATTTATTTGAAACAATCATACCAAGAACATCTGGAACCGTGACTTTCCTACAACAGAAGCGCAGCAGGAAGAACGGCCACTTGATGCAAACCTGAAATTTCCATTAACTTCTAACTCGATTGGTTGTGCTGTAGCAGCTGCTCATCGCTGGTTCTGCTGTTATAAAACTCAGAGGCATCATTAATGAAAATGTCTGGAAACTCTAGTCTGTGTGTTCAATCCGTGTCGGTTTAACATTTAGCCTCATGAGTCTGTAAACTACACCTGGCAGCTGGATGAAACAGGCTCCGCCCCTCACCTGCTTGTGCAGCTTCACCAGGCTCTTCTCTGTGGGGTAGGTGTTCTGTTTCTCATCAAAGTCCTCGTAGTCGTCCATGTTCCTGCCCATCTTCTCCTGGTAGTCCAGCGGACACTGAGGGGACAGTCGGGATGTTATCACACCGCTCCACCATCACCAGCAGACCGAGTGTTCTCCACCTACTTTTCTGAGGATGGTGTCGATGCACTTCCTTAGCGGGTGGTTGTATTTGATGGACTCGCTGACCTTCCTCACCTCCTGCAGCAGAACAGATTCACCGTGAACCTCTGACGTTCACTCAGACTCCGTACCTGACCTCCACGTCCTGCTGCCCACCTCCATCACGTCCTCCAGGTTCTCCTCTGCATCCGCCTTCTCCGTCATCAGCTTGGAGGCCTTGAAGTAGGTCTTGATGAGCAAGTGTCCGTGTTGGGAGGCGTTCCAGTAGGAGCGCGGGATCTCCACCAGGCCGTAACCGAGCAGCAGCACCAGCAGGAACAGACCCCAGGTGTTGGCCGCCGTGATGCCGATGGTCTGCAGCTCGTACCTGGAAACCAGGAGGATGAAAGCTGACCGCAGACACGCAGAGCTGCTCAGTGCGGAACTAAAACTTTATTTTTTATTCATATTCAGCCTCCAACGCTGCAGCTGCTGCTGCTGGAGGAGAAATCCTGCCTGAGGGAAGCCTTCTCTCCGAAAACTGAAGTTAAATATTTCCATTCACCACGTTTCAATATCAATTTAAAAAAGTTTATACTTATATAATATCCTCAACATGTGACTTTATTATTAAAAACACATGACTGTATAGAGTGGGACTTATTTAAGTCTTCTGTAAAACTCAGAGGTTGAGTTTGTAAACGGTCGGCTTGTTAATGAGCAGATCTTTAACTGAGATGAAGGTTTGGCGCCACCTTGTGTTTACCTGATGAAACCAGTAATTATTGAACAGGAGATGGACTCAAAGCAGACAGACTATCACTTAATTATGACGTCCCATCTTGTTTGAATCCATGCTTGTGTTGTTCTTACCCTCAAATGTAAGTCGCTATGGATAAAAGCGTCTGCTAAATGACTGTAGAATAGAATAAAACAATTTTTCATATTTCATATGATGATGTTCAGAAAATTTGATTGAACATTAAGCAAAACATCACATGACACAACACATCTAACTCTGTTTCTGATGTTTTCTTCCACATAAAAAGAAGTTTAACCCTAAAAGTCCAGCCATGTTTTCTATTTCTGTTTCTAAAAAAAATGCGTCAAGAACCTGAAGCTTTTAATCCCAGTATAAACCAGTCTGTAGCAGTTTTTAATCCCAGTATAAACCAGTCTGTAGCAGTTTTTAATCCCAGTATAAACCAGTGTGTAGCAGCTTTTAATCCCAGTATAAACCAGTCTGTAACAGCTTTTAATCCCAGTATAAACCAGTCT
>JBAGKM010000022.1:1080195-1090391 GCA_037177155.1 Melanotaenia catherinae
TGTTAGAAAACCTTTAGAAAGTAAATTTAGCATAATATGGGACCTTTAACAAGTTCTCATGATTTAATTAGCAAATAACTTTCATTAAAATATCAGAAATAAAACTTTACTCAACTTTATTTTCAGATGGGAATATGCAGGAAATGGTGTTTTTAGTCACTTTTTGTGGAACAAATGATCAAAGTTGTTTACTTGGCTTGCTGAAGGTCATGTGACCAATTAAAGCATTGTTATTGGTTCCCTCTGGTTTTCCCTCCTTTTTAAGGTACTGCATCATGCAAAGTGATGAATTTAGGAGATGTGACAGTAGAGGGTTAGAAGACGTCATACTGATGTAAAAAGTTTCATTTCTCAGCCTGTAGCTTAGCTCTTTTCTTCTTTCTACAGAGTGCAAAGATGTAAATAAAGTGGCTTACTGCCCGCTGGTTCTGAAGTTCAAGTTCTGCAGCCGAGCGTACTTCAGACAGATGTGCTGCAAGACCTGCCAGGGACACTGACCATGGAGCCGGGATGACCTAAAGGCAGATTCAGAGGCATAAAGGATGGAGGGACACGGCATTGAGGCGGTGAGAGGAGGAAAACGAGGCGAAGTTATCAAACCCGAGCCTCCTCCCTTCATCACGGTGGATCCAAACCACTGCTCAGCCCCAAAACGCTGACACAAACTTCTGCTTTTACATTTTCACTTCTGTGAAGTGGAACATGGAGGATTATTTGTTGCTGTTGTTATTTTTATTACAATAATAATTATTGATGTGATTGTTAGTGTTCCTGGGTGTTTGTTGTGTAATGAATCCAAAGTGCTGGACACGTCGCTCGCGGGGATCAGAAGCTGGACGTGTTGGACTCTTGTCTTTGGGACGACTGTGATGGTGCTATTGGCAGGATGACGTTTGGCTTCGGTGCACTTTTTCCTGTAAATACTTTTCCCAATCTATCGTTCAAACATGTCAGAGGAACCCGTCAGCGTACTGTATATTTATTGTACATTTCCAAGCAGAGCGAAGATGCTGCCCTCTGGTGTTTCCGTCAGGTTGTAGCCTGCTGTTGTGGGAAAGGAATGTAATATGATTGGATTCATTTTCAGTGACTTGTGCTGGAATGAAATGACTGCAAACTGAAACATATGTTAGAGCTGATAAACTTTAACGATTACATATGATGTTAATCCAGGACCAGAAAACACCAGGTGGTTGTAGGAGAATCCTGGTTTTTCTTTCCCCAGGCAGGTGCCTTAGTTCCTCACAGTCAAACAAAAGTTCACCCCATTAGCCCAGAGAGTGTATCGGACAGTCACTGGGACACATCTTCATCACCAAGCTGGCCTTTACTAAACGTCCAGTCCACGACTGAAGGATTCATTTTGAAGGAGCATTTAAGTGAAGCAGCCTGCAGCCACCATTTCTGACTCCTTTCACACTGGATCATTCGTTCATCAGATACAAGCTGGATGGCATCGTTTAGTCTGACTGAGCAACAGGTAAAGGAACAGCAGAAGAGTTACACAAGAGCGCTGAAAAAGAAGGTTAGCTTAGCTGTAAAGACTGGAAACAGCAGAGGAACTGTTGCCTGGTTGCATCTGGAGATGAGATTCAACACAGCAGCACCTCTACCGCTCAGAAACGTCCCCCTCATCACGCTGCAGGCCGAGCCATCGTCAGCACGTTTTATTCGCATCCGCGTTGCCATTAGCAACACTGGCTAATCCGGTTGTTTCTCCTCCATCTGAGTCTCAGATAACTTCTTTTTTATTTACACTGACATTTGGATGATGTGTTGTTGAACCAGCCACCATGTAGCTGCTCTGTTTGGACCGAGGAAGTTTCTGTCTCCTGACCTCATTCTGGTTCCAACAGAAAAGTTCCCATAGAGCAGAAAATGTCCCAAATGTGGGCTGGACCTGCGACTAGATGCATGTGGCTGAAACTCCTGATTAGGACCACTTCTGGCCCCCAGAAAACTTCCTAGTGATGTAGAAGAAGAAATCTTTGTTAGTATATATCTCTGCTCTTAACCCATCACTAGTTACACTCGGAGCAGCGGCCTGCCTTTTTCCAGCGCCTGGGGAGCAGTGTGGGAGGTAAGGATCTTGCTCAGGGACTTGATCCCAGGTTCTCCAGACCCAGGCCCACCTCTGTCATCACTAGCTTTCTACTCTCTGACCTGTAACTGAGCCGTAAGTAGCCGGGATGCGTGTCTGCTGTCTGTGTTGGATCATCAGCTCGCGGCTCTTCTGGTGCTGTTTTAAACTGCTGTTTGTTTCTTCGTCTTTTTCCTTTTTATAGAAGTTTTTTTAAGGTCATGCCCATGTCTGTACCGTCACACGGTTCTCCAGCTGGCTGACCGGTTTCATTCCTGCACATGTAAAATAAAAACTGAGATTATAACACGAGCCATCAGTCAGAAAACTGCATGTTTTTCTGATAACTGGCTTGAATATGAAGCTTTGATGGGCTTGAGTGACTCATTCTGAAGAAAAAGTGATGAATCAGTCCAGCACACACCTTCCCTCTGAAACGCAGAGTGGATTTAAAGTTGGATTTACACCATGTGCTGAAGTAAAAATACGTTTTCTGGGTGAAGATGTGGTATGATTGCGTCCTTGCCAGAGCACGCAGTCTCTGCAGGTGTGTGTGCTGTAATCCGAGCCTCTTTGTTTCATGTTGCAGCAGCAGCCTCAGCTGCGAGGTTAGCTC
Organism: Melanotaenia catherinae; assembly: GCA_037177155.1. Lineage (NCBI taxonomy): Eukaryota > Metazoa > Chordata > Actinopteri > Atheriniformes > Melanotaeniidae > Melanotaenia > Melanotaenia catherinae. Next base: position 1,082,892 of record JBAGKM010000022.1, read on the forward strand.
ACATCAATGTCCTGTGTGCATTTCCAAGAGGCAAACTTCCAGGTTTTCTCACAGAGAGAGCGATAAGACCACATCTGTCATCCCTTTTCTCCAACGTTACGTTCTGGTTAGCTCGTGTGCCACGGCATCCAGGCGGGTTTCCAGCTAGTCCAGACTCTTCCACTGTGATTCCAGTCTTTATTTCAGGCTAACATTCTCCAAATGTTCAGCTATTCCTGGGCAAACACCCCGACTTCACAAACACCCATGTAAGTGTCCTCTTTGCTCTCATCATCTTTGTTTCTCAGTAGAAAGACTGAAGACCAACTCAGTGGTGCTTTCCCTCCTCTCCTTTTGTGTTTGTGCTTCCATGGAGTGATGTGTTTACCTCCTCTCTTCCTCCCGCTATGCTCCGAGGGTTACGGCCTTCCCAGGCTTCTGGTGCTATCAAGTGGGTGCTTCCATTAAAATCCTCTCCAGTGTGCTTAAAAATGAGGCTGGATCCAAACAATATGAAATGTTATACGTGTTGCTATCTCTGCTGGTTAATGCTGGTCATGTTATTGTTTGTGTGTATCTGTTTATACCTCACACTGGGATTTTTTTTTGTTATGTAAATGGTGTATTGTTGTTTGTACAACCACCCAAAATGGACATTAATGTAATGGATCCCTTTTAGCCAGGGGACGTTTCTGCTGGTGCAGGGATTGAAAAGGGAACCCCTCTGAGATGTCTCAGCGGGAGAGAGACAGCATAGGAACGTAAACGGATCTCAACAACTAAATTTCTAATTTTGCTGCTGCTACTTTTTTGTAGCCATCTTCCGTACGACGATGCCGAACAGGTTTTCAGGCCAGCGAACCTGCAGCGAGCAGGCAGGAGGCTGAACTCAGACGGCTCGGGCCGACTCGTCTGCTGGCTGTGGGATGAGGAGCCGTCAGATAAAGAGAAGTGAACTTGATCAAACTGGTACTCATTGCTGTGAACTCGGATGTTTGAATGTCACGTTGCTTGTACCTGTACCTAAAGTGCAAGATGAAATGAAAAGCATCATGTGATTAATTGCATTTATTTTATATTCAGTATTAATGTTGCTAAACTGTTACTATTTTTTTCTAATGTTAATTATATGCTAATTTATTGCGATGTCTCACTTGTACATTTATTTCACTGCATGCAAACTGAATTTAGCATAGTGAAAAAATGCAGTGATACAGCCCTTCACCAGTTTTTTTAAGGTAGATAGAATAAAAGGAGCAGCTTTGAAGAGACTGTGTTAACAGACTCATTTCTTTCTGTCGCATGTCAAAACAAGTCTGGACAACATTTCTAGTTGTGCATCTTGAGGCAAATCCTGTGAGAAGCTCAACAATCACCCTGGATGGGATGAGAAACTCTGCTGCCTGCAGGGTGGACGCCCCGTTCTCACAGGTTTTAAGAGACTCTTGTCCTTTCATTCAACTCTTGGAAAGCACCGGCAGCATGAGAGCAGCTAATGGCATCACACCAGGATACCCGTTACCACCGCTGAAGAGATCCATTCACATGCTGGCTCAGTCTTCCAATGAGAGAAGGAGCTTTTGTTCTTCACTCCAACACTTCTGCCTCATCATCCTCATCATCATCATCTGAGACTCTAACATAAACATCAGCTACTGAGAGTGAGTGGCATCAAACACCTTCCCAAAGTGTCCCAGCTCCGTTGCCATGGTGTTCTGGCACTCCTCTTCCTCCCATCCCAACCTCAAGTGTCTGGACTTCTGCTCAGGGAGCTGCAGGGTTCCCACTCTCTCAGTAACTAGCCCACTTGGCTGGGAAATTCAGCCGTCTCTTTCTAATCCTCGGTGACCAATTACAGATGGAGATAGTTGGCCTGTTTGGTTGAGAGTAGCTTCACGCTTGGCTCTGCTTCGCTCTGTGATTATTCAGTTTTAACCTGCAGAGCTCAGATGGAGGAGAAATCCTGGATGTGCAGATGTTCTGCAGCCCTGAGGAGGCGCATTACAGAATCCCCTCGACAATAAGCATGCACACATACTGAACAGGCATGTAAAAGACAAGCCGATCAAAGTCAAATTTACTGGTGTTGTCCCAGTATGACATTTGTTGTAATGGTGCAGGTCCCAGCCCGCTCACACTGCCCACCGTGGCTCCGTTAGCATGGACGGCTGCTGCAGAGCTAACAGCTTAGCTACTGAAGAAGCTAGCTGCTAGTCTCAGCTCAGCTTTGGGTAAAAAGGTTCATTAATTCAACGACAGGCTGCAAACCTTCCCTCTGTTATTTCAAAGAGAAAAAAAAAGAATTAAAACACTATGCAGTGATTTGAAACATATTTTAAACTCAATGTGTAAATAGTATAAAGCCAACACACTAAATATTTAAACTAAGAAATGTAGCTGGAAAAATATCAGTTTAATGCTTTAAAACCTGAGATTTTTCCAGTTGGAGGACTTCTGAAAACAGATGGTGCAAAAATGGCCATTTTGGAGTCTGAACTAAAAGTTTATTCTGCCTCACCGGGAACTGCTCTGAGCTTCAGGTGTCCTCCTTCTGCTGCAGGTAGAGAAACACTGGCTGCACCTGTAAACACTGGCAGGAAAACACCATCCTGTTGGGTTTGGTTTGCAAACAGTAACGGATTGTCTACATGAGGCTGCAGCATGTTGTTATTTAACCAGCTCTGGAACACCTGCAGAAAAGGTGTCAGTCTGAAGATACCCTCCGTGTTCAGAACCGGTGCGTCCTGCTCCTCACGAGCATCAGTATGAGAATCTATCCACATCCTTCTGGAAGTAACCTTTTTTATAGAGAGCTTTTCTGCTCTATAAATAAAAATATAAAAATCACAAGGTGCTAGACATAAAATGGCTGCAATGAAACAAACATTTCATAAAATAAATAATCAACAGAAAGCTTTCCTGAATAAAATAAGTCCATGATGTCGACCACACGGAGGGACAGGGGCAATCATTCCAGAGTCTGGGGGCTACAGCCTGAAAATCCAGGTCTACCTGGCTTTTAAAATGAGTCTTTGGGACCTTCAGGAGGCTCTGGCCTGAAGCCCTGAGGAGTAGGGACGCAGTCTGCAATGTACTGGGGGGCCTGACCACGTAACGCCTGGAAAGTCCATACGAAAAGTGACTGGAAGCCAGTGAAGTCGTGATTAAACGACTGGGCGGAGTTCTGCACTGAGTCTGTTGAGTCGCCGTTAATGAAACAAGTGAAAACAGAATTACAATAAATAACACGAGATGCGATAAAAGATGATGAGATGAATGATCAATTCAAGGTTTTCTCGGGCCTGTTAAAGCAGAAGGAAGTGAAAAGAAAACTTTCCTCTCGAAGTGTAAAAGTATTCTTGGAAATGCTGGAGACCTTGATGGTCCATGTGGATCTGACTGGACATGTGAAGGTGATTTCCCAGAGCGGAGACGTGGAGCTCCCAGCCTGCTTCTGATAAGAGGTGTGGAGAGGACGGGGAACAGATTTCTCCTCTTCTCTGTGATTCTGCACTTCAAATGGAAACTACTGACAGTGAGAGAAGCTTATCAGCACTCAGATGGCTCACAAGCTGCAGGACAAAGCAAAGCTGTGCAGATAGACGGGCATCAGATAAGACCCATCATGATGAGAGCGTCAACGCTGGAAATGCTGAAATCCTGCAGAAAGGTTCCTGCAGCGCGTGGAAGACCCGAGTCTTCGCTCTGGGTCTGTTTAACCACGTCTCTGAGCTGTTTGTGTCCATCCGTCAGCTGGGAGGTGTGAGGATTAACACGGTGACAAACAGCATATAGCAGCTCTTCAGAGGATCAGCGTTTTGAATCCAGCTGCTGTGGACCTGCAGTGTGTGCGCTGAGTGCTTGAAGCGTTTCCGTCGCTCTTCTGTTTGAACACAGCGCCGCAGGACAAACAGCTCCAGATGGTGTGGCTGGAGACGGTGCATGCACAGACACGGGGGGTCTGACAGGCAGGAATGTTGGCCTGGGACTGGAAGGTCACCCTCCAGCACCTGCTATCTCCTGGGCTGCTAAGCCTCGCTGCTCTTTCCCACAGCTGAAGCTCAGGCTGCCGCCATGTTTCAGATCAAAGCAGCTCTCCATCACCAGTATCTGGAGAATGTGTTTTTCTCTTTCTCACCTTCAACTGTGCAGCAGGAACTCTTTCAGATCTGTCTTTCATTGTCCTGAACCTGCCGATCCAAACCAGACCAGAGCCTGTCGGCTGGACGGGGTTTCTTACTGCTCACATGATGCAGCTGGATGTGATGTGTCTAATAAACCAGCTGGCTGCGGTGAAGCAAACTTAGACCATCCAGACCCTGATGTCTCTAACAAAACAGAAGCTTCAAGAACTGATTGGTTTCCTCAGATTTCATGGATAAATACAGCCGAGTGTCATCATCATAAACCTGGAAATCAATGTCTCAGGGATTTTCTGCCATCCCACCTCTGGTTCTGTTACAAGCTGCAGTTTTTGCATTCTTCATCCATCCTCAGTGTTTGATCCACTGATGAGAAGAATGGCTCTGATTTACCTTCAGTCTCACTCCTTTCATCCACCTCTCCTTCATCCATCATCTGGGCCTGTTGGACCTTCTCGGTGCTGCACTAAGTCAGACTAGTCTGGACTCTGGATTAAATAAGGCTGAGCAGCGTTTGTGGAACGACGTGAGGCTTAATGAGCAGACGGAGCTGGTCTGAGTCTGACTATCAGGTGAGTCTCTCGGCATTCATGGAATACTCTCCAGAAGAAGAAGGTCATTTTTAACTTGACCTGAGTCCAAACTAAAACTCTTCATATGAACTCATATCCTCCAAACGGGTGATTAGTGGATTTAAAACAACTTTTTAAAGGATTTTAAGAGATAAAAGAAGGCTGGATGTTGGCATCTGTGGGGCCGTTTGAGCAGGTTGAGAACAGAGGTGTTGATCTGAGGAAGATCTTGAGTAAACCGGGTCTTCCAGGCATGTTGATGAGCGACTGCTCACATGATTTCAGCCATGAAAATAACTTTTCTGGGGCTGCACGTCCTGAGCTTTGCTGCTGTGATTCAGCAGGTAGTCGGGTCACCTTTCAGGGAAACGGCTGTTCTCCGCCGGCCTGAAACACAGCAGGTAAGTGGATTATGTGTATAAGGAATCAATAGCCAATCACTTAGACCGGTGGAGTAAAGCCAAGGGCTTTCTCTCCGTTCTGGACGAGCCTGAATAATTTCGTCATGGTTTTAAACGGTACTTTTGAACAGCATACGGCATATTTAAGGACACCCTCTGCAGAACACGAGGCGCATCAGGAATGACTTATGTTGGGATTTATAGTCTTTTGTTGGAAATGACATCGTTCCACTGAGGTCGGATAATAGAGGGACTGGGGTTCATGCAGACAGCTGCGAGCTGCTGAGTTGATTGGTTTGTCCTTCACTCAGGAAAAAGGTGAATCTTCGTATAAAACAGGAGCCGAGGACTCAAAGCCTGAAACTCTGGTTAAGTAACTGTCTGGAGCACAATCTCTTGTAAAGTGTCTGTAAAGTCAAAATGATTAATTAAACATTCATGCACTAGTCCGGTCAGAGCAGAAGTATTCGGAAGTCCTTGTTCTGGTCTTTCAGATACCGATGGTCTCTAGCAGACTGAAGGAGGGAGGGTGTAACGGCTTATTAAGAACCAGGCAGATGAAACGGGATGCTGCAGTTGGTAGCCAGAGCCTGGAAGTAAGCAGGCACAGGGAATTATGGGTAATGGAGTTGAGTCAGATGTAGGGAGACCTGAGGAATACAAGCTCCCAGAGATTAAACCACATGACTGATGATGTCTGTGGTGAGTAAAGACAAGAAGACAGAAGCCAGATATCCTGATCCAGGTTCAAAAGCCAGCACAGAGAGAGGCACAGACTGATCCAGGTCCAGATACCAGAGTACTGAAAGAACAGGTCCAGGACCAGACCAGAGCCACAGACATAAACCTGTGGTCCTGGAACGTTTTCATGTGAAGAAGATCATGTGATCAACGTGGTTCACATGTGCAGACGTGGTTTGGGAAGATTTGCATGTGATCCACATGTAAAAACATGTAAACCACACGTTTTACAAATGTGACTCACGTTATAACCACATGTGGTCGACATGTGAAGGGTTGTGGTTTTTCTGTAAGGGTGTCATGAAGGTCAGTCCTGCAGGAAAGACATGCAGGTGGGGTGAAGGAAGGAACCCTGCTGGGCTAAGACTCGGTGTTTTGGTGGACATGGTTCTAAATATGACTTTGATCTGTTCAAACGTTGCTGCTGAACATAACGCAGACTATGTTCTTTAAAATGTAAACATGAGTATGAATGGAATATCCTGTTTGCAACCAGCTCAATAAAATCTAACCAAAATCAAAGAAAACTCCCTTTCTGGTCTTTAGAAAGCATGAAGTTGGATCTATCTGCACCACATCCCACAATCTGGCCAACACTGGTTGATCCGACACGCCGACATCCGGGAGCTGCAACAAGAAGCTAATCAAGCGTTTAAAAAGAGAAACAGGGCTGTTACCGTTCCTGAGACCAGTCCCAAGACCGGCTGGTATCAGTGTTCCCATCAAAGCCAAACCACGGCACTCTGAGCCGTGCAGAGTCCAGTCTGATGCTTCCATACTGGCTTTGAATTCCCACACAGACCTTGAATGAAAATAGTTTGAGTCGTAGAGTTCTGATGTAACTCAACGCTGAGGCAAATCGTTTCTGAGGTTTAATTTGATGCAGTTCTCTTCTTAAACTATTGTTTCTGGTAGTTTTAGCACAAACAGCCTTCATGAACATTTCTGTGGGGGTCACAGCCACCGTGTCACTGATGGTGAGTCCGAGTCGTGTCCACAAAGACTTCACCATCCTGGTGAAGAGGGACATGCACAGTTTGGCCTGCTGTAACACAAGAAGCACTTTTTAAAGAATTCTGTGTTCAGAGGGAAAAATGGAGACTTGGCCTGCATGAAAAAATAAATCTTCTGAAGTGGCTGTGAAACATGAGCAACAACGTGAGGACATTTATCCAAGTAAAGCATATAAAAGGAGAAAGGGGCCAGAACCAGCTGCTGCTTTTTATTTTATTGCAGAGGGCTGTAATTCCTCCTCACGTCTGCACAGGCAGCGAAGCCGTCCGGACACACTCAGACTGGACTTCTGGAGACTTCAGAGGGCAGCTTCCACACCTCTCCAGGTTCACGAGAAAGATTCTCCAATGAAAAGGGAAATCAGTGAGAAAATAAACATGACACTTCAGAGGTATATCTCCTCAGAAAAGGAACACACACTCCAGAGCATTAGACGGCTGGTTAAAGCTCCACCACATCTCTCCTATCATCACCAGCGTCTCAGGAGCGGTGGTGTGTAGCTCTGTGGGGTAAACTGTGATGGATATTTTACCCTTTAGGTGATCCACAATGATCCATGATAACAGCATTATTCATCACATTTCACCATAAAAACATCACCATCACTACTATGTTGCTAAGAGACCTCTATTTAGACCTGGACATGATGAT
>JBAGKM010000022.1:1093963-1109327 GCA_037177155.1 Melanotaenia catherinae
CAAAACAAAAAAAATTAAAAATACTTTTCAATGACCATAACAAACATATAGCTGTGTAAAATGCAGGAGAAAAGATCATTTTAACTAGAAACAAGCTATTTCTATGTAAATGATATTCCTTCCTTCTATATTGTGTCTGATGCAGCCCCGCCGACCCCCCATGGCCACAGAGCCAAAGCAACCCACCCACCCCAATGTCCAGGTTATTACATGAATAAATGAATAGTTTAATTAAATGTTTTGTATTTAAATCTAAATTAACTATAAATTCATTTAATTTGAACTTTTTATTACTGTGTATTTTATCACGTCCTCTTTTTTAAATAAAATATTTAGTAGATTTTATGTTTATAAGCTTGATGAGCTTTAAAATAAGTAAATGTAGGAGCCTGATTTTATTCCATTACTCATCAGTTTACTGGGTCATGTATGTGCAGTTTCACATACATGTGATGTATAAATGTCCTTGTGATGATCTCGTATCATATCAAGGTTTCAGCTGTTTAACAGCAAGTTGATGTTGGTTAGTTACTGAATACAGTGTTTATATTTGAACCAGACCAGTTTGTACTGGAAAAGCTGGGCCGAGGTTAGAAAGTTGGAGAACGCCTGCTTTACGCCGCTGACTCCAGCATCTTCAGATGATACCGCCTGGCCCACAGGAAGGCGGTCGCACCCTCACCCGCTGGTTCGATTTCAGTTTCTTAAAGCTGAATGTTGGGAAGACCAAAGAACAGGCGAAGAAAAAGAAGCAGGTCCTGCCCGTGATAAGTTGGGTCAAACAGACACCTGAAGGCTCAGTCCAGACTTCAGATACCAGCTCCAGACTTTTAATGATTTATTTATTTTAATCAAGCCATCCCGGCTTTTTTATGCTGTATTCTTCTGGGCTCATAGCTTCTCTGTAAAAGAGAAGACCAGGATCACCAAGCTGATGGAGAGGGCTGGTCAATAACTGGATTTTCTGCAGACTCATGCTAGTGATGCCTCCGTGCTCCACTGAGCGACTGCTGCTGGCAGATATTTTCATTTGCATTGTGTTTAATGTGGCTTTTTACCCTCTTGGATCTTGCTGTTTGTTGGCTGGATGATCTAATTTTGGGATGAACCTAACAAACCGACTCAGGAACATTGCTGCTGCTCCTTCTGTATATGATGCCCCGCCTCCGGCTCGTGTCATGCGTGGCCATATTACTGTTGTGAGAGCTCATGTGGACGGTCCTGGCTATACTCTGGCTAGACTCTGGCTATACTCCGGTGGACTCCTGCTGCCTCCGATGATTGGATGACAGCACGCCAGATTCAGAGCTGACCACGCTGTTGCCAGTCTGCAGAAGCATCTCCTAAGTGTAAATGGTTTAAATGAAGTAGAGGTGGGGGGGCAGCATTATGACGTACAGCAGGGAGAGCAGCAGAGGGAGGATGTGTGTGTTCACCGGGGAGGAGGAGGAGGGAGAATCTGTAGACACAGATGGAACAGTTTACCTCCTCTGGCCCAGACTTGACTTCCAACGTCTGACCTGTTGTAACCCACGTTCTGGAGGGGCACAGACTTCCCACTGATGTTTTTCTAGGACTGCTATGCTGCTGCTGCCCCCTGCCCCACACCCTACCTGGCACTTCGAGGTGTCTACGGAGCCGGGAGAGGCTCCAAACACCAGCTGAGGCTTCTCACACAGCCTCCCCCCCTCAGACTACAGTTGAAGAGCTCCTCAGGACTAATAGCAACTCCAGGTTCTGTTATTCTAAATCTTTCACACAGACACTTTGCTCCGATTCACACATGGTTTCCATTTCAGAGCCAGTTGCACTTTGAGATGTTTGGTGAAAAACTGAATATGAGAAGAAAACACAGCGTCAGGGTTGATTTCCTGATGGCTGATCTGGTGGCTTCCACTGCAAAGCCAAACTTCACACACACATCCTGAACTTTCACACACATTTACCACAAACTGCAGCGAGTGTCAGGGTCACTCTGGAGACAGGCCAGTACACCAGGAGACGGGCCAGTACACCAGGAGACGGGTCAGTATACCAGGAGACGGGCCAGTACACCAGGAGACGGGCCAGTACACCAGGAGACGGGTCAGTACACCAGGAGACGGGTCAGTATACCAGGAGACGGGCCAGTACACCAGGAGACGGGTCAGTACACCAGCAGACGGGTCAGTACACCAGGAGACGGGTCAGTACACCAGCAGACGGGCCAGTACACCAGGAGACGGGTCAGTACACCAGCAGACGGGTCAGTACACCAGGAGACGGGCCAGTACACCAGGAGACGGGTCAGTATACCAGGAGACGGGCCAGTACACCAGCAGACGGGTCAGTACACCAGGAGACGGGCCAGTACACCAGGAGACGGGCCAGTACACCAGGAGACGGGTCAGTACACCAGGAGACGGGCCAGTACACCAGGAGACGGGCCAGTACACCAGGAGACGGGCCAGTACACCAGCAGACGGGTCAGTACACCAGGAGACGGGTCAGTACACCAGCAGATGGGCCAGTATACCAGCAGACGGACCAGAATACCAGGAGACGGACCAGAATACTAATATATATTTAGATCCAAGTGTCCAGAATGTGGTAAAGCTAGAAAATATTCCCATTTTCATTCGGTGGTGATGCATGAAGCCAGAGCAGGACATGCAGGGCAGGAGCTGGAACATCACATCCGTTCCCTACGAAGAGACATTCTGTTTTCTTTGATCAAAACTGTTAAATTCCCCACACTGGAACTTTATTTCTTGCATTTTATCTCTTTTTTTTTTTAGCTTTTTTTCTTTAATTTCTTATAAAGTTTGTTTTAATGCCCTTATTGCTCCCTGCTGTAATCCTTCTAATGTTTTATGTGAAGCACTCTGAATAGTGAAATGGGCTATACAAATAAATGTGCCTTGATTGTTTTGTGTTCATATATATATATTTCTTTCTGACGCTGATGATGGGTTGACTTTGTAAGTGAAGATTTATTTATTAAGTTTACTGTCCACGCTTATTACCAGCCTGTTGGTGATTGACGAGCTCGATATTAGAAAAGCAGGTCTTGCCACAGCAAGGGCAGTTTCCTTCATGCCTGCTCAATGGGGGGCTTTAAGTGGAGTGCAGTGTGCACAGAACTGTCCCCACCCTTTAAACCTAAGTCCATCTTCCATGGCCTAGCAAGCAGGACGAAGACAGTAAGGTCTTTAGGCAGTTACGCAGGCCGGGCGAGACCACCACTGGTGGCTCTTCTGAGCTGGTGCCCCTTTTGATGGATCTTGTTTTTAATTCCATCAGAGAGTCTAGCCACCCTCCTCACCAATCTCCCCTGAACAGGGGATGGTGGGGGAGCCCAACCTCATACAGGCTTAAGGCCAGGTCAGGTCACTCCATCTTCTACTGGTCATGTCTTATGTTATTGCTTTATAACTGTACAAACACTGAACAGAGAGACACCTGGTCTAAATTTATCTCCACCGGATTGACAGTGACTGAATGCCAGAATTTCTTTAACATATTTAGGCCGACACTTTAACCTTTGTCCAGAAAAAAGGTTGTTTTATAGTAAGAAATGTCTGCAAAGCCGGCCACTGCAGGTGAATAAACTCATCTTACCGTCAGAGCCTTTAACGGGACACATTTGAATATATCACAAGGTCATGATGCCACATATGATGCACCTCTCTGCAACCAAATAACCCCCCTACTAAATAATCCTCTTCATTACCAACTTACATCTGGTCACCTTTCCACCAAGTCAATAATGAAGCCTTTTTTCCTGAATACTAAAAGAGTTGCAGCCCAAAAAGCATAAAAATGATTGAGGCATTATCTTTAATCAAGGCTTCAAATAAGCTCTACTGAGCTGAAAGGCGAAGCCCTGGACCTACTGGTGGTCTACGGTCCTCCCATCCCTGGTGGATCATGACTGAAAGAACCGGCTCATGAATACAAACAGTTTTCCTCCTCAGGGTGTCTGGATTCTTCCTTAGATATAGGCTGAGAAGCTCGGTCATGAGGTCTGGAGGAGAACTGATGCTCCACGTCTAGAGGAATCAGATGACGTGGCCTCCCGGATGCCTCCCTGGAGGAGACCCAGGACATGCTGGAGGGAGAGGTTCCTCCAGCTGGGCTGGAAGAAGTGGCTGAGGAGAGGGAAGTCTGAGCTTCTCTGTCCACACTGCTGCAGCCCAGCCTTGGAGAGGTGGTAGAAGATAGAGGGGACCTTTTTTATAAGGTGGAGGTTACAAAGATTCCTCAGATCTGGTCACATTAAACCCTGAAGGTTTGGTGCCGTTCTGGAGGCAGTTTTCCGGCCTGAGAGCAGGATTGTGGACTGGTTTTAGACCACACCGATGCACAGAAAACCACGGCGTAACCATCCTGCAAGTTTACTGACCATCCTTTGTCGTCGTCCTCAGCCAGCTCCTCCACGTCCTCCTCTGGACCCTCGGTGATGGCTGAAGACAGCTTGGACTTGAAGCGATTGAGCAGGGCCATCGTCTGCCACAACATTAAAACATAAACGTTAGAAATCATTAATCCTTACTCTGCTGCTGAAAACATCAGTTTTCATTGAATTATTTTCACCTGTTCTTCTCTGCTCGAGCCTCTTTTCAGTTTATGTTTCCTGAGCTCTTCGTACTTCTTCCTTCCTTCCAGATACTCGGCGACGGCCTCGCTGCTCGGCTGTTTCTCTGCTAGAAGCAGCAGACATCACTGCTGTTAACTCCTTAATTACTCCATTTAAAACACAAACATCAGAAAATATTGTTCTGTAATAATAAAGTCTCCCTGTGCTGCCGCAGTCCTGGAAATTTCAAAAGGTGGAACAAATAAATAATTAGCTTATTTTAGCTTATTATAAAAATTTAATAAAAACAGACACTGAAGTTACATCAGGGACATGACAAACACTACGTAAAGTACTTAAAAGAAATAAATAATAAAAATACTAAATAATATTACTAAATAGTACTACTACTACTACTACTACTACTACTAATAATAATAATAAAAATAACAATAACAATAATAACAATAATAAGGCTAATGTGGAACAGGATACATCTCCATGGTAACTGATGTGGAACAGGATAAATCTCCATGGTAACTGATGTGTTACTGCTTTTGTGATTTCAGCCTAACGTTCAGCCGGCATATCTGGGGAATCCTGTCCTAAGTAAAAATACATTTTATATATATTGAAAAAAATAAGTCAGTAAATTTGTGGTTTGATTTGACACAAACTGAATACTGATGTTGTTTTAGACTCCAGATTTATAGATATTCATGTCTTTCTGACATTTTATAGCAACAAAACTGGACTGAGATAATAATCTGATGAGGACATGAAGGGAAAGCAGTCAGAATAAAGAAGTAGGAGACACGAGGCAGCGATGCTGAGAACTACTTTCCACCAGCTGCCCTCCTCTGAGGTCAGTGTGAAACCTCCCTGGCGGTGACCGGCATCATCGTGCTGACGACGGCGTCTCGCCCGTCAACGTAAATCCATGTTGTCAGAGGCTGTGAGGCCAGCAGGCGGCCCGCCACAGCATCGCCTCAACTCTGACTGCACACATTCACAGGCAACCAAAAAGATGACCTAACTGCTTATTTATTCAGCCTTTTATCACGAGGACATGACTGAAGAGGAGAGACGGCGTGTGGACGAACATCAGCTGATGCAAAAAGAGCTTAAACAGAAAAGTTTTCTTTTTAAAACTATTTCTAAACTCAGTGCCCTTCAAACGGGCCGTCTGGTGCACGCAGCAGTCTTTCTGTTCACATCGCGGTAAAAACAAATACATGCACGGAAATATAGCATTTATATTTCAGACATCTTTATGGAAAGTGAGGACATCGATCTTAATGGTTAATTTATCACTGTGTGAGTATTTGGGGGAATTGAGTAATCGTAGCATCCCTACTCCACTCTCCCGGATTAAAGTACTTTCTTTTTTTAAACCCATACATCCTCCACCTTGTGCTCTTCACATAAATTAGTTCCTGTTCATCCTCACAGAATCCGGTCTGAGCCTGTTGCTGCGTTTCCTCTCAGACCCTCTCAACAACATATGAAATGCTTTAATTATTGCATAAATTTAATAATTAAGTAATTAAAAGCAGGGTAATAAAACTTCCTGTCACACTTGCTGCCCTTCTCATGAAATGAAACCGTTTTAATAAAACTCCAGCTAAACAAACGAAGGATTTTTTATGACTTTACTGAAGAAAAAGTCTTTTCTCTCGTTTCTACAGGCTGTTTAAGTCCGACTCCTGAGCACAACGGGACGAGCAATCACTGGGAATCAAACTGCTTCTCTGTCTCTTGCTGTTTCAGGAGCAACCTTTTCCTTTTTGATTTATGAGACCAACTGATCTCCCTCCACCCCCTCAGCCACCTCTGCCTCCCCCTGCAGCCGGTGACATGCTGGATGCTGACTGATGATGCCCTGAGGTCTGACATGGGGAACACACATCAGTCCTCTCCAGCTGTTGTCAGTAACTACTATCTTTGAGCTTGATGGCCTTTCTACCTGCATTCCTCCCCCTCTCCTGTCACCCGGGTCCAACAAATCAAGCTGCTGATGTTGTAGCAACCGAAGGATGTTGTGAACGACAAAAGCTTCTTTTATGGGATAAAAGGTTCCTCTTCTTTTCAGACAATCCAGAGGTTTTACCGAGAAGTCAAAGCCTCGAGTCAGAGCTGATTCAACATCACATCACATAAAACTGGTGGAATATGCATGCAGGAGTGACCAGAACTGGCATCTCAAAGATCACTCTGCTGAAATAAACTCTCTAAATGAGCTGCACATGAATACACCAGGAGTACGCAGGCATAGCCGACATTATATCTGAGTGGGACAGAGGCTGCTGGAGTGGGTACTGACTGGAAGTGGTTTCAGAATAACTTTCTTATTTTTGGCTCTAGAGACGGCAGCCATGCCAAGAAAGAGGAATCCAGACTACAGGAATATGCTATCAATTATGGGATGAAAATGGAGGTGAAGTGAATCAGATTTAATGTCCTGCACATGCCAGCCAAACGGGCAGCTCTGGTGAAGGGGGGGCACCCACTGACTGAGGTGATGGACCACGTCACCTCCAGTAAAGTAATATACAGGTATAACGGTTATTTCAGAGTGTTATTTAGATGTACACACATATCTATGATAAAGAGGTAAGAAGGTGGACTTGAAAATTGGAAAATAAACCATTCGAAGGGTCCCTCCCTCTCTGCTGTGCTTGAGCTCCACCTCCATAGCCAATCCCTGCAGAGGACCCAGATAAGTAAAAATGTTTGAAAAAGGTTTAGAACACAGAATAAATGTGACTATTTCCTTGACAATAATCGTACCAAGACGATCATGACATCCGTAGTCTGGACGAGGCGATGTAAAATTTATCACTACACAATGCCACAGACCTGCTTTAATATGAAAAACAGCAAAATATAAAACTCATCCTGTTCTCTGTCTTATGGTGTTTTGGGCTCAGACAGCTGCTCCCAGTCATGAAACCCATCCACCTGTTAATAATGCTCATGCCCACCGAACCAGCACGGACCAGTTTAAAAGTCATGGCAGTGAGATGGGACCAGAGGTTGGCCCACAGCGACATGTTAAAGCTGAACTGAGATTTCAGCTTTAAAATCATGGTTGTGTCTTTCTGCTTCTGCAGAAGGACGGGAGGAAACAAAGCCTCACCACAGCGTTCGTCTGTGGCTCAGCACAGATTTACAGCATCTGGGCAGACATCCGTCTCCCCTGCAGCGGTCACTGGTCCATGACATCCACGAATTCCATCTAATGGAATTAACTTGTTCTTCCAACACAGAAATGTAAAGACGAACTCCTGAATGAAAAGACCTGCGTCTGGCCAGAGGAGTAAATAACCAAAGACTCTGGAGCTCAGGCTAGATGCTTTCTGGATGTTAGAAACAGATGAACTCTGGAAATCAAACTTTTTTCAACATTGTAGGAGAACCGCTCTGCCCAGGACCCCCGAAGCCAGTTCAGGGGTCACATACAGCGCATTCTTATTTCCACTGGACCGCACCAAGAAAATAACAGCAAGTTAACCTAAAAATAAAGAAAACAAGTTTTCCCCTTGTTTTAGTGCAAAGAAGCACAAGAACAGCACCGAGATGTTCATTAACAGAAAACATTATAAACCTGAAACTTATAGAGAAAAATACGTTTCAGCAACATTTAGCCTCAGTTACACATTTACATCATTTAACTATTTTATTTATCTACATATTTTATTTTTATTTGTTTTACTTGATCATTTTATTAGATTTGATATATATGTGTAAAAATATTGTAAAATAAAATAAATGTTCTATCAAATTATTTATAAAATTGATACATATTGTATATATTGTCAAACAAACTTTATTAACTTCATATCTATAACATTTAAATCCAGGTATCTGGAGTCCAGTTTTTCACATGAGGAACTTTTCCAGATCTAGAAGTTATTTTAAATGTACATACGTGTACATTTCTACATGTGTGTAGTAATCCTGACCACCTGATCCAACTCACCTTATCAAACAAACTGAAGTCGCATCTATTAACGTACCTGGAGTTTCTCCAAGTACTCCAAGGGGTACGTATCCCCCCATCAGAGAAACACTGACTCAGAGTAACATATTAAGTAAGAGAAGAAGAGAAGTTGGGTAAACACAGCATTACAATACAATGAAATGATTGTATTTAGTTCTCTTTTACCCCAAATCTTGAATAAATCAGCATGAGACAGGAGAGGGTTCAGTGTCTGTGCTTAAAAACATAAAACCATCAGTGTGAGTGGAGACAAAAACAACGTTTGAGCAACTCAAGCCCATTGGCTGGTGGTAATCCCACAGCGAGGCTGCTCCCAGAAGAACCCCCTGCAAGCGATTTTGTTGTTGCACAACACAGACACATCCTGAGGCTAACCTCTGTGCATAAGTGGTTTTGTAATTCTTACAAATGTCTTTCAGCATCAGCAAAAAATGCAAAGATTGACGACGGCATTCCAGACTGCAGTGTGGTGAAGACCTTCCCTCCCTCCCAAAGGAGACGTGGGGTCAGATTTTTACAGCATCACATCGGCCAAAGCTGCAAACTAACAATCACACAACGCTTTTCATGTGCAACAATTTTTACCCATGCAATTTTCAGAAAGCTTTAACACAAAAATGCAGAGCCCTGGGGGAGAAGAAACTTGTGCAGCTAATTGGCTTAATCAGAGGGTTGAATGTAGCATGGACCACCCCTAAGATGCTTTGTTCACATTTAAAGCCTCAGTGGTGGAGGAATACTTTTTCAAACATCATTAAAAATCCACCTTCTTCTCATAAAATCTACAGTTTGTTGTCAAACACCATGAATGTGTAAGAGGAACTAAAACCTGCACACATACCTTCCTCCTTGACTGTTTCTGCAGCCGGCTTTGAACTTTCTTCTCTCCTTTGCTTTATGGCCTGTAGTTCCCTCTTCAACTGTCGCGCCTCCTTACGTAATTCATCACTGTGAGCAGAGAAGCAACTTCAATTCAACATGTGTTCCTGGAAAAACGCCATTTATAAAGCTGCAGCAGACAGAAGACAGGTGGCAGGAAGGAGTTCATAACATCTAGTGACCAGTTGAGAGAGAGTCCTGCGCCGAGCTCTGGTCCTAACCGTTAACATTTACATGCTTTCTTTAAAATCTTACAGTCACGGCTAATTATGTGGCCAATTAGAAGAAATATAAAACTACCTGTGAAAGGGGAAGGCTCCAGTTAATTTAATGGAAGTACAGTACAACTATACTCCTCTCCGTGACTGGAAAGCTCATGAAGGGGTGTTAAAATGAGAAAAAATCTGAATTTCGTATTTAGAGATGAGTAATTGTTGCTGTCACAGCACTTATTTTAGTGGTCAGGTGGTGGTCCACAACGAGAAGTCTTCTTTTATTCTTTATATGAGAATAAAAACCCTGATAAAGTCTCCACTTTAACACATGAATGTCTAAAACCCTGAAAGAATATCCAAAGTCAAGGTCACCAAGTCTCAGTTCCAGGCCAACAAGTCCAAAGTTGAGACCAATTGAAGGGCAACAAGTTCCAAGTCAAGAACAAGTCCAGACCAGGTAAATACCAACAAATGCACATATAAAGACTGACTAGTTCCAGAAAACGTTCATTATGAAGAACAAATTCAAGTTAGAAATAAAAGACCAACAAAACCCAAGTCAATGTCATGATGACTAACAAGTCCCCCCGAAAAAGTTAAACGAAATAAAGTTTAAAAAAAAATTTAAACACCACCAATTCAAGACGAGTAGTACGAGTTCAAGTTAAGACCAAGTCAAAAAGTTTCAGGTCATTTCAACCAAAGACCAACACATACAAACAAGTCCCAAGTCAGTAGGACACACGATGAGCAACAAGTCCTACAAAAAGAAAACAATAAGCAAAAAAAAAAAAAAAGTCTCAAGTTTCAAGAAAAAGTACTACCTAAAATTAAGATAAAGTTCAAGTCAAGAAAAACTCAGGACCTGGAAACCAGAAGTCAGGATTTACAGACCCAAGTGAAGACATCAAGTCCCAAGTCAGGACCAGCTTTGTCAAGTCACGGCATGAAAATTATTCCAGGACACAGCGTTCCAAGATCATAATCCAAAGTCTAAGGCCAGGAATCACCAATTCTGGTCCTTGAGGACCAATGTCCTGCAGGTTTTAGATGTTTCCAGCTTCAACACACCTGATTCAAATGAATGAATCAATAACAGGCTTGTGCAACTTTATAAGTTGTTGAAGGTCAATTTTCATTTGAATGAGGTGTGCTGAAGCAGGAAAACATCTTAAACCTGCAGGGCCATGGTCCTCGAGGACTGAACTCTAAGCCAGTCAATCACAAGTCAAGAGACTTTGTTCCCATTCAGCGTAAAAAAAAGAACAAGTCGCGAGTTAAAGTGGTCAGGTCTTTCATCACAGCTGGCGAGTTGCACATCGAGACCAACAGGCTGCAGGCGGAGAAAAAGTCTGAGCTATGGAGTAAATATTCACATTTACCAGGTTCCAAGTCAAGGCCCACACGAGAACCAGATCATGTCTCAAGTCCAGCCTAACGAGTCCAGGGTTTACAGAAGCAAGAGTCAGGTTCAAAGTCTGGAGGACTTACAGGTCAAAACCGACATCAAGTTTAAAAGCTCATACGTAAAATGTACAATGATGTTAGTGGCAGAAGTGATAAAAGACGTCTTCCTCCCTTTGCTCATGTGGCTCTACATTAAGAATTACAGGGGTCCGCTGGGGGCCAGCCTCTCTATCAAACCTTAACTGGATGACAGAGGCAGGCCGAGGCACATCCTTGTCTTCAGGTACTGTCCCATTTGGCAAGTGGCCCAGCCCAAACAAGGCCATCAAAGTGGATTATTGTTCCCAGTGACTAACGCCAGTGGCATAGCAGAGATGTTATGTTAGAAAATAATAATATTTTCCTACTTCCTGACAGCTCTGTTTCCAACCTATTCAGCTGCGGAGCCACAAAGCTCAGGTAAGCTGCAGAGTCTGGGCCCCTGGCCTAAAACATGTGAGCCATCTCCAGACCAAACAATGGCTGCTTTTGTTTCTTCCATCTACTTCTCTGCACTGACATGTGTTTATATTATTTTCCTTCCTTTTATCTGTGGCTCTGACTCTTCTGTTCGTAGCTCATGTTACGGTGACTCTCTAACATTGTGGCGAAGCAGCGAGGCATCAAACTGAGCCACATTTTAGCTCTAAGTGCTTTGGCAAATATCAACAGCTTGTCTGACTTTATGTCATGTCTCTTCCTTGTTAGCTTTGCTGGTTCCTCCGAGGATACACATGAGGAATCAGTCAGACGTTGGGTTGTTAGTCCTTTATTTTCCCCATGAAAAAAAAGCAACTGTAGCAGCTGAATCCAGACAAAGCTGCCAAGAGGAGAAATGGCTGGCAGAGTCAAACTCAATCTGTGAGCTCGGCTTTGTCTCGAATCAGCGACGACAAAACTCTTCTTTTACATACAAACCTGCAACAGCAAACTGCGGAGTGGTCGTATAGGTGGAGAGAATAACATGAAATACTACCACTGCTGTTCACAGCTCCACACCATGAAGGGACAACATTTATTTAAAAAAATTATATACACTAAACATAAACGATTATTTGTCTGTTTGAAAATATTGAATTATTGCTGCATGCTGGCGAAACGTTGTCAATGAAACTGTGACTGTCCACATATGAAAATTTACTTTTTAAGTATGATGCTTTCAAATAACTGACAGTTTTCTAAAATATGAGATTTTTCAACCTCTTGGAGTACCAAGAATCTAGAAAACTAAGGTTGGCACCCTCCACGTCATCAGTTAAAACTGGAAAAGCTGCAGGACCCTCAGATGGGACTTATAGATGTGTTTGGATGGAGATAACCACCTCCATCACAATCCATCCAGATAAAGGCCTGGTTCTGACCAGTTCTGTGGAGAAGGATGGATTCAGGACTGTGATGAATAAAAGTGGACATTAAAGGGTTTTTTAACCAATCGTAGGGCTCTGACTACTCATGACTTCTAACACAGCTGCTCTGTATATAAAGACGAACACTCATATCTTTGACTAAATCAGGCAACGTTAAACAGTCCATGTGTCTGTAAACAAGGTGGGTAGTTTATTTAAATAATAGCAGGGATGGTGAAACCGAAGCTTTGTGAAGCACTGAATCACTTTGACACGTCTGCCCTCAAATCGACTCAAAGCTTTGAAGCATGTGATCCAGTGCCCACCGCTGGCAGTGCATGTATGATGCATGTATGATGCATGTATGATGCATGTATGATGCATTTAAGGGGCTGCAGACAACCTCCTTGTCTCATCTTTGACCAGGGGTGAAAGGAAGCCGGTACGGTCCGGTACCACTAAAACATTCAGTGGTGGTATGCAGTTCCAGGAAGATGGGAGAGCAGCTGCCTGCTATAAAGCTCTCATTCAGAACCAGTCACGACCACACTCTGGGTCAGAAATAGATCCGCTAGCAATATGCAGTCTTTGTTTAAAAAATCCTTTTAACTGTCAGTGTTGTGCTTTAGTCCATGCTGGACGGCGCCTTGGCCGGGCATCGCCCTCTCTTACCATGCTTCTTTGCCCCACCCTCGGAAAAGGCCTGGTGGTCTCCTCTGTGCCCAACCTTCGAAACGTTTACCACACGTTTCATGTCTTTACATTCGCTGCAAACACCCCAATTAAAATCAGCAGGCAGTTGTGTTTTCATATTATTTTCTTTTTCAATTTTAACAACACAGAACAGCTCGGAAAAGAAACAATGAGCCGCCTACTTCCGAAACACAGTGGTTGCTATGGGGATCGGTGCGTTTGATTTAATGCACTGGGACGTTTTCCACAACTGGTCCACAGACGCCGCTTTCACCGGAACAGGACGAACAATAAATCACACCAACGAAATTTCACACATTCTTATGGTTGGCTGAAACACTGTCAACATGATTTAAAAACCCATCACTTATTATCTACAGACATTTTAAATAAAAACCGAGAATGTTTGTGTCAAAGTAATAATGCAGAGAAAAAGAAAAGACGGGCACACTGAAGATGGGTTAGCACAGAACAGAAAAAAACCCAGTGGTGAAGATTTTGAGCAAGCTGAGAGTCTGGGTGAGAAAAAGAAGGACCCCCAGAGAAACTCTGAGAGAGTGAGAGAGAGATAAAGGTTTGTGAATCGTATTTATGCAGTACTTTGACCCGGTGTAACTCAGTGTTTAATGAGAAGTGGTGCTTATACAGCTGGGATGATGACTGTCTTACTGTGTTTATACATGAAGAGTATACATTTATACACATCCATGTTTATACATGTTTATACATGTGGATGATTTAATTTATCATAAAACCATGAAGAACATTTGCAAGAGGACAAAAAGGCCCACAGGTAAAAAAAAACTAAACATACAAACCTGCATCTTGGTATCACCTATGTTAGTAATGAGGAGTTTAATAAGTGGAACAACCCGAGGCTTTCCCAGCTCTGAGGCGTGAGGGATTACGTTTCTATTCTTCAGCGAAGAACACTTTGGACTGAGTGATCATTTTCTGCCTGCCTTGACATGCTGCCACGCGGAAAACAAGAGACGTATCCACGGCAACAGTCAAACAATCAGTCCAACAGCCCCGGAGGCAATAAAGAGGCCAGAGGGGGACAGGAAATGCCCCCACACCACCTGTCCTCACACACCTGAGGGCTCACATCAAAACACTGAAAGTGTTTCTGCACACAAGCAATAAATAAATCACCACCAGGTTTCACTTCACTCATAACAAATTATACGGGCCAGTTTTCAACTAGAAAACACCATTCCTGATAGAGCTGATTCGGTTTTGTTGATGAAAACATCTTTACAGTTTAGTGTCACCATCTGGATTAAGCCCATCTGGATGCAGAACCTGGCAGCTGTGGCCTTTAAAATCTGCAGATCTGCAGGTTAATCAGACAAAAGAAGCATTACAACGTCTAAACTGAAGAGAATTTATCGCTTCTATCATGACTTTTTATGTTTTCTAGACAAAACAGTCAAAATATGGTGCTAACCTGAGTTTTATGAACAAGGCTGCACTCCACTCCTGCACCTGTGCAGGCTGGTTAGTTAAAGATGCAGAACTTCTGTTTGGAACGCAGCCCTCATTAATACCACGCTGCTTCTCTCACTATAAGTGAAAAAGTTTCTTTGGTTTTGAACTGTGATGACGAGAGATTTCTGCTTTGCTGTGTGGCCCTACGAGGCCACGTTGACTGAATAAGGGTTAGCTTCTGCGGTAATTCACAGCACTTTCATGCATTTAATGACAGAAGCTCAAGAACATTTCTGAGTTATGTACAATTTTACTGAAACACATCAGTCACTTTTTGGCCAAGTTTTCGTGATAAGATCCGTTGATCTGAGTTAGCAGAGCGAGTTTGGCTTAAAATACATTCTTTTTACGATGCAACCATCACCCTCATGGATGCCGCTTTGCTGGTTGCCTTGGTTACATGTATATCTGATATGTACCATCAGAACTTTGTCACTTCCTGTCCACAGTCATGTGATCAGGGTCAGAAAACAATCATGTTTTAAAAAAGCAACCATCACTGCACAGTTCCTGTGCACACATGACCAGCAGAGGTCACGTGTTCTACAACGTCCTGTGGGGATGTATTTGGTTTGAAGGTGTTTTTAAAATCCTTGAAAAATGATGTAAAATGAATGTATGAATAGATGTAGCAGCATAAAGGTCGACCAGAAGAGGAAAGCAGAATTTATTACTAACAGAACTTTGTAGAAATAACACACAGACCAACAGTGACCAAACCTTTTCTCATCTC
>JBAGKM010000022.1:1122979-1135074 GCA_037177155.1 Melanotaenia catherinae
TGCCAGCATTCTCAGTTACTGATCATCAGCCCTGTGCATCTGTTCAAACCAATTAAAACCTTTTTTATCGTGTTTTTGGTTTTAATGTGTTTTGTTTTTGTACAAACGATGGCTTCTCCTACTTTACTGCAAAGCAATCAATAAAATTATCTTGATTTTCACAAATAGATTAAAAGTTTCACGAATCAGAATGATCTACAGCCCGGATTTGAAGCATCTAAGTAACGTAGTTTGTGATCAGGACCGGAGCTAATGTGGTCTTGATACAAAAACTAAAGACAAGATTAAAGACTTCAAAAATCAGAAACTGTGTTTGAATGAATCCAGATAATATGTAGAATATTTCTGTTCAGGTTTCAAGAGTCGGGGGTGGGGAACCCTGATCCTCGATGGCCACCGTGCTGCATGTTTTAGATGTTTTCCTACTCCAGAAAACTTGATTCAGATGAAGGCGCCACTCTGCAGAACCTGATAGACTGTTGGATCCATTTGATTTGAATCAGGTGTGTTGGAGCAGGGAAACATCTAAAACTTGCAGGAATTGCAGGAGGAGGATCAGACATATTTACGCAGTGGGATCACCCTTAATGCATCTTGTGAATGAGAATCGACCTTGGTGTTGTGGAAGGTATCAGACACATGAACACAGAGAACAGTCAAACCAGAACCCACCCTGTTGTTCCAGGACAGATTTCATCATCACCGCCAGCCAGGATGGTCATGTCAAGTTCTGGAAGAAGAAGGAGGACGAGGGAATAGAGTTTGTGAAACACTTTCGAAGTCATCTTGGTATGAGCTGAATCCTGGAGGGAAGGCGGGGGGGCGCATGTCACCGGATGAGTCTGAAGGTTGTTTCTGTTTGTGCAGGTGTGATTGAAAGCATCGCTGTCAGCGCGGAAGGAGCTCTTCTCTGCTCGGTCGGTGACGATCAGGCCATGAAAGTGTTTGATGTGGTCAACTTTGACATGATCAATATGCTGAAGTTGGGGTGAGTTTGAGCTTCAGTGTTGCAGTTTGAGCGTGAAGGAAACGGAGACCTGATGCTGACAGATGTTTTCCTGCTCTGGCTTGTGTCCAGCTTTCAGCCAGGCCAGAGTGAGTGGATCTATAACCCCGGGGATGCCATTTGCACCGTGGCTTGTTCGGAAAAATCTACAGGAAAGATCTTTGTGTATGATGGAAGAGGAAGCAACGAGCCCCTTCACATTTTTGACAAAATGCACTCTTCACCGCTGTCCCAAATCCGCCTGAATCCCAAATATAGAGTCATTGTGTCTGCAGACAAAGCAGGAATGCTGGAATACTGGACAGGCCTCCCAAATGAATTCAGGTTCCCAAAGCATGTGGAATGGGAATACAAAACGGACACCGACTTGTATGAATTTGCGAAACATAAAACCTACCCCACCAGCCTCGCCTTCTCCTCCGACGGGAAGAAAATGGCCACCATAGCTTCTGATAGAAAAGTGAGGATCTTCCGCTTCCTCACAGGAAAACTGATGCGAGTGTTTGACGAGTCGCTAACGGTAAGATGTCTCACGTCTCTGATGATGATGATGTTGTGAATCTTGTGCTCATGGCTGCTGTGCGTCAGATGTTCACAGAGCTGCAGCAGATGAGGCAGCAGCTGCCCGACATGGAGTTTGGGAGGAGGATGGCTGTGGAGAGAGAACTGGAGAAGGTGGACGGGATCAGACTCACCAACATCATCTTCGATGAGACCGGCCACTTTGTTCTGTACGGGACCATGCTGGGCATCAAAGTCATCAATGTGGAAACCAACAGGTGGGTCAGATTTAAACGGAAATAAAGGAAACATGCAGACATGTAACTGAAGGTGCTGTGTGGCGTAAAAGAGTTCAACTTTAACAAGGTCCAGTTCAAGCAAGAATCTGGAAGATCATAATGTTTAACTATAGGAGGACAACAACCCAGCAGCACGTAGGAGCTCTGCAGTTCTACTAAGTGACCTCCAGCAGCCACAGATGCTCATGTTTCCGCTCAGACTGTCAGAAACAAACTCCATCAGGTAATATGAGGACCCACGTCCACTAGTAGGTCCTGTTTACACAGCCCAGAGACCACCAGGACCAGCAGATCGGCTCCCTGTGATCTTCATGGATGAGAGCAGCTTCACATGGAGACCATGTGACAGACATGAGAGAGTCTGGAGACGCCACGGAGAACGTTCTGCTGCCTGCATCCTCCAGCAGGACCAGTTTGGCAGTGGGCCAGCGATGGTCTGGGGAGTCAGATCCTTGGAGGGCCGCACAGACCTCCATGTGCTAGCCAGAGGTACTCAGACTGGGATGAGATCCTCAGAGCCACTGTCAGACCACATGCTGCTGCAGTGGGACCTGGTTCCTTCTGATGCAGGACCATGCTGGGCCTCACGTGGCCGGAGCGACTCAGCAGTTCCTGCATGATGAAGGCATCGATGCTGCGGACTGGCCTGCTCTTTCACCAGACCTGAATCCAGTCCAGCACGTCTGGGACATCATGTCTCGTCCATCCACCTTCGCCACGTCCTCCACAGACTGATGCCCTGACCCAGGTCTGGGAGAAGATCCTTCAGAACATGTGTTGCATGCCCAGACGGTGTAGGGAGTGTATACAAGCACAAAGGTAGAAAGTTGGTGACTTCTGGTGTAAAGAGACCACCGTTGTGGATTTTCTTCACCAGGTGTGTGCGGATCTTCGGGAAGCTGGAGAACATCCGCGTGGTTCAGCTGTGTCTGTTCCAGGGCATCGCCAAGGCCATGGCGGTGGCTCCCACCATAGAGATGAAGGCCTCGGACAACCCCGCCTTACAGAGCGAGGAGCCGGACCCCACCATCTTCTGCACCGCCTTCAAGAAGAACCGCTTCTACATGGTGAGACAATATCCCCTTCGTGTGGAGGTGAAGCAGCTTCCCATTTTCTCTCCATCACCATCCTGCTTTTTGTTTCCCTTCAAAGTTCACGAAGAGGGAACCCGAGGACACGAAGAGCGCCGACTCGGACAGAGACATCTTCAACGAGAAGCCTTCAAAGGAGGAGGTGATGGCTGCGACTCAGGCCGAGGGCCCCAAGAGAGTGTCTGACAGCGCCATCATCCACACCACCATGGGAGACATCCACATCAAGCTGTTCCCCGTGGAGTAAGTTCCCACCCTGAACCATCTGACATCCCAGAATGCACAAACAATAACTTTATATTTTGTTTTTAGATGCCCCAAAACGGTGGAGAACTTCTGCGTTCACAGCAGGAACGGCTACTACAACGGCCACATCTTCCACAGAGTCATAAAGGTGACGTTTTATCCCGGACAGGGACAGAAGCCTTCGCTTTAAAGCTTCCAGGTCTACATGTTCCACATCTCTGCTGCAGGGCTTCATGATCCAGACGGGAGACCCCACAGGCACCGGCATGGGGGGAGAGAGCATCTGGGGGGGCGAGTTTGAGGACGAGTTCCACGCCACTCTGAGACACGACCGCCCCTACACGCTGAGCATGGCCAACGGCGGCCCCTCCACCAATGGGTCCCAGTTCTTTGTCACCGTGGTTCCCACCGTAAGTTCCCTCGTCACAAGCAGGTCCGGTTCAAGTCCAGCTGGTCCAGTTAAAGTCCAGCTGGTCCGGTTAAAGTCCAGCTGGTCTGGTTCAAGTCCAGCTGGTCCGGTTCAAGTCCAGCAGTTCTGGTTAAAGTCCAGTATTTAATTTCATTCTTTATTTTATTTGATTTTTAATTCTGCAATTTTTTCATTCTGTTATTTGACTTTTTAAAATTTCCTTTTTATTAAAATTTTTTAATTTTACTTTTTCATTTCTTTTGATTTAGTATTTTATAAAAAATAATTTTACTTTTTTAATCTCGTTTTTTAGTTTAATTTTCATTCATTAATCATTTTTTTTTTGTTTGTTTTTCCATTTTTAGTTAAAAAAAAACTATTTAATCTTTTTTTTTTACATTTCCTGTTATTCTATTTTCATTTGTTCTTTTTTCATCTCATTTTATTTTAGGATTTCATTTTATTCAATTATGATTCTGAATATTTTAGTTGAATTTATTTTATGTAGTTTTGTGCTGAAAGTTCAGGGAACTGATCAGCTGGGGTCTAATCGGATGTTTTCTGCACTGACATGAACATTTTGTGGAAATTGTTGAGTTTCACACGACAAAACTAGAACTACAGCAAGTTAAAGCTGGTTTAGATTTCTATTTACTGTATTTATTTTCCTGCAGCCTTGGCTCGATAACAAGCACACGGTGTTTGGAAGGTGCACGAAAGGCATGGAGGCGGTCCAGCGCATCTCCAACGCTAAAGTGAACCCGAAGACGGACAAACCGTATGAGGACATCAGCATCATCAACATCACCATAAAGTGACGTCTGTGTACTTTAATCATTTATTAAAGAAGCTTGTTGGTTTTCTAATAGTTGACTTTTATTTTCTATCAGAAATAAAATGTTCAGTCTGTTGATGAGCTGGTTGGAAAAAAGCATCGAGTTCAGAGACGAAAGACGAAGTTGAGCCAGAAAAATGAGATCAAGTCGTTTATTTTACAGCATCACATCATGTCATTTACAAAAGCGCCGTCAAGTCCACACGTAGCAAAGGCTTCCACTCGCTTTGTGCTTCCAGGTGTCGCTGTGGAAAGGCTTTTCACACGTGCATTTTATACATAAACCAATAATAAACATTACATAGCAATGAATAAAGATCACACTGAAATGTTTCCTCAATGACAAGACAAGTGTCAGTGTTGGGGTTAACGTTCCTCCACGCTTCACATTTTCTCCGACGGCCCGTCAAACGGCCAGCTTTAAACACTCCAGTTAGATAAGATACTGGGAATGTTCCTTTGCAGTGAGGTTAATATGCTTTAGGAACAGCAGGTGCTTCATTTGTTTCCAAATGAAAGGTG
Source organism: Melanotaenia catherinae (assembly GCA_037177155.1). Lineage (NCBI taxonomy): Eukaryota > Metazoa > Chordata > Actinopteri > Atheriniformes > Melanotaeniidae > Melanotaenia > Melanotaenia catherinae. Next base: position 1,127,889 of record JBAGKM010000022.1, read on the forward strand.
ATGCAGATGCTGCGAGCCGGAAACGTCCACATTCCTGCTGATAAATAAGCTCAGTAAACGGTTTGTAACAGAAAACGCTTCAGACCACAGCTCCAGCCCAGCCGCGTCTTTAAATACCTTCACACGCTAAATAAAGAAAAACTGCACACAAAACCTGGACAGCCAATCAGACGTCAGCTGCTACTGCTTCCGCTGGAAAAGGCAAAATCTGAAGGTTTGGTCGTAACCACAGCTTTCTGTCCCAACCTGCTCCTGTTCCGGTCATTTCTCAGGATTATCTGATGCTTACAGGCTAAAGCTAAAGAGACGATGGAATAATTACACCATGGACTTCACATATGGAGGCTATGATGAGTAAATACAGTCCACACAGTCGGGGCGCAGAGCTGGGGAGTCGGCTACAGGAGGGCCAGATAAACACGGAGAAACGGGTTAGAAGCAAAGAAAACAGCAACATGTTAGACCTGTGGGGGGTCTGCAGTGTTCAGGTTCTGGTCTGGGGTTAGGAGGGTACAGATCGGGTGTAACGGAACCAGAGGAAGTTTTTACATCTTTCTTCTCTTTGCCACGGTGGAGCCTAAAGAAGGAAAGATGAGGGTCCGGCTTTCAGCTGAACCCTGGAAGTTTTTGGAGACCTGATGAGCCGGACTCAGACTGGGATCTGGGTTGGCGCCTTTAGGCGACATCCAGGACCCCGGCAGCCACCAGCTGCCTGGAGAGCCAGTCCAGCCCCTCGTGGAGGCCCATCCCACTGCGAGCGTCGCAGCCTTGGATGTGCCAGCTCCTCCCGCAGCACAGCTTGTGGAGGCTCAGCAGCTCCGTCATCTCCTCCACGGACACGGCGCCGGGAACGTCCTGCAAAACAAAACTGGTGTTCAGCTTCGGGACCGAGCCGAGACCAGGCCGGACGGGATGGGGGAGGAGGAGCTTCTGTACCTGCTTGTTGGCAAAGATGAGCAGCAGGGCGTCTCTCAGCTCCTTCTCCGTCAGTAGTTTGGCCAGCTCGCTGTGGGCCTCCATCAGCCGGTCTCTGTGGCAGCTGTCAATCACAAACACCACCGCTGCAACAGACCAGGGAGGGAGAGATGGCGTTCTACGTCATCATCACAGACACATTCCACCTCACACATCTGTCTTCAGCGGCGTTCCCCAGCCGGGAAGCCATCAGGACGTCCAAGTCAGGAACAACTTTTCAGACAAACTGAATCTTTTAGAATGTAATGAGAAATATTAGTTTCCAGTAAAATCTGATGTTCTTCACTTTGACTCAACACACAGGAAAGACAATAAACCTGCAGACGTGTTGGACTAAACCTTTTTATTCACTTCTGGTAAATCTGGCTGTTTTCTTCTCAGCTGGGAGCAGCTGATGGTTTGACTGGAGGCTTTAGCGGTGAGCTGTGATTCCATCCCCGGACACCAAACTCAGATCCTAGTTCAGATAATCCTGCTTCCCTGAGGATGAAGCACATGTAGCTTCACCCGAAGTACCATGAGGAGGTTTCCATGTCTGGATTAGAGCAGGGGTGCCCAAGTCCAGCCCTCCAGAGCTGCTATCCTGCAGCATTTAGATACGTCCCTTCTCCAACACACCACCTGAAGCCAATGGCTGAATTCTTTCATCCACATGTCACTCAGCTCTGCAGAGGCCTCGTCAGTCAGGAGGACCCCCTGCCCCACCGCGGGCTAAAAGCATATTCGGTTTAATGCTTTCAGAAGTCAGATTCTCACCATATGTAATGTGTTCTGTCTCCTTCCATAGAGCCACAGGTAAAATAAAATCTATAGGCTCTACTTTTTTTCTTAAAATAGGGACAACATGTGGACATTAATCACAACGTTCAAAGCCTCAGGGACCCCTTATGCTCTTTGGAGGACCCTAGGTTGGGAACTGCAGCCTTACATAACAGGCTGGGATGGACCAGACTCCAAAAACTGTTCTAAACTCCATCGTATGAATGAAACTGATCATGTTTGTAAGTATTTATCAGACGTGTGGAGTCCAGTCAGCTGATGATAAATCCTGCACGCTCTACATCAGCTGATCGTTCAGTTCGGACTCATTTACATCCAGAAATGTCCTCATTCAGCAGATATGGAGACAAAGCGCGGAACCACTGGTGCTCCTCGAGCTGAAGCTTCGGTTCACTCATTCAGGTTCAGTTAATGTTTATTAAAGAAAAATAGATTTGAAGCTCTCTTGCAAACATTTAAGAGCAAGATTTAAAAACCATTAAAGAATCTGCTCTAAAACGCTGGAGAGATGTGCACACACACTCCCAGCATCACTGCACATCCCTCCTGCTTCATGTTGAATATTCTGGAGAACTAATCCCGGGTCCAGAGCAACAACGCGGCAGCAGGGATGATGTGATGCAGCTCGGTGATGGCGAGGGAGGGCCTGCGACTGAATGAAAACTCTGACACGGAACAATAAACCCAGAGCATGAAAAGCCAACAACTCACCCTGAGTGTTGAGATAATAGTGTTTCCAGAGCGGTCTGAGTTTATGCTTCCCACCGACATCCCAGATGGTGAATTTCAAGTTCTTATATTCAACCGTCTCCACATTGAAACCTTGAAGAAGGGTCAGAAATAAATCTGTTTAGAATAATGATGACTGATGATATCTGGAGACGATGCGTAACCATGCCAACGTCCTTACCAATGGTTGGGATGGGCTGCATGAACTCATCCTGCTTCAGCTTGAAGAGGATGGTGGTTTTTCCAGCTCCGTCCAGCCCGAGAGTCACAACGCGGATCTCCATCTTTGGACCGATGTGGACTCGGTTGTCCTGGAAACACAACAGATGGAGCGAAGCTGAACTCTTAGTGTGGGACATATTCCTGGAAGGGCGGAGAGCGGGGACGGTGCGTACCTTAGTGAAGGTGACGGGGATGCCGGCATCCAGCTGGATGTGATCTGCCAGCTCCGTGAACTGGTGCTGCTGCTTCTGGAGAGTCTCCAGCAGACAGTTGATCTCCTGCTTTGCCAGCACAACTCTGCAGTCATCCTACATCAGGAGAGAAGCAACACACGTCAGGCTGAAGGAAAACCTCCTTAAACGCAGCGATGAAGTCCCTGAGCGGAGGGCTGTTAATCCCACCTGCTGAAGCGTTTTCTCGCAGTGCAGGCAGGCGGTGGAGACCTGGGACAGCAGGATGGTCATGTCCTCCTGCTGCTGCCGCAGCCAGATCAGCCTCTCCCGGACGTGAGCGTCCACCACGCTCAGCGCCATCTCCTCCTGCCGACACAGCGTCTCGTGGAGGTCTGCAAAGTAAGCCCGGACACAGGACCGTGCACTCTCTGCTGTGCCCGGGACCTGAGGGACACGGGGGAAAGATGTTAACGCCAGAAGAAAGTAAATTAAAACATCATTGAAGTCAGAGAGCTGTGTCCTACGTGCTCCGTGTGTGCCATGCCCACGCCATCCTCCACGATCTGCTCGCCGCCCTCGATTTGCTGCACGATGCCCACCAGCTTCCTGGAGTACTCGGACACCTCGTCTGTGAAGGTGCGGATGCAGTGGGCCATGTCCAGGATGGACGCACGGATCTGGTTGGCTTCAGTCTCAAGGAGAGCGTGCTGGAAACACAGTTTGTCCATGCATGACCGCCTCAGATGAAGATCTCTAACGGAGCGCGTGTCCACCTACCTTATGTCCCTGGTGCTTGCCGTACTCCTTACACACGCAGCACATGAGCGGCCCGGACTGGCACGCCTCCTCCAGACAGACGAACTCGATGGCGTGGACCTGGTGCTGTGGGCAGAGCATCTTCTCATGGGGCTTGTCGGCCAGCGGCACCCGGCGGTGTTTGGCCAGCGTGCGGGTGGAGTGGGTGAGCTGGGAGCACTCTGCGCACAGGTGGGTGGCGCACACGGTGCAGTACATGGAGGCCGTGTGGCTCTCGTCCTCATCACACCGGATTATACACTGGAAGAAGACAAAGACGATGAATGCGAGCAGGACTGAGGGTGACATGAGTCCAAGAGTCCTGGCTGCCTTACTTCTCCCATCCCTTTCAGAGCATCGTCGGCCATTCCTGACTGGTTGGTGGCTCCATTCTGCAGTCGCTCCAGCAGCTCAAGCAGGGCAAAGTTCTTCTTTAGACCCCAAACGCCAGAGTCCCCTAAACACACGCCCAGAAGAAGAAAACAGAACATTTACATGGAACACGCTGAAAATAAAACTAAATCCAACATAAAAATGTGTTAAACCTGCAGCCTGACGGCCATCAGGAGACAACTTTCCCAGTTTTATGTGGAAGATAAATGTTCACGACAGTCCAGTTAGAAAACGGCTTGTTGGGAAGAGTGACAGGAGAAAAAACAACATGGCAGCAGGGCTGAAGCTGGCAAAGCTGCATCTGAACTCCTGGAACAAAGACCATCATTCCGCATCCGCCCTCACCAACTCATTTCTTCCTACGGCTACTAAACTCTTCAAGAAGACTGTTTATTCATGAAAATCTTCGGACACTCAGGACAACTCTTACATTTTAGTGCCGACATGTTTGAACAAAGTCAGTCTGTGTTTCTGCTCTTCAGTTCGATATAATAAGAAAATGTTATTTCAACCAAATCTGACCAAATATCTGAGTCACATAAAAGTTTCATTTCATCAGATGCATGAGTCTCCATCATCACTGCATCTTAAAAATGATGCCGCAGCAGGTCATTCGCTTTACAAACTACAGTAGGCTGCAGTAGGCTGTGCAATAAAAACTTATTCTAGCCACTACAACACCGGGATGTTCGTCCTGACGCGCTCATGGGACCAGACTGCAAGCTGCTGTCCAACTTTGGGAGCATTTAATTATCCGTTTGTACATAAATCTGCTTTAATAGAACCTAAATCTCACCGTATGATTATTTATAACCAGGTTACCATTTCAAAAATGAGGAAAACTAGGCTTCAGTGCACAGCTTTATCTTTTTTATTATTAATTCATCCTTTTTTCTTTGTGTTTGTCATTTTCCTCGTCTGTATCAGCTCTGTGTTTGTTTGCCCGTCAGCTGTGACCTTTTATGGGTGTTTACCGGCAGAGTCGGGCCAGCTGCTCCATCCTTTCAGCTCACGAGAGACTGGCGTTCACCAATCCAAGAGGAAAGATGAAAACTATTTCACCGTCTACAAACATGAATCTGAATCTGACTGAGGGTTTTCATAAAACAAAAAACTTCAGTACAACTTAATGACAAATTTAAATAGATTCCTGGGAAGAAACTGGTGAATGAGGCTCTTTGTCCAGCATGGTGGTGGAGGGATGATGATCTGGGCTTGTTCTGCAGCTACAGGACCTGGACACCTTGCTGTTATTGAGTGGACCATCAACTCATCTGGATACCAAAGTATTCTAGAGTCAGTTGTGAGTCCAACTTTTAGACTGGCTCGTGTAACAACAACGATCCCCAACAGCAGAACGACTCAGTAAAGTAAAAAAAAAGGATAAATTTCATGACTGCTTTTTTCAGCCTGGAAAGCCAACATGAAAACTGATGCAGCAGTGATAGCTGTGTCCTGCTGTTTCACATCACTGTTGCCATAGAAACCCCCTCACTCACCCAGTTCAGTGACCTGTCTATCGAAGGGGCAGCGGACGGCTCTGCCATGGAGGGGCAGCCGGGTGAGACAATCGTGGCACACGGTGTGACCGCAGAGCAGAAGACGAGGGACCTTGTCGCCTTGGAGAGAGAAGACGTCCTCACAGACTCCACACTCCAGCACCTGCAGGGGACAGCACAAACTGATCAGCTGTGGCTGCAAGGGACACCTGCTGTCAGAGGGATGAGACACTTTATGGCTGCAGATTCTGACCTGATGCAGAGGGACGAAAGAAAGTCCACTAAGAAAAGTGTGACAACATCTCAACAAGCTGCAGTCACCTGGACTTCTTTAACCCCTTGGTTTCATTTTCTTAGCGTGACACTTAAGCTAATGCAAAACACAATCCAGACTTTTAAACCCCATTTCTGAGCTGTACTTCCAAACAGCTGCAGTTATCCAAAGCTAGCGATGGAGGATTCAGCTGTTAGCATGCTGCACTCTGCAGGCACAAACTCCAGCTTTTCAGTTTCCTCACATCTACAAAATACAATTCTGAAATAACTAAATTATCTTCTTGTTATACAACATTTGCACGCAGCTATTGTCAAATTCAGATTTAGCATCAACCGCCCCCAACGCCAACGCAGCAGCATCGGATCCCCATCAGAGTCATGAAGGCGATTATCATAAAAACTAATCAAACAACTTGATCATAATCCAGTCAGAGATTTCTAGAGACATTGTTCCGACCTTCACGGTGTTCCCAGTAGCCCCCCTTCCATGTCGGAGACAGGGCTCCATCGTCGCCACGGCGCCCTGCTTGTTTATTCCTGCTGCAGAGGCGGCCATTCTTGGACGATACCGCAGAGGAGTGCGCAGGCGCACAGGGGACAATCCCCCAGCTACTTCCGGTATCCTTCTCATTGGTGCAAATAGATCTTGTGTGTTGTTGATGTTGAAATCTTACAAAACCAAGTACAGTTACAAATGAGAAGCGGACATTCGCAGTGATATTTTAACATGCACACAGAAATCATTTTTTTCTTATGTACGTACTGTTTTAGCGCATGCGCAATAATGTAAACCCGAGCATTTGTTGAAACGTCACAACAAGCAAAAACATTTAGACTGTTTTTAACATGACTTTTTAATAAGCACGATGCTTGTTCAAAAATAACTTCAACTATAATCAAAAGAAACAAATAATAATCTTTTGTTCAATAGCTCATTAGACTGCAGCCACAAACCCGTGGGCCCAAAAGTCTGCAGCTCCATGAGCTTCTCCTGCAATGTCAAATGTCAAAGTGTGTGTGTGTTGCTTCTCTCCTGTGGTCATTCATAATATTCTTCATGTCTGCTTTGATAATTTGTTCAATCTTGCACATATTTGTTGTTTTGGTTTTGCATTCTGTTGGTCAATGAGATAAGATTAAGGCCTTTCTCTAGCCCCTTGTTTTATCCTCTGTAGTCATTTGTATTATGTAGTAATTTCAGTCATTTGTCCATCAATGCTCTCACTGAATTCACAAATAGATTAAGGTTAATGTCCACTTTTAGAATTAGTTAATTTCATTTACAGTAACTGTGCTAGCTTAATATCTGAGCTAAAGCTAACAGCTGAGATCAGTCTAAGCTGT
>JBAGKM010000022.1:1165138-1175838 GCA_037177155.1 Melanotaenia catherinae
AACAGTAGTAATGATAGTAATAACAATAATGATAATACGGACGTGTATTATCTATAAGCATACAATACAATGATGGAGTTCACAGTATTATATATTAGTATAGAACATGAGTACTCCACGCAGAAAGTCCACCTTTCAAACCTTGCTGTGAAGACGCGTTGCTATCCACCACACCAGCGTGCAGCCCTTTCATCTTCTTTTCAGGAGTGCACCAGAATGCTGTATTTACATGTTAAAGATGCATTATGTAACTTTACCACCTTAAAAGTCCTCGTTCCGGACTTGTTTAAAGGCACAGTGACGTCTATTATGTGCATTTCTGGAGCGTCTCGAGGCTGAGAAACACCTTCACCACTTTTTCTTCCCAGACGCTGCCTTTCGTTAGCAAGCGGATATAAACACACAGGCCATTTTAAAGAAGAAGAAACCTTTATTAGACCCTCAGTGGAGAAACTGCTTTGTTGCAACAGTACAGGTGCAGTAAGTAGAAGCACACACACAGTAAGTAATAAAACGTGCAGTATAGTTTGACAGGGTATGTACAGGATGTAAATATGTACATAAACATGTATGTAAACATGTAAAGACAGTTTCCATGTGTCTAGTGTAAAGTCTGTTGTGTTACCAAACGTATTGTATCGACACCTTCAGTCTTGGTCGTAATTTCCTGTGCTTTTGTTTGTGTGATGTTTTAATTGACTAGTTCTCTTGTGCTTTTAAACAGGAAACAGGTAAATGGAAGCAGGAAAAGACAAGACAAGAGGAGAACCTGCAGGAGGACGGGAGAAAGTTTACCTCTCGTTTGCTGCAATGCCTGAAAAGTTTAGGACAACATGAGTGCGATGGTTGGAGTGATGGGGGCCTTTGGGCCTTAATGGAGACTACAAAAAAGTCATTTATTTTTTCTAATAACACCTTTATAGTGAGTGGTTATTGTTTCCCCCCATGTATCAGTTATGAATAATAACATGCTCACAACAGATACATATTATAATTAATGTGCTCAGTTTTGTAAAATGTACTATAATATACAATAAATAACATTAGCACTATAATAATAGTTATATATAAATATATATATATATGTGTGTGTGTGTGTGTGTGTATATATATGCACTGCTTACTTAAAACCGAACTTAACTACATATTTGACCCAAACTAAAAGTTAAATAAAAACAAAAGCCAGAGTAAACTGCTTTGCAACTTAGGTTCGTCTTTATTGGGCAAATAATATCATTTATAGTATAAAAAGTTGTGTAAACAAGAAATGACATGCCACACAGTTACTGCTCCTCACGGTTACAATACTCCATTAAAGCCGACCCGACATCAGTCCCGTCCGCATCAGGTTTCACCCCAACACCATGAAGAATACATTATTAACTGCATGTACCATGTAATGGATGTAAGTATAGTCAGCGCTAATGTAGCTGAATTTAATTATCATTTATTTTATGAACATTCTCCAAACCTGCTGAAATATTTTGCATTGTTATTATTCTTTCCTGCAAAAACATTAATTTATTTAAGACTGTTACTAAAGTTCCTAGTTACCTGTTGTAGTGAGGGGGGCTTAATTAATGACGCACCGCAGTAGCAGGTGTGAAATTTGCAGCTTCATGGCAAAATCTGGAAACCGTTGTACGTAAGGTGTGTTGAAATGCTGTCTCTCTCTTTGTTAAGCTAACTATATTAAAAAGAACTTGTTGGGCTTGAACTCTTTTAAAACGTTACTAAATAACTGTGTTTTGTGTTTTTCTTTGTTAAAAGCAGCCGTTGAAGTTATTAAATCTGATGTTTAGTCAGTCTGAACACATCATGATGATGCTGATTAACTCCAGGAAAATAACAGAATCCTGAGGAGAAATCGACTGTGTGATACTCAGGAAGATAAAAGTTGGAGTTGTGATTCAGCAGAGACGCGAACAAACCAAAAAGCCGAGGCCTGTTTTTAAATGAGCGCACGTTCCTAAAATGAGGGAAAGAAGTGGCCAGTGAAAAGGCAGAGACGAGAACACAGCAAGCGATCAGATTATAGCATGAACTCATCTGAGCTGAAAAGCTCCAGCAGGAATTTCTCTCATCAGCACAAACCCGACTGGCGTTTAAACGCAGCCCGTCTTCTGACATCACACGTTCCACCACAACCATCGTGTTCAGACCCTCGAGCTAACCCTAAAGTCTGGAGGAAATTTAAGCTGTGAAAAGAGAAACTCTAAAATGACTCTTCATACATTTAAAAGGTTTTTTTCCTGTTAAAATTCATACAATAAAAAATGAGAGAAAAGCTGAAAAGGCCAATAAGTATAACAAGAATCGGAGAGCACGCTCCGAGGGAACACCATGAACCTGATGTTACCTTCTAACACCCAAAATTCATTTAAATTTCTCTGGTAATGATTTTATTACAAGTATCTCATTCTTTATTCTTTTATAAATTAAGTAACCCGATTATTTTTTCTCTTAATGAAAACCAAAGTAAAGAAGTGAAGAACTTTAGAAAATGAGCAGTCGGGTCTTTTGGTTCCTCTTCAGACGTGTTTTAGGGCACACATTAATGAAAACACGACATGTGCATGATGGTGTACCAGCATTTAAATCTTTATATTTAAAGTAACTAGATGAGGAGCCTTTATTGCAGCGTTTCAGCTGATGAAACGTTTGTTTCCGGTGCAGCTGCAGCGGTCATGGCTGTAAAATGTCTGCAGCTTTAGGAGCGATCACGTCGTGCAGCGGTTAAATGCTCCCACCTCCTCCTCAGAGATCATCTCCTCAGACACTTTCATCCCAGATCAAATTTCATGAAGGACTTCATCTGCAGGACGAGGAGAGAAACCAGTGAGACCAGTCATACCTCTCCTTGTTTCCTGCTCTGTAGGCCTTTACTTTGGTTTAGATTAGAAAGTTTAGTCTCCCAGTAAGACCAGTACAAACTCCTTCAGGGGTTCATCTCCAGTAGACTTGATGGCTGTACTGGTCTTTTAACTGGACTTCACAGAAAGATCATCAAACATCTGCATCTCCAGAGGCTGCTGGAGTTTAACCAGGTCTAAGAGATCTGAACACATCACACCAGTTTTTCATCTTTACACTGGTTTCCAGTCAGACACAGACTAGATTTTAAAACTCTCATGCTGGTCTACAAATCCCAGAATCCATCTGCGTTCAGAGAATATAAACCTGGCAGGACTCCTAGATCTAAGAACTCAGGTCAGCTGGTCCAGAAGAGTCCAGGTCAGAGTCCAGGCCAGAATCCAGGCCAGAGTCCAGGCCAGAGTCCAGACCACAGACTTTATTCAGTTTTTTGAGTCCTCATTATGTAATAATCACTGTTCAATCAGTTTATTTTGTAAAGCACATTGAATTGTTTGATGAAATGCACAGTAGAAATAAATGTGCCTTTACTGTTTCTGATGGTCACATTAAACTCAAATGTTCTAAGTAGAAGGAAGAAAGCATGAAAAGAAGATCCTGTGTGACCTAAATGTTCAGGCTCCAGGTTCTTTTATTTCACTTTTTCTTCTGCATGTCTTTCATTCTGCAGTGACCCGTCATCAGGTCCTCGTAGATCATTTCCACCGTTATCTGATACAAACGGCATTTACATACAGACACCATGAAGCTCTGAGCGCTGCTCTGCTTCTGGACGTGGACAATAATGACCTTAAAATCAATAAACTGTTGTGTTTGATTTGTGTACTGATCTACACCAGTATCTGTGCAGCAATGACAAAAATGACATTTTAAAGCTATTTTAATATATTTAATTTCCTGCTGTCCTGGATATTCTTCCATAAAGTTCCAGTTGGCTTTTATGTCATTCATGATGCTGTAGCAGTAAAACGGGTTCAACAGAGCACAAGAGTCTGCAGCAGTTGTTTACAACTCATTCTTTCTCCAAGAGTGTTTTTACTCTGCTTAAGTCTCGGTCCACGGCCCTCTCAGCCAATCCCTGCCAGTGCTGAGCGTGTGGACGGTGCCTGCGTGATTTAAACTAATTCTCACCTCAATAAGACTGCAGCTGGAGTCAGACTGTAGCCTAAATCAGTGGTTCCCAACCCTTCATTCTGCCGTAAAGCTGCGGACCCCTGCCCACCCCATGCTTGGTTTTATTCTTTCATTAGCTGCTTCTCACCATCAATGATGCATTCTGGCTGACTCCTTTCCTTTGATAAAACCACGGTTAAGCTCATTTTTTCTTTTTTTTTTCCAAAATAAGGACGAGTTTCTCAGACATGTCTCATTAATTAAATGGTGCAAAGTGTTTTCATGCTCCCAGAACACTGTTTCCATGTCAATAAAACACCCAAATGATAAACAGTTTAAGCGAATACACCTCAACTCATCTCTGTGTGGACATGGCCTTCATTTAAATCACACTGGCTCAGAGCAGTCAAAGCCTCTGGGACCCACTGTGCTCTTTGGGGGACCTACTTAGGGGACCACATGTTGGGAACCACTGGCCTAAACTAACCTTTGCTTGGACTCAGGCTGGGTTCTGTAGAGTCTTCAGAAACATACGATCTATCGAGTGCTTTCTGTCTGGTACTACTTAACCTCAGCATTAATATGAAGATAAATTTATAAGAAAATGATCAGGATATGAATTTTCTTAAATTGTTGAATTGTTCCTGCAAAGCTTAGTTGAAGGTTTGTTATCCTGCATCAGAGCTAAAATGCTACATTTTCCCTCCATCTACCTGAGTCGTGAATATTTAGTTGTTTAATCCGTACGGATCAGCTGTGTGCACGCAGAGATCCTGCATCCCCGTTCTAGTACATTCCAATCCACAGTCTGAGTAAAACTGATCCAACATGCTGAACTGTCAGGCTGCAATGGAGGACGAGTTTTTATGCATCAGTGGAGGACACACCTGGTCCACCTGACTGCAGGACAAAAGGTTCAAAGCTGCAACATGAGTCCTGGTGCTGCTCAGTTTAAGGTGCAGCTCAGAGGAGACGACAAAGCACACCTCTCACACAACACTGTCAGATCTTCTAACCTTTCACAACTGCAGAAAAACCCTTTAAAATCACAAAGTGCCGTTTGAGAGACCTGCCGTCACTTCAATTCAACGTGCAAATATTCCTCCAAGGAAATAAATCCATAGCAAACTTGTGAAATGCCAAGAGTCAGATTTAACGTTCTTTTAAAGCACGCATGTCCCATTCTGCATAAATTTGAAAGTAAATATTATCCTAATTATGTACACAAAGTTTAAAATGCATTGTGTGTTGCTTCCAGATGCACACACACCCATGCCACATTGTGGTTGCACACGTATGTACACACACATGGACGCGTGCAGGAACACAGGCAGCAGAATTGAATGCGATAGGGAAGTGAAAAATGATTAACCCAGGGTCAGCTCTCAGCCTCAATCTCAGCAGCGCTCAAAGAACATCCTCGCCTGATTTACACTCGTCATGTTCCACAGCACACATTTGCATATATTTATTAAATTCACCACGCGTTGGAGAATAAAATATAACAGGGTGGAGGGGATGGGAGTGAGGAAAGGAGTGGAGGAGGGGAACGAGGAAGGGGGTTATTTAAAGGAGGCGTGTTTCTGATAGATTTGCTTTTCATTCACATTCATTTGTTCCCCTTTTCTTCCTCTCTCCCTGTGTTTTGTTCATTAGCATGGAGGTCAGTGGAGGCGTCAGATGTGACCGCTCGACGCTTCAGGGAAAACATTGCTGCTGGTCAGCCGCTTGAATTGACCTTGTTATCATTGTGACAGACTGTGTTATTTATCAGTTAGTTAGATAAGAAGAGCATGGAGCGCGCTGATTGTCTGCCTCATGAAATGAATCTTCATGCTGAATCTGCAGAGACAAACAGCCTTCAGGTGTTTTCACGTCTGCTCACTAAACTCTGTCACCTTTACTACAAGTCTGCCAAAAATGAGGCGAGGGAAAAAGAACTGTGTGTGAGAAGGACTGAAAACTGTTTGCCTCCTCCTGTGGCTTCAGCTGCTTATCAGAAAGGTGGACTGGAGTCAGAAACTTGACTTGGACATTTTTGATTTACAAACACTTGATACATTAAATAAAATATCTCTTGTGTAAAAGTTGTGCCACACATCAGTTTGTTTCCAGAATCTAATTAATTCCTTCCCAACAATCCTGAGATCCAACCAGCATCCAGTCGCTCTGCAGAAAACAACTAGAAGCCCTCAGAGCGCCTCCACCAAGCCACAGCACAACCCCGTACCTTCTAGATTCAGAATATCAACATGATCTGGGCCAAACAATGTTGGATTTTAACATCTACCATGATTTCATCTTGTAATTTTTTTTTTTTTGCCAATGAGTAAAGGCCTCTTTACGCTCCTTTACGTATGTAAAAAGCGACGGCCGTTTCAAACGTCGCCATCCTCATACTTCCTTGCATCTTTTATGTTTCCATGGTTAAGTCAATTCCTCCATGAGTGGGAAGTGCTGAGTTGAGAATTCATTGTTCAGTTTCAGACACGGTTTAGCAGCGCCGCTATAAAGTTGTTTCCAACTGCCCAACATGCCTGAAACACTCGTATATCTTTTCTTCCAAAGCTCACATAATTTCTACGGTTGTTGTGCTTGTCTTCATTCTTCTTCTGCTTGTTCCCCCCCCTTCCTGATCCTCTTCTTCTCTGGTTTGTTTCTTTCGCTGGTGTTGAGTTACTCTGCTTAACACTGCACCTGCAATTTCCAGTGGTATTGCTCCATCTGGTATTGCTAAGCTCCTGGAAACTGATCAAACTACACGCGTAATCAACACAGAAGACGGATGAAAAGGTCCGTCCTTCAGCGTCTTCTGCTTTGAGCAGAAACAGGCCTTTAGAAGCTGTTAAGGCCGAATTATCCAGGTCTCCCTGTAGTAGAAAATACTTTCCTGGATCTAGATGGTGATCTAGTTTAAGTACATGTGCTCGGTAGTCAGATCTTTCTTAGGGCCCTGTGAATGCCGACCATGTCAGACTGTATGATGGACTGAACGTTGGAACGATTACATAGAAGATTGCGGTTGGTCGAATTACGAAAGTAGTTTTTTTACGGTTTTGAAGTTCTACTAAGGAAACATGGACCATTTTTACAAAGAAATCCATCATTACTTATCAAAACGGACTTACCACAGCCTGGCAATCACCTCTAAAGGCCCGTTTATGCTCAATGCAGACAGACGGAGCGCTTTGGCCGTCTTCTTTGTCGGTTATGTGTGTAATTTGGTCCGTTTTCATGCAGCTTAGCTATCCGTCGCTTAACGTGGATGAAGCAACACCACCGGAAATTGCAGGGGCAGTGCTGAGCAGAATGGCTGACATTTGACCAGCGAAAGAAAGAAGAAGAAAATCAGGACGGGAGCAAAAAAGCAGAAGAAGAATGAAGACGAGGACGGCAACTGTAGAAATTGTGTGAGCTTTTGAAGACTACATGCGAGTGTTTAGGGCAGGTTGGGCAGTTGGAAACAACTTTATAGCAACATCTTACCGCTTCCAACACAGTCGATAGCTCAGAGTACATCAAGAAAACCGGCTGTCGCTGCAAATTGCACTTTAATGGTGACCTGTTCAGCTGCATTGTGGGAATGTGATATTCCTGGCTGGCGTGGATAATTCTGTCCCCCACGGCTGGCATTGTCGGCTCAGGGTGGACTGACAGTCCCGATCAGTCTGCCGGCTCCCTCTGTAATGCCCCAGTTGCTAAAAACCCTGTGTGGTCTGCACCTATATGAAGTTTTGAATATGAAGTTTTTGCATTTATTTATTATAATAGTTTCCCAGCATCACCTGTAAGTGTCGCATCGACAGCTGTAGAAACATATGTACACCAGCCATGAACTTGGCGTGAGGCTCTTTTCCACGGTAAAATTTCACTAATGATACATCTGAACTTCGCCCAGACAAAGAGTGTACGCCACATTTTTGTGCGTACACACCCTTTGTACATGAGGCTCCAGGTACCGACACCGGATCACCAAAAAAAAAAATCAAATAATTTATTCCTTTATTCCTGAAAATTTTATCAAAATCTGTCGACAGCTTTTTGAGTTATGTTGCTAACAGACAAACCAATGCCGCATGTTCGAACAGGTTTTATCATGTAGAGGTAGACGAAGGAACGAAATGTTGCCTCTTTAAACTTTAAACACCTTTTAACCATAAATATTTTGTCATTGTTTAAACATTTTGGTTATTTGTATTATTAAGTTGGTATTCTTTAGACACTGATTTTTGTAATGACATCGAGGAGGAACCGGACCAACGCTCCTTGTTGCACATCGACCCTTTTTTGTTGTGTTCGACTGCTGTGAGGATGAAGAGGGTTCTGCTTTGCAGGAGGAAGATGTGTGTTGTCAATATGAGATTTTCTTTTTGTTTTTAACTACTTCATTCCCTCTTGGTTATGTGCAGCTGGTGAGGTATGTTTACTTATATCTTTAATTGTGTACACTATAGAACAATTTGGTGCTCTAAGTCAGGTGTCATTTGTATCTCTGCATGCCACCAGTTCGATGTTGCTAACAGACAGAAAACATAACCTCCGCCTTGGTGGAGGTAACAATAACACAAGATACTTATGTCTTTCCACATGCTTGTTTAAGAAATGAGAAGCTGCTCATTGCATCAGCTTGTTGCAGCTGAAAGACGATCATCTATGCAGGAATCATCCAACAGGAGGCTCCCACCGGTTAGCTTAGTTATATTCAGGTGGAGAACACAGAACTGTGCAAGCCTGCTTCACTGCACGATTAAAATGGTCATATAAACTTGCTATTCTCATTATTTCCCAAAGTGAACATGCAGAAAGCAGAAAGGGAAAAGAATGTCAGGCAGCTGGCAGATTCAAGCAAATATTCAGTGATTCAACTAGTGTGCAAGGGGAGAGATTTCCGTTATTTTTTATTATAAACAGTGTCAGTGCTAAACTCCACCCATTGTTCCAACCAGCTTCTTTCTTTCTTGGCTTTTTAATCATTTGCATTCAAATACTGACCAGCACATTGAGCAGGAAGCTTGGACGTTTGCTGGCTGTGCCAGTAAATGCTGGCTATGGCTGAGAAAATAATTTTAATTAAGTCTTGGTGTACCACGTGCTTCCAAAGAAAGAGGCTACACATAGAAAAGATGGTGTATAAGGTTCACTAGCAGAGGCAGGAGTAAACGTGAATGGTTAGCCTACATCCTGGTTTAAAGGACCTGGAATATCATCAGTTACCACAGCAGTAGCTTTTTCTGCTCAGATCTTAATATTAGCCAAATCCTAACTTCCTTCATTGTCTCCAGATGTATTTTTACAACCTTAAAATCCAGATGTTTCCTGGTGGAATTTCCTAGTAACAGGCAAAATACAGCAAGCATGTCAACAGGTGGACCAACACCTGAGCTGACTGATTACACGAGCTGGAGAATCAACAGAATATTCATGATGAAACGTCTTAAAGCGCAATGCCACCGATGGCCTCTAGAGGCTGGCTCAGGAAAATACTTTGACTCCAAAACAAGTTTTATTTAAAAGAAACACTTGCTTCCAAAACAAAGCTAATTTAATTATTTCCCCTCAAGTCATTCGCTTTGTTTTCTAAACCTTCTGCTACGTACTACACATAGGTTACTAGGGAGTACACAGTATGCAGTCCTTACTGCGTACTGTTTGATGTTATCATCTGGAATGAGCATGTAGCATGCTAAGGCGTTTTTAGCCAGTTTCAGAATGAAAAAAGCAAAAGTAAACATGGCAAAGCAGCATTTAGCAGAAGTAGTAGAAAAGCTGAAAAGTGTGAATTTTAATGAACTGCCGTGTTTATTGAACCTGACATGGAGGTGACTTCGGCTAAATCAGTACTTACTACTCGTATAGTACACAGTGTTAAAAACAGCCATTATGCTGTGACATTAGCTGGGTTCAGTCATTCGGATTGTGCTGCTGGTCCTTTAAAAATCGATGAAATCATTCACAAGATTAAAGCACCACCTTCTACGGCCAAATAGGCAAAGCACTTGCATACCTGCATGATGTTATGGGACAAGTAGCAACAGAAAATACGAAACTCTCCTTGAACTGGTACTGAACCAGTTAACTGTCAAACTAAGAGATGATCAATGTAAGCAGCCTCACTGAGTTTAAATTTAGTCCTACAGACTCGTGTTAAACTATAAACAAGATGTTTCTAATTTTGTTTTAACTCATTAAATGAGTTAAATGCTTCCAACCACTCAGTGTTCACAACTTATAATTAGCACCAAGTTCCCATTTTAATGGGAATTTTCACACTTTTATTGGTTAGAGTTGTACAGAAAAAAAAGATCAGATTGATCACTTTCAGCTCAGTTAAGACTGGATGCAAAAACATCCTTAACCCATCCCAGTGGCCCCTGTCCTCTGTGCCATTTCAACCCCCTCTCCCCTCCACACACACACAATCAGATGCGAGCAGCCGTGGCAGGTGGGATCAATAAGGCTGAAACCTGTCCAGAGCTTTAATCCATCTGAGGTGAGAGGAGACGGGGCAAGAGAGCCATCACTCAGCATGAGACCAGAGACCCGAGACCTGAGCCCCGTCTGCTGCTGCTAAATGGACGTCTGAAGAATATTATCAATCAGAAGATTTCCTCTCATGCAGCCGATTCAGTGTTGACTCATCCATCCATCCATCTATCTATCTATCTATCTATCTATCTATCTATCTATCTATCTATCTATCTATCTATCTATCT
>JBAGKM010000022.1:1224713-1238788 GCA_037177155.1 Melanotaenia catherinae
ATACGTATGTACATACATACATACACACATACATACAAACATACATGCATACATACACACATACATACATACATACACACATACATACATACATACATACATACGTACATATATACATGCACACACACATACATACATACATACATACATACGTATGTACATACATACATACACACATACATACAAACATACATGCATACATACACACATACATACATACATACATACATGCATACATACATACATACATACATGCATACATACATACATACATACATGCATACATACATACATACATACATACATACATACATACGTACATATATACATGCACACACACATACATACATACATGCATACATACATACATACATACATATATACATGCATACATACAAACATACATACGTACATACATACATACATACATGCATACATACAAACATACATACGTACATACATACTCACATACATACATACATACATACATACATACATACATGCATACATACATACATACATACGTACACACATACATACGTACGTACATACATACATACATACATACGTACATACATACTCACATACATACATACATACATACATACATACATACATACATACGTACATACATACTCTTATACATACATACATACATACGTACGTACATACATACATACATACATACATATATACATGCACACACACATACATACATACATACATACATACATACATACATACATACATACATGCATACATACAAACATACATACATACATACATACACACATATGTACATAAATAAATACATACATAAATAAATGAATAAATAAATAAATAAATGAATAAATATGTTTTCCAGGGCTAATTTATTTAGTATGTTGAATGAATTCGGTTATTTTTATTGTCTTTACATTCCTGCTTCCAGAAGAAAAGTGATTCTTCTTCTTTGTCACTATTTTACTTTATATTATTAAATGTGCTCATTTATTTAGGCTCCACTAAGAAGAGGAGGATTTAAAAAGGCCTGAATGGTGTGTGTGATGTGTTATATGTATATAGATCTATGCATTCTTGACTGTAAGCAGGCCTTGAATATTTATATATTTTGAGTGTAAGGTTGGCTGCCTGCAGTGTGATAGAGGTGTTGGTGGAGCTGAGCAGGAGACGGGAGCCAGGAAGATATAGGGGAAAGAAAGAGTCCCTCAGGCGTGTCCGGGCTCTGATGGCTCCCCTGACAACCTCCTCTGTAATGGTCTCCCTCTCTCTCTGAGTGCTGTGAAATTGCAGGCCAGCGCTCTACAGCTGAGGACTCAGAGGAGACAAACGGCCTTTTAATTCAGAGCGCAGAGAGGTGACGGAGAGGGAGGCCCTAAGGGAGGGCTACCAATCAGACATCCATCATACTAACCTCTCCCTTGGGACTGGCCCTGCCAAAGAGGGGCCCTGGAGGTGGTCTAACATGTGTGTGTGTGTACTTGTGTATGTGCGTGCCTCCGGGGTTGGGGTGACATGGCATGGAGGCTGCAGGGGGGATAGCGGGAGAGGGGAAGAGCCGGTCTGCTCAGGTGTCTGGGCTGTCACGGTGCAGAGTGGAGGGGACTGCACCAGAGATGGGGGTGCATTTGGGTGTGGGGGCAGTTATTTTCCTCTTTCACGTCCCACATTCATCTACAAACCTTTCTTTACTCATCTAAAGCTTCCTTTTACTCTTTTAAGCTTGATTTCAGCTCACTGAATAAACACAGATTAACGAACCTCAGCTGCAGAAAGTGTTTACTTGTGATAAAATAAACTTTAAAAAACTAAATTATTTCATATATCCCCTCCTATTTCTGCCAGTCTGAATGTTCTGTAAGAGCACGCTCAGCTTCAGCTGATATTACTTGTGCTGTTTAGATTTCTGCTTTTATTTACTCTGCATCATTCATTTTAAAAAAAAAGAAAGCCACATGTGCTGCAGACCTTTCATAAAGACCTGATAAAAAAGAAGCAATCCTCAAACCACTTCATGTGTTAGTCCTTGAGAATTCAAAGGGATAGGCTGTTTGCACTTACAAACAAATGCAAAGACCCATCCCTCAAAAACAAACTCATGAGCAAATAAATGCTTCATCAAAATGTTTGAATTCTTGCTTTGGATTCTGTTATGAGTCCTCTTTTCATCTTTATTTGCTCCAGTGTATTTGTGTGGGATGAAAAAGCAGGACTCAGACCACCGAGCTTCATGGTGAAACATATAATTAATTTCAGGGCCTAAGTAGCACGTCTCACTGTGGAATTCCTCATATTCTGATAATTCTGGATGTGTTATTGCAATGTTTTAATGTAAACAACGCAGGATTGCCTTTTAGGTTTATGTGAAATAAATTATAAATATGTGTTTTATTATTAGCTAATAATCAACAAGATGATGACGATGACTTCAACAGACACAACCTAAATTTATTGTTGTTGCAGAACAGAGAATAAACTGAATGTGTTTGTCAGAGGAAAGAAGAAAGCCTGATGCTGTCCTTGGTGCTTGCCGTGTTCAGCACCAGGGACAGCTCCTCCATTCTTCTCCACAGGTGAGGTCCCTGCTTGAAGGTGATGCTTGGTGTGCACAGCAGAGCAGAACAAAGCAGGCAGCCAGGCCTTTTTCTCCCACTGCACAATGCAATGCAGCTACATTCAGACAGGCTGATGCATTTGTCTCAGATGTTTGTTTTTTTTGTTTGTTTGTTTGTTGTTTTTTTTTCCATGTTGTCTTCTGTCCATCTCTTTCCAATGTGTTTGGAGATTGGGTTAATTAGAGAAAATCATTTGGCCTTATTTCTAAATTAAACTGAAGCCACCTGCAGGATAAATCCAATATAATATAATATAATATCATATCATATCATATCATATCATATCATATAATATAATATAATATAATATAATATAATATCATTTTAAAAAATCAAAGATAATCCTCCTGACAGACAGAAGTAAAAGCTCGTTGTTACTTCTTCTCCAAATATTGTCTTGAAAGGCCTAAATCGCCTAAAATGCGTCAAAATTCACACCTAATGTCATTCAAATGAATCCCCATTAACAGGGAGGTGGAAAAGCTTAAAGCAGTCTCGCTGGTCCACTAACACGAATTAGCACGTTGCATGTTTGCTTAACTGCAACTAACAAAACGAGGCTGTTGGTAAATATTGAAATTCTCTTCGATTGGAGGCCCCTCCGTTAAAGGCTCTCCCTGCTGATGAGCTGCAGATAATCCATCGCATTTCCCTGTAAATAGCTTTGTGCATGAGAAAAGGCCCGCGGCCCCTCCTCCTCCTCCTGGCCCAGCACAGGCACGGTGATGCACGCGCGCTCTGTCACCAGGCCGCGGTGAGCTTTGCATCCCTTCAGCTTCTCCAACACTTTTATTCAGACTGATTTCAGAGTCAGAGCAGCGCTCTGCTCTTTCAGCGACCTGACTTATTTTACTGGACTTTTATACTTCCGGTCCTTTACGTTTTTTTGCAGAGTGAGTCTGAGTGTTTCAGTCCGACCTGCAGATGATCCGTCCTCCCCCCATAAAACCGGCGGGGTCTCCGTGACCCACCCTGAAACCCCAGTGAGCGTCTGTGGAAACAGCCCGTATCCACGGCCCAGGTATTTCTGTGCTTCAGGTCCTGCTCGGAGGCTACAGCTATGAACGTGTAACCATAACAACTGCGCTCTGATTGGCTTATCTGGCACGGGAATTAACAAGGACATCATCCAATCTGAGCTCAGAATGCGCTCCGCGCTGGCAAAACCTCGTGATAACGGAGACACAGTGATGTGAAAGTAGCAACGTGAGGTGAGCCCGGAGGAAATTACAGGAGCCAAAACAAAACAGCAGCCAGAGAGGAACTATTTTCCCCCAAAACCGTCTGAAAAATGATGGTTTAACTGTGAGTTTGAGAGGAAAGATGGCTGGTTTATCCACCAGGCGCAGCTGAAGTCTCTCCTCTGCTCTGGGTTGTGGATTGTGACAAGCAGGACAGCGTCCAGCAGAACCAGGACTAAAAACACTTCCCGGGATTGTTGAGGGGGGTCCTCCAGTTTCCGCCGGACAGCACACCACCCGGAGCCAAGACGTTGTTCCGCGTAGACCCGGGTTGCCCCAGTCCGAGCAGCGCAGTCCGTGTGGGAAGGTCGGCACTCGGCGTCCTGCAGGCCGGCAGTATGATGGTCCTTTGCGCCGGGTGCGAGCGGCCCATCCTGGACCGCTTCCTCCTCAACGTGCTGGACCGAGCCTGGCACGCCAAGTGCGTCCAGTGCTGCGACTGTAACTGCAACCTGACCGAGAAGTGCTTCTCCCGGGACGGAAAGCTCTATTGCAAAATGGACTTTTTCAGGTAACCCAATGAGGACTGATGGTTCTTCCCAAATTTGCTCTGATTTCTCTCTTTAGAGCAAAAAAGGGGAACAATTTCAGAGTAACGTGTCTGTGTGGTAAATATGGATGTATACAAATAAACAAAAAGGAGTCCGGTCACAGGTCCAAACACAATCTGACAATTTTGACGCAGAACAAATATATAAATATAATTAATCATCTCTTTAAAATCAGTATTATATTTAAAACCCATATTTTACTTCATCCCTGTATTTTTATAGATATATTTTTATATAATTACCATGTGGACTGGCTGGCCTTTTAATAAAGCAAATATATTTTTAAAAAATTATTTCTAATATTTACAATAAATCTACTTTTAGAATGAATTTCCAGCTCCAGTCAACATTTCCAAACATCCATCAGGCCATTAACAGCTTCACAATTCCTAAAAAGTGTTCCAGGTAATTGGGTGATAAGTGAAGCCTTTTTTCTCTCTCTTAGCATCACTTTCATCTGTGTTTGTGTGTCATATTCTCCCAAATTGTCTAATGACATGTAAGACAGGCCAGCCTTTGTTGGGACGCGCTGTTATTGGCCTCGCGCGGCCTTGGCCGTCATATTACCGCAGGTCCCCATCAAGCCGCGGATTTAAATGGGAAGCCATTAGCGGGGCGAAACAGTAATCACCCTAATGTGTCCATTTGTTGTGTAAGTAGAGTTGCGCCCTTTCTCTGGGGGGGAGGCTGGTCCGTGCATGTGAAAAGCGGACAGTGGAGCGATACCGAGAGACAAGCCTACATTAGAGGGAAAACAATGCTTCACAAAACAGAGGCTTGCTCTCACCCAAAGGCTTAAGCACCCCCGACAGGCGGAGAATCCAGGTAGAGGAGGCCCAGTGTGAGCCCCACGCATCTGCTGCCGCTCTTTGCATCTACAAACACCTGAAAACTCCAATCAAATGTCCCTTCTTTCAACGCGAAATACAAAAAGAAGCTTGCAGCTCCTCTTCCTCCTCTTCCTCCTCTTTATTTATCACCGCATCATCCTGTCAGACATGCAGGAGGAGACTACTGCTAAATTTATTTGGGCTATTTGTGTATCAAACTGATGAGTCTTTCCAGTATTTAAGCGGGTGAATATGGATTAAGAGAAGATTTCCACGCTAAGATGCCCCTGCTCTGCTTAATCCCATAATATCTCCTCAGCTACAATGTGTTGATTGTCACTAATGCGTTTTGCGTGGGGTTATTGTCACAGCGCCGCCATCAAAATTAGGATTTATTCTTTCTTTCTTTCTTTTTATTTCATCGCACCAACCCGTTTATATTAATCCTCCCAGTCAGGTAAATAAAGAAGTGAGACATCATTTTATTTAAACTAATATTTTACTTTGTTCAAACATTTCTTTTTTATTTTTTTATTATTTTTAAAAAAAAAAAAGTCTATTTAAATTTTATTTTCTACCTTTTAAGGTTTTATTTCACCAAAACATTCAGCCTTCATTAAAAGCCTCTGATTAAAGGAGCATGCTGTAAGATACAACATAAAAAAATTGAAACTGAATATAAAAGCTAAAATAATTATTTAAATTAAATGAAGGATTTTGTTAAAAACAGAGTTTGGGATTTGTGATCTCGTCTTTGCTGGAGTAGAAGAAGAAAATCTGACTTTCCTTTTTGTCTTTTATCCAGGCGGTTTGGCACAAAATGCGCGGGCTGTCTGCAGGGAATCTCTCCAAGCGACTTGGTCCGCAAGGCTCGCAGCAAGGTTTTCCACCTGAACTGCTTCACCTGCATGGTGTGTAACAAGCAGCTGTCCACGGGAGAGGAACTCTATGTGATAGACGAAAACAAGTTTGTGTGCAAAGAAGATTATTTGAGCTCTGGAGCCATTAAAGAGGTCAACCTGAACTCAGGTGAGCGTAAAGGCAACAGGCCTGGATGTGTGTGTTTCTTGTTGTTAAATAAAGCAAAACATTTTATTATTTGTGATCATACTTTTAGATTTATATAATAATAATTATTATTATTAAAATGCGTATCTAATAATTAATAAAATAAAGATAAAGATGGAGGTGTTTTGAGGGGGTGGGCGTTCCTGTCCGCGGAGAGCATCTCCAAACAAGCTGCTGAGCTGAACTCTTCCAATATTTACCTCCACAGAACAATAGCTTTCTGTTGTTGGACGTCAGAGTCCACAGGGGATGGATGGGTGTGTTTGTCTGGTCATGCTTAAAAAGAAATACGCTCAGGAGGACGCGCACACGCACAGACATTGTACTGAAGGTGTCTTATAGACGCACAATTTACATTTAATATTCACACACACACCTGCATTTCTAATAATTTATTGGTTTATTTCCGTCTTTAATAACAAAAGCGATGCTCCAGTTTAAACTTTTAGAGTTTCTTTATGGAGCTATTTTAGATTATTTTATTATAAAACGTGTAAATGGCCAAAAATAAATATAGTTGTTTTAAACAAAATAAATATTTTATAATAAGAAGAAAAGTCTCTCCCAGATCTTTTTTTTTTTTTTTATATATCTAAATATTTTTAATTCTCATGTTTCTGAGGTGTAATGAGTGGCGCTGCATCTCCAGGCCTAATTAAAGCAGCAGCCCTTCCTCCCCCCTCCGCCCCGGATCGTGACCTTCCCTCCTGTTTGTTTTCCTTTCCGGTCCCCAGTGTCGTCGTGCACGGACAGGAGTTTATCGCCGGATCTGCAGGACCCGACACAGGACGACATAAAGGAGACGGACAATTCAACGTCTTCTGATAAGGAAACGAACAATATTGAGAATGAGGAGCAGAACTCGGGGACCAAAAGGCGGGGTCCCCGGACCACCATCAAGGCCAAGCAGCTGGAAACGTTAAAGGCGGCGTTTGTAGCCACGCCGAAACCGACCCGGCACATCCGAGAACAGCTGGCCCAGGAAACCGGACTCAACATGCGGGTCATCCAGGTATGTCTTTTTTTAAGCTCACTACGCAGATGGAGGAGGATCCACGAGACAAAGACAAATTAGAGACAAATGACGGATTATAAATCAGTGAAATTACCTTTTAATTTTACTGAAACGCGCCGGGTATTTAATTGAAAGCCTCATTATCTGTCAGAGAAATGTCAAAACATGATGTGGACCATTAACAAGGAAAGATCCGAACCCACAGACACACTGCACGCGCGAAATGTTTCTTTTAGGTCGAAATATTCTGGACTTAGCTAATAATGATAAAATCATGGAAGCAGTGAAAGCCTGTTTGCATTTTAATGGCTTTTTCATCTTATATAAAGACATTTTTTAACAGATTTTTTACTAAAATCATATACACACACACACACACACACATATATATACATATATATATGTGTGTGTGTGTGTAAAAATGTGCACAAAATCTGTGCTAAAGAATTAAAACAGATTGTATAAAGAGGTACAAATATAACAGATTATTTATTATTATTTTCTTTTTTCCTGCAGCTTTAATGCATTTATTTATTCTGTAACTTAAAGATATTCCACTTTAGTGCTGTGATGCCAATAAATATCTTGTTTACTAAAAAGCTGCAGTTTATTAAGGAAATGATGCACATTGCAGAGCCGTGAAAAAAGAGAAAGGTTGTTTTTTGCCATTGGTAAGAAAAAAATCCCAGACACAAACATGTGCAACATAACAAAAGCACACACACTGCTTTCTGTCTCTTTTTATCCTCAAACACACACACATGAGCTGGGTGTCTGGGTGCAGACTGTGTCAGGATGATTAGCACCATCTCTGCCAACTGTGATGTGGCTTTTTGTGCACTCACTGTAATTATCGCTGATTTCACAGATTTACATACCACCCTCCCCTTTCCCACCTCTCCGCTCTTACTCACTTCCAGCCTGTTTCCACTGCATCTCCACGGCCTCGTCTGGATCACACACCGCAGGCAATTTCATGTGTGTGTGAGCTCAATCATTCAGTCGGTCAGCAAGACAGTCAATAAGTCAGTCAGTCAGTCCATCCCTCCACCTCCTTGAGTTTTGCTTGGAGCCAAAATGGAGGCTCTATTTCGTCATCTTCCTCCTCGTTCAGTGTGTGTTAAATACCAGGGCTCTCAACGCGGGGAGCCCTGTGAGCCACGCTGCTTCTCCAGCATGTGGATGTAATCCCTAAGCAACGCTCTCTCATGGGAAGCGAGAGCATTTCCATAAAAATGTACCCTACAGTTAGACGATTGTTCTCCATAAGCAGGTGTTGCCTTTGCCGCTGGAGCACAGAGAGCAGAGCCTAAGTGGTTTTGGGTGTATTTTGTGTGTGTGTGTTTTTGTTAATCTGCAGCACAGTGGGATTCTGCCTCTGGTGTAGCCTAGCATGGTGTGAACACACATCATTATGCAGCAGTGATGCAAAGGCAAAACACAATGTGTTATGTGCTTATAATGCAAAGACATTCCTCCATATGGTGTGTAGTTTCACAAATGTGAAACCCGCCTTTGTTCCTCTTCAAAGAAAGTTTATTTAATCATATTCTGATTTACGGCTTCAATCGTTTATTTTAACGTGCAGCGAGGTGCATTAGGGTGCGTTCGGGTGCTCCGTTGTGTTTCTCTGCTCCTCAGTTTAATTGTGTGGCAGGAAAAGCCTTCATGACTGAAACGTGTCTTATCTCATTATTCTGTCAGGTCTGCATTTATGCTCTTGTTCTGAAGACTCTAAACTGTCTTCCTATGACACAAACTGACTGGAGGTGGTACCATTAGTGTGGAAATATTAATCTGATCATCCTAATGACTTATGCTAGAAAAAGTTATCAGACTAAGTTATTTTTTTTTAAATGTTTCTGCTTATTTGCATCTAAACCCGTGAGGTGGTCGGGGCGTTTCATGTGTAAATTGGGATGGAGAATCAGTCATTCTCATCAGTTTGTAAGAAATAGATTAAAGCTTTTTCTTTTTTTTAAAAGAGCCTTTTAAAAGATCAAAACTTGACTTGCTGACATCATTTCAAGGCCGATGTGAATCACAGTTTTTAGCATAAACTCTGTAAAAGAGCATGAATGAGACAGGTGAGCCAAACGGACTCAAACAATGAGCAGAGTCCGTTTTCTGCAGCCGAACGTCGTAGTGAACGTGATCCGAGTTTGAGAGCTGCTCTCTGCTTCAGGTCTGGTTTCAGAACAGAAGATCCAAAGAGCGGCGGATGAAGCAGCTGAGTGCTCTGGGAGCGCGGCGCCACGCCTTCTTCAGGGGCCCGAGGAGGATGAGGCCTCTGGGAGGCAGGCTGGAGGATGCAGACATCTTAGGACCCGGGGCTTACGGTTACTACGGAGGTAAGGAAGTTTTTCTACAACATATCTCCCTCTCACCTCAGATATCACATTGTGCTGATGAGTTGAGGTCTTTTGTGCTAAATAGACCCACTGCTGCTAGATCAGGACAATTGTTTCTGTTTTCCCTGAAAACTACTTCCTGTTCAAGGACAAAGCTTAAGTTTTGAACATATCATTCCCAGCGTTAAGGATGTTCTTTGGAGGGAACAAGATGAGGCTAAAAGCCGTCGCATAAAGGTTATTTTATTCGTGCTGCAGCTATGGAAATAATAGATGGAAGATGTTTTTTTTCTTGTGACTGTAACCTCAGGAAAAATGAGAAGCTATTGTTGGGTTAGTGTGCTGTGTATGCAGAGTCATAAAATACTATTTTCATTTATTAGTTTTTTCTTGTAGTCTGAATGAAAACCTTTAAGTGTGTTTAAAGCCTCATTTCCACCAACGGCTGCAGGTCGCACTCGTTCATTCAGTCAAATTTCATGTTTCCCTTGAATATTATTCATGAAGCAGTACAGGTTACATCATGTTACCCCCAGTGGTTCATTTCTTCTCAAAATACAACAAATAATAAAGAAAAAGATGAGGACGATGTCATTAAACATACGGTGGTGCGTGGAGCAGGGTATAGTAGCTAAAACTATATTTTCTGGCTTGTTTTAATGTGGTGAAACCACACAGAGAATTCTGTGGTGATGTCCTTATTTAATGAGATAATGTTAATAATGCAGAATATTGATCAGCTGATTGCTCAGCTGTCACAGATTCCGCAAGTTTTTCCCTCAAATATCAGAATTCAGATTTGAGGGTTCACATGAAGACAGAAACTTTTCCTGTTAGATACTTGGTTCAAGTTAAAGTTCTGCTGGATTTGCTTTTCAAAGGAAAAAACATTTTATTATCTTTTTCCTTTGCAAAGACATTGAAATGTTAAATTGCAGAGCTTACATACAGTTTTCTGCCTCTAACCACGTGAACACAGAAACACCAATCAGCCCATTTAAATCAACATCTGAGAAATGAAACTTTACAAAACATTAGTGTCCAGCGTGAAGGTAGGGTTATTTTGAGACAAAGGTGGACATAGAGCTGCTGGACTGCAGGAATAAATCAGCAGCTTGTGAGCGGGGTGGTCTCAGCTGAGGGGCCCCGGCATTGAGGATACAATAAACTGGAGCCGTCAAGGCTGCGAGGAAGAGAGTGGGAGGAGAAAACAGAGGACAAAACCTCCATCCTTTGCTGTCTCTGGTCTCCCTCCCTTCTCGCCTTTATCCGAGCTTGCTGCATCCCTCCGCCGCTGCTCGGGAAGGAGAGCCTGTGTGTGGTACGATGTGTCTGCATGTGTGAGTGTAATTATAGTGTGCAGGGCTAACGCTCCCTTCAACACCCGCCCTCATCTCCCTCTCACACACACATATAAACACACCACGAGACGAGCTTCTTGTTTATTCTCAAGGTCGGCCAAACTAGCCCGGCCTGAGTCTGGCATCAAATAATTAGCATGTTTGGAAAAGTCGCGCCGCCTCGTATTGTTTCCCCTGGTAAATTGTGCAGTAGAAAATGTGTGCAGAGGTTGTAATTAGGCAGCAGATTTCCTGATATCTAACCTGTTAGTTGCCAATTCTCTCCGTTCAGACTGGATGGCAGAGAAAGGAACATATGGTGGAAATGCTCCTGCAACATCTGGAGCTCTGGGACGAAGTCTGCCATTGATCTCAGCTGAAGGTGCCGCTCAAACAGAATGGCTTCAATCAAAGGGTTTTGTGGGTTTTGTAATTGTTAATGGATCCAAAGTGAGCATTTTCAGCCCAGTCTCACCAGAAAACCTGCAACAGGAGCATTTCCCCTCCCGTCCGAAGTGCTGCAGCAGACAAGGCATTCGTATAAAAATGCATTTACCAGTCCAGCAATGTATTTTTGTGACATGTAGAACTAAACATGTACTTTTACCTCCCGACTGCTTCTCATTCACAGCTGAGTAGAAGTGAGGGGAAAGTAGGCATGATGGTACAGAAACAACTGATGTGTTGGTGAAATTAACTTCAAGGTGAAGCCGTGGAGGGAAGAGAGTAAAGAAAATGTGCCATTTTTAACAGTTTGGTAGTGAAACTTAAAGGTTTTGCACAGGGTCAGGTAAACAGGTTCAAAATGAACATTAAACCTAAACAGCCCAAGTTTCACCTGTAGGTCAATATAAGTCTGGAGACATACCTTCGGATGTATCAGTGGTGCCTCTGTGATGTGACTGTTTTAGACATTGGCTTCAGATTACTTTCAGTAGTGTTAGAAAATTCAAGAAATTAAGATCAGTGCAAGATTCAGGACTTACTTGGAGCTGTCTTGTGAAGTGTCGTCATTGTTGGGAAGTCAGACATGTGAAAAGGAAACTGGCAGGGCAGCGTGGACGTTGATCTGGACCAGTCGGTGTGATAAAAGAGGTCATTGTTGACATTCAAAGCCCCAGTCTGAACAGACCCATAGTTTTCTCTGTTCTTCTGATTGGTTGAAAGCAGCTGATGATAGAAAGTGACTGGTGGACTTCATAGTGTGTCAGGTTGTCCACTGATGACCGGCTTGGTGAAGCTGCCGGTGCTCCTGATGTCAGACGTATGGAGGGAAAACAGACACTGTCTATTGCATTCTTTACAAACGTGTAAACCATTTTATAACTTGCAATGTGTTCAAATCCACACACACAATTCAAGCAGTTTCAACCCGTAAATTAACTTCACACATGCACCCTTCAGAAACTGCACAGGTTTTCACCATCGGCCCCACGGATGTGGTCAGTTTCCTGCTCAGAAAGGTTCCTGCAGACAGATCATTGAATGCTGGTGCATGCATCTCCTGACGTGCGTGCATGTGTACTCAGATTCTCACTGGGCCACAAATGCATGTTGCGTTTAAATGCTGGAAGAAAGCTGGGTCATCTGGGTTTTAATTGGATTTTCTTCCATAGCCAGCAGAACACTTCCTCTCCTCTTGGTTATGGAGATCGACGCCTGTGAATCAGAAGAACAGAATTCAGGTTAAGAAGTAGAAAATAAGTGTTGATCATCGATCAGATTTCTATAGTTAAACAAATCTTGGTTACTGGAAACAGAAACGGACAGCCTGGCTCCCTTCCTGCTCTAATACTGCTCAGTAATCAACATGTTTCATCTGTTTATGTTGACTGAAAAATGACACATTAAACTGTGCTGATGATGTTTTTGGCCTGGATTCTCCTGTGTTTGTCTGCTAGCCTAAAAAGAGCTTTAATGGTCTAATTGTGGATTTTCTTACCTGTAGGTAGAGCTGTTGCGCTAAGCTAGCTGCCTCTGTGGTGTAGCATCACATTTATTAGACATGTGAGGATGGTGTTAATTACTGGGTTTTCGTTTCTCTTGGAAGCTCAGGTGTTAATCACTTTGTTAGGATCTGGATTCCTTGCTTGGTTTGCTCATTTAGCAGATCACTTTTGGGGTTTTCTTTTCGGGGGAGGGGGGCTTTTGAGATCAACACTGTCTAAAACAATCTCTATTTAAAAGTTAAATTCCAGCAGCAACAGATTGTCTGTTACTCTGAATCCACGGGACGTCCTGTAGGTTTCATTCAGCCTAAAAATGAAAAGGCTCATTAGTTACCCAGACAGCACATGTGGAGTTCCTGTTGACAACTTCCAGCACTCTGAGCAGCAGAAACAAACTCCCCCTGCAGAAACATGCAGACGTTCAACCTGAAGACTTCAGCTGTCAGGTTGAAAAACACCATGAAGCCTCTCAGAGGCATAAACATGCCAGTCAGTGTGAACGCTGGCTACAAAAAGGTGCTAATCCAACTGTGTTTTGGGGTATTTTTTTCTTTGAAAGCAACTAATTTCTGAGTGGATTCTGTTATTAACGTGTCAGCCTTTCCTCCAGCCTGTTGAAGGGAATGCCAAAAGAGAGCTGGATGTCGGGAAGTTTTCAGCCATAAATCAAAGTTTACAGAAATACCGAAGAGGAAAGTTTAAACATGAAGATGCTGCAATATTTGTATTTTCAGTCTTTTTAGTATGAATGTGAGGGGTTTAACATCCGTCGTTTTTATAACAGATTTGATTTAGTGACAGTATAAACACAGAGTCTTTGTATGGTTTTGTCACAAACACTGCCTGGCTAGAAAAAAGTCTGGATATAACTAAGCTAACCGGTGGGAGCCTCCTGTTGGATGATTCCTGCATAGATGATCGTCTTTCAGCTGCAACAAGTTATTTAACTCCAGCTGATGCAATGAGCAGCTTCTCATTTCTTAAATAAGCATGTGGAAAGACAAATCCGTGGTCATAGAAATGATGTTGATCTGTTTAAGAAGGGTCAGATCATCGGCATCAAGCAGAGAAAACATCTCAGGAGAAGCAGAAACTACTAGAACTGGGTTCAGAAC
>JBAGKM010000022.1:1258643-1270697 GCA_037177155.1 Melanotaenia catherinae
CAGGTTCTGTGTGACGGCGCACCTCCATCACCAGAGGCTGTGGAAATAAGCATCGCCTTCCTGAAGCAACTCCCTGTGACAGCAGTGAGAAGAAGAGGAAAAGTTAAACACTGTGTCGTTGTCCTGCGGGTTCTTCTGCCTCCACATTTAAAATGAATTAAACGGATCACCTTGCTGGAATTCGTGTGGGTGTTACTCTGACACGTCCCACCCATCTAAACGCTGCTGCAGACCGAGCACACCTCCTTGGCAACTCGCTCAGCGACGCCAGCGGACTTCCTTCCTGAGACAATGGCCCGCTGTTAGGCTAAGTTTGCCTTCGGGGCCCTCTGCCAGAAAGGTTTCTGGAAAATTCGGTGGGATCGTCGTACGTGATGCAACAAACGTGCAGCGGTGTGCAGGCTGAACAGGATGGAAGAAATCCAACTCAGGATGCAGCCTGGAGCAGCTTCCACTTCTTTTCTTTTTATTTCTCTTTTTCGTTATGGTTTTAGACAACTAAACTAAATGATTAAATTACTTAACAATGAGGTTTTATTTAAAATGAATCCTTTCTGAAAGCTAAACACTTTTTAGACAAAACTAATGAAGTAGAAACTGCTTAGAGCAGCTCATGGAAGCTGGTACAGAAGCTGCAAGCCCAAAAGGACCAGATGGAGCCACGGATCCATAAATCCACACCCTGCCGCCCAGGAAACAAGAGATCCAGCCGGTCAAATAGGCCTCGTTCCTCTTAAAGTGAACTGAGCTGGGAGGATTGAAGCAGCGGCTCTGGCGTTTAATTCAACAAATATAAAGGAAAAGAGCTCCAATGCTTAATAAATTATCTCCTTTAGGAAACACGGGACAGCCTTCCTGAGAGACCTCTCCATCCCACACGTCCTTTTAAAGCCATGCAGGAGGATGTTTGTCCACTATAAATGTTATCAGTGGGGACAAATGTGAGGACATGAGCAGCTCCTTTCTGGCTTTTTCTTTCCTTTAATCACCAACCCTGACAATAAAAGTCTTATTTTATATATATTAACTGATAAAAAATTATTTACTTATGCGTTTTTGAAGGAGGTCAAGATAAAAAGAAACATCTAACCCACAAGCTGCTCATTCCTCTATTAACTCTGATAGATTCATTCAGTTAATTCTCATTTACAAACTCTGTTTTCCATGTAGACTTTTCTTAGCTAAAGATATAAAAAATATAACTTAAGTTGGAGTTTTCAGTTTATCGGCTACAAGACTACTACTACTACTAATAATAATAATAATAATAATCATAATCATAAAAATAAAAAATATTATTATTATTATTATTTAAAGCTATAATTGGGGGGATTGGTAGCTTAGTGGTTACAGAGTCAGTTTGGGTCTGGAGAACCTGGGTTTGAGCAGCCAGCAGAGGTGAACCACCTGGGCCTTTGACCCCTCCCACCGCTGAAACATGGCGGCCCACAGCTCTGCAGTACAACTAGAGGTGGGTTAAATAGTTGAATTTCCTAGTTGGACTAAATAAAGAATGAAATCATCATTAATGTCTCAAACCCAGTGTTCGTCCACCATTTGTCTCCTGATGATAATGAAAAGATCCTGATGGAGGTTTGGGGGGCGTGACTGACCCGGGCTCACCTGTGGGTCCTGAATCCTGCAGCAGTGTGAATGCAGACAAACCTGCTTTCAGAACAAAGAACACTGAGCTGCAGTTTCAGACCCCGACGCCAAACTCAGCAACCTTTATCTGTCATACTATATGTGCTGCCAATGAGCACAATGAACATTACTATTGCTTGTGTGCTCAGGGCAGAGCACTGCAGTCTGGGTAGAAACTTGACACCTCTGAGACATGTGGTTGGTGAGGGGCCACGGAGAGCTATTTAAGGCTTTGGCATGACCTTTTCCTCTACTCTGCTATGGATCTGCATAAAAACCGGATTCATGAAGGATTCTCCAGAAGCAACAGGCCAAAAGTTTCACAACAGCAGTTGATTAAAAATGTACAGAAACACCACGTTTCTGCTGAGGATTGTACGCACAACAAGAAGAAGATTACAGTATAAAAACTGCAGAGAAGGTAGATGTAAAGAGGAAATGCAGACCACAGACCTATATGTTAAGACATGAAACAAACAGGAAGAGTTTGGGGGTTTAAGAGCCCACAGATAGGAAACGGTGTGACTGAGACTAGAAAAGGAGCTGCATGCAAACACACAGAGAAGGACGGAGGAGGGGGAAACGAAACAGGAGAATGAGATGTCGAACTCTGCTTTGGTGCTGATGACATATGAAGCAGTAAGGTGAGTTATGTCGGGCTAAATATGAGCTCAGCAGGTCTGAGATCTGCCTCTGCAGCAGAGTTAGACGTCCAAACCAGGAGCCAAAGCAGGGAGGGGTCATCTGTAGACCGCTTCAGGTAAGAGCCACTCAGCTGATCACCACACATTCAGAGATACAGCAGGAACAGAGAGAAACAACCAAAGGACTTAGAGTGAGGTACAGACGTCATCAGCAGGAAATAGTGTATTATCATCATCATCACCGTCATCGTCATCACCACCATCTATGCATATGTGAGGAAATATATTTAAATCATCTAAACTAAAAGCAGCGGCAAATAAAGGTTTTCACATTTAGTACAGTTCAGGTCTGGATCAGACTCCAGGTTTTCCAGGACTCTCCAGGTCTGGATCAGATTCCAGGTTTTCCAGGACTCTCCAGGTCTGGACCAGACTCCAGGTTTCCTGGTAGTGTGTTCCACATGTTAACCAGGTGTTTCGGGTAAATTAAGGACACGTGGTCACTTTGTACCACTAACAGCGTTATGGAGAACAGGAAGTAAAACACACACTGATCATGAAAAACCATGAGGCGATTATAAATCTTTAAAGATCTCAGTCCTGGATCCTCAGACTTTTCTAAGGGTGGGTCATGTGATGTAACACATGGTTGTAGATGTAGGATGGAGTTGCAGCTCCTTGTTCTGGGTCTGCTGAAGCTTCCAAACGTCCCACCTTCAGTCTGAGACAAACTGGTGAATT
The DNA here is from genome assembly GCA_037177155.1 of Melanotaenia catherinae. Classification (NCBI taxonomy): domain Eukaryota; kingdom Metazoa; phylum Chordata; class Actinopteri; order Atheriniformes; family Melanotaeniidae; genus Melanotaenia; species Melanotaenia catherinae. Next base: position 1,261,673 of record JBAGKM010000022.1, read on the forward strand.
TTCCTGCAGCGTCTGTGGTCGACCTGCTGCGATGACATCATCAGATCTTTCAGCTTCTCTGTCTTTCAATTTGGGATCAAACCTTCCTCTTACATAGCTCAGGTGACCCTGGACTGTCTGTTAGTCCTGCTCGACCTCCCATCATGCATTGCTCATCGTCTTTTATTTTCTCTCTGTGTAGGAATCTGAGCCTTCCTTGTCTAAACTTTCCATTTGTCTCCTTTTTGTGTCTCTAGAGTGTTTGTCTTCTCCACCCTGAACCGGTTGAGGCAGATGGTTTTCTTTCCTGAGTTAGGAACTCTTTTCTTTACCATCACCTGCCAGCATGCTCAGGGCGTGGGCTTCATCTGACGCCAAGATTTGATAAAAGAAACTTTCTGATCTGGGCTGGATAAACTGGATTACAACAAGCTGGATTTCGGTTCCTTCTCTGATTAAAATGATAGATTTCCTCAACCCTGACAAAGACGCCTCAGAGTGATTTTATTGCCCCAACAAATTTACAAAAAGCACAATTTAATTAACTTTGGTGCACAAGAGGGACCAAGAAAGAATCTCCTAAATGACCAAACCTTCTGAATTGATGACCAGCTGGAACTAGAAACCAAGTTTCTGTGTGAAAGGGTGATCAGGGTGCGGGTTTTTCCCACATTTACAGCTGAGTCAGTCTTTCCTTTGGACCGTCACCGATATAAAATGGGGATTCATTTCACAATCTATTTACAAGACAAAATGGGAACATATTAGAAATAAAACTTCTAACTGAGTCCTCTGAATGCACCTTTAAGCTGACCGGGTCATCTCTGCATGTCCATTGTCGCCAACTTAGCGACTTCGTCGCTATATTTAGCGAGTTTTCAGACCCATCTGGCGACTTAAAAAGGCGACTAACGACAAATCTAGCGACTCTTTCAGGTGTTATTGGAGACTTTTGGAGACTGACGTGAATAAACGTAGTTTACTCTGTGCAGACCCCTCCCTACAGAGCGGAGCTCCCAGCTGCATTCAGAGCAGACGACGTGCACCAGGCTGCAAATGACACGTACAAAGCTGCTGCTGGAGGATCCTCCGCTGGTCTACCGTTAGAGTAATGTCTATTAATGAAGAGTGTGGACAAAAATATTTAAAAAGTTAAAAGTATTGTGAAATGTTCCAGACTAACTAATTTAAAAAAAACAACAAACAATAACCGACAGAATTATTATTTAATTTTATTTATTTATCTGTTCTAAATATTTTTTGGTTGTTTTCTCATAAGTTTTTGCCTTTCCCACAACATCCATCATTATGGCAGCATCCACTACAACTATATGTACCAGGCTGATTATGCTGATTAGAGACTATAGGACAGCCAGTAGCTACTTTTCTTACTGAGGAGTTAGGAACAGTGATGTAGACTCGCTGTGGTGCCATACGTTTGTAGGAGATACAACTGTTGGTGCAGCTTATTCACCTTGATCACACACCACCTTTAGCTGTGGAGTCGAACGTCTGCATGACAGAAACTAACACCTAAAACGTCCTCTGCTGCACACAGGTGTAGCGTTCTCACGCCAGGTCATTTTACACCCTCACACATGCACACAAAAACAAAACATCTGATGACATTAATATTTTACTGGAACTTAATAAGCCCCCGTTACTGCAGTGTAGTGTTGTGTAACTTCTAAAGAGGGGAAACAGTTTGTGATCACTGGTAAACCAACAGGAATACTCAAGTTTCAGCTCCTCAGTCAGAGACTGATCCTAGGAATGAGTAAAGTAATCCTAGGAACAAGTAAAGTAGTACTAGGAATGAGTAAAGTAATCCTAGGAATGAGTAAAGTAGTCCTAGGAACAAGTAAAGTAGTCCTAGGAATGAGTAAAGTAATCCTAGGAACAAGTAAAGTAGTACTAGGAATGAGTAAAATAATCCTAGGAACAAGTAAAGTGGTCCTAGAAATGAGTAAAGTAGTCCTAGGAATGAGTAAAATAATCCTAGGAACAAGTAAAGTAGTACTAGGAATGAGTAAAACAGTCCTAGGAATGAGTAAAATAATCCTAGGAACAAGTAAAGTGGTCCAAGGAATGAGTAAAGTAGTCCTAGGAATGAGTAAAGTAGTACTAGGAATGAGTAAAGTAATCCTAGGAATGAGTAAGTCCCACAGGGATTAGACAGACGTCTTTGTAACCAGCAGAGTCTCTGCTGTCATGTGACTCCTGGTTTGTGTGAAGAAATTAGCAGAAGCTCTAAAGTGGACAGAGCTGTTCTCATGTTTTCTACATTCACATAGAACTGTTTGGGGTTTGAACTGTGTTTGGTTTGGATGCCGATGCTTGGTAAAGTCTTTTAGCTGAGTTTCTCCTGTCATGTTGCTATGCTACATGTTAGCGTTGGAGATAATGTGTTGCCCTTTGTCTTGCAGGCAGGGACAACCCGTCCCTGGTGCTTTCTCTATCTCTCCTTTCAGCTCATCATCCACTTCCTTTTTCCTCCATTTTTGCATATGCAAAAAACGTTTCAGACATCCTGACATTCAATTCAATTCAGGTTTATTATTGTGGCACCAATTTACAACAAAGTCCCCTCAAAGCACCTTTACAGATTTAGTCCAATTATAATCCAGCTGAAACATCCATTACATGATTCACAATAGTTTAATTTATAATAATCAATAATCATAGCTAAGGAAACTAGTGCACTGCATTGAATCTCCTCTTGGTGTCAGCCCTCCATCCTCCAAAACTTTCATTTTGTTTGGAGAACAAAAATCTGGGAAACAGAAATCTTCAAGTCTGAAGGGAGCAACGTTTTTCATTGTAACCTTCTTAAAGCTTGGGTAGATAACGTAGCTCTTCTAGCTCAATCCTTCATGTTATATCCTCTTCAAAATGTCTTGTTTTCTGTTAAACTTTCTCATACTTGGCATTTCTCTGCTGTACTGCATGCATGATCAGTCTAATAAAGACTGATTAATGACCGATTACTCCTTTGGCCATCCCACAGCTGTGGAGCAGTGCAACATGCCTTCATCATGGGTGAGCCAAGCCTTTAAAGTAGTGATCATGCTCATGGTAACTCATCTGACAACTATCTTATTGATTAATTATCAATATGTTTTGCTCCAGAGGTGCTAGAAAACTGTAAAGTTATATTTCTCTTTCAATCAAGTAAAATTAAAAGTCACAAGAAAAGGTATTAAACACGTTCCCGTTAACTGGTGTGAGGTGAGTAAACTGGGCATTGACCAACAGGCTACATGGCTCAGTGGTTGTAGTTCAGTAGCAGAAGAAGCTGTCCGAATGGAAACACACAGAAAAAAAGAAAAACAAACAGCTGCGGTGGACATCCAAATAGGAATATTAATTCAGGAATAAAGTGTATTTATTTCCTGATTAATCACGTTTTGAGAGTCACAATGACGGAAAGCCTTTGAACGTTTTGATTTGTTCAACAAACTGTTCAAAACTCAGAAACAACCATCTTGCTGAAACATAAAATAAAACAAAACATTTCATTTAAAATCAAAACGGAAATTAATCCAACTCATCTTATTTAGTCGACTTCCTTACAGCATGCTGTAGCTTCCAGCTAACCCTAAACACAAGTCAGGGAAGTTCTTGATTGGAATAAAATCCGCTTCTCCTCCAGTTTCTCCTCAAGGCACTGAATCAGAACTGGATCCACTTTGGGATCAAACTTGTTGGCAAACCAGTGGCCGAAGTTGAGTAACCAATTCATCTCAGCTGCACCAAAAATGCAAACGCTACGGACGTGCTCCCCTGTGCACGGGGGGTAAAGGCTCTCCTCCAGGTAATGCCACTTCACCAGCCTGGTCTTACTCATCAGGTCTGTGATATCAGCCTGGGATCTGGGCACCTCTCCGGGAACACCGGGCAGTCGCACCAGTGTGGCCCAGAAGTGTTCGTCTGGAGAGTAGGTGTCCTCCGACCAGTCTAAGAAATCCTTCATCACTGGCGACGAGTACAAGTGTGCAACAAACTCCCTTGACAGCACGAAGTATGCATTCCCGATGAACATCTCTATACCATGTGGTGGCCGCGCCTTCTCCTTCTCCGTTTTCACTGGAAGTTTCTGATACTCGAAGCTGGCGTCTTTTAGCTCGTAGTGGAAGGAGAATCTCTGCTTCTTCAGCTCCGACGGTCGGCTCGTCTCCAACATGTTGGAGCCGTTTAACCTCTTCAGTTCTGACACCAGCTCGATGTTGGACTTGAGGGGGAAGTCCTGGCCACACAGGTTGATGACATACTTCCATCTGACCTTCGACCCCATCAGGTCAGACAGACAGTTGAGATCAGCTTTCAGCCGGCTGATGCTTGCATAGAAGACGGACTCTCGCTTGCTGGCGATGAAGACGTTGGGCAAGCAACGGGCCAAACCCTCCATGGCTGCCATGAACTGAGCCGAAGACTTCTGATCATAGTGGATGCAGTAGATGTTATTGGGTGAGTATGCAGCTCTGATGAGTCGCTCTACCATCCAGGCATATTTATGGACAACCAAAGAATATGCAAGAGGAAACACACTCTCTTCGTCAGAAACACACACTGTATCATAACCTCTGATCTTGACGAATGAAGAGCAGTTTCCTGTGAGACTGATCAGACTTTCGTCTTTGTTCTCCTCCATCTTTGTCCTTCTGATATTGAGGGATTTACCCACCTCCACGGGGTCCATGTCATAGATAGCTGCACAGTTCACATCATGCCTGTAAATTGGCTGACGGGCCGACAGCGCATCGAGTGTAGATTTAGAGATGTGGCTGTCCTTGATTCTCACCAGCAGCAGGACACTCAACGTCAGCAGCGTCAGTAGCGACAGCAGCGATGGAAACAACTTCTTTCTTAGTCTCAATGGGGAACATTTCACATTCATTCTGTTGGGAAAGAGAGAAAAGAGTTGACTCACAGAACCTGAAATTGAGTCAGTTTAACAGAAGTTAAAAAAAGAAAAAACCAAATCATGAAAAATGAAACTGAGGAAACACTATTGAATGAGTTCTACACCAGGTGATCAGTAGCATTGTGTGAAAGTTAAAAACAGAAAGCAACTGTTCGCATAATGATTTAAACCTGGGGTGTCAAACATAAGGCCTGGGGGGCTAAACCGGCCTGCCAGGGGGTGCATTCTGGTCTGCAGGTTGAATTTGGTAAATTTGAAAATGATATAAAACATTAGCATAAGTCCTGTTTTGTCCACATCATGTTTCATTTTTTATGTTTAAATGTAAAACATTTCCAAGTTGTTTTTATCTTTTTTTTTATCTTTCTGACCTAACAGATGTGACTTCCATTTGTACTGAGGTGAGTCAGTTCAGCCGGCATGCACCTGGACAGAACCGAGCCAAAGTTGAGCCCAAACGCTGCTAGATGCTATCGTGGTGATTAGCCCTAAATAACTTTTCCTCTTTTCATAGTCAGCAGTGATGGACAGTAAAAATGCAGCAAAGAGAACTGAAAGTACTTGATGTTGATTTTTTTTTTAACTGAACCAAAAGTCTCTATTTGTTGCTTCTACAACTGTAACCTCCTGACACATGCTGCCAACCCTGCAGGTAATGAGTGTATTAAGCAAAGACACCTTGCTGTAGTTTTGTTGTGGATGTTAGCTCTCTGAAAACGGAGCATGTTTGTAAGGTTATCCATTCAATAAGGGCTGCAGTAAGTTTCTAACCAACAACTGGAGTGGTGCATGTTAACATGTCACCGTCATGCCTTATTCCGACCCTCAGAAAGCCTCCAGGAATTAGACCAATCAGAGGGCATGAACAGGTGGTCCATTCCAGATCTTTGCTCAGAAACAGCCGTCTGAGCAACCATATAATCAAGTACGTCAGAAGTACGAGTAGCAACAGCACTACAGCTTCTTCACAAGGAAGCTCGCTAATATTGATGGTTATAAGACATGTGACTCTTTAAAGACTTTCACAGTTCACCCAACTTTATCGTCCAATACTGTACTAATGGTGAATAATGCGCATGTACAGACTGAAAAAGAACAAACGAGACTGCAGAGAATCACTGGTGCAAAACTGCCCTTCAAACACCTCCAGAGCAGTCGTCATGCTGACGCATCACACCCCAGAAACAACTAGTTCCCCCTTCTCTGGCGGGCGCTACAGAACGCTGAAAGTCAACACAATCAGACACAAGAGCAGTTGCTCTGCACAGCCCATCACTCTGATGAACACCTGAATCTGTCAAGCATGAATCTAAAACCTTCTCTTTTTTTTTTTTTTTGTTTTCTTTTAGTATCACTGCAATAAAAAGATGTCCAGGTGTATCTGCCTCTCACCTGCTAATTGCTGGGATAGGCTCCAGCTTCACCACAACCCTAAACTGGACTAAGCAGTAAGGAAAAAGAATTATTTTTTTAGATTAGTGCTACAGCTCAGTTCTGTTTATCTTTGTGTTTATCATGGAACAAAATGAAACGAGAAACCGAAGTCAAATTTCTTGTGTGTCTGCACTTACTGGAAAATAAACCACAATCTGCTTTGACATTCATGTCTACGTGAAGCACGAGGAAGATAAAGAAAAAGGGATTTACGCGTAAATAACTTCACTTAACAGACCGTGTGAAAAGAGAAGTGGCATGTTTTACCCAGCAAGACTAATGGTTTACAGCAGGTTTCAGAAAACAGTGCATGTTTGAAAGTGGCTGAAATGAGCAAGGCCTTTCCTGAAACAGAATGTGGACGGCAGGTATGCTGCATGAATCATTTATACCACACACGTGGTGAATTATGAAATTCACATAATCTTCCTGAACCTGAATGGAGGGGACAGAAAAAAAGAAGCAAAAAGGAAATCAGAAAAAAAAGAGGATGAGGAGACAAAGATACAGTAGATAGAAGCAACAAGCGTCAATCCGTCCTAATAACCAAGACAACACACACACACACATACGTACTCCAACAGGCATCAAACCCACAACACTAACTCAATTTTAACAATTGTAATGTGGTTATTTTTAATCGTTCTCAAATAAATAAGGTGTAAAATATCCAGTAAATGGGTGCTTTCTGCTTCCATCTTTGCTGTTAGTGGGAAGAGGTTGAAGTGTTAGACTCACCTGGATCCAGACTCTGGTTCTGGTTCACGGAGCGCCTTTCAAAACGTCTCATCAACTCGTCCTGAAAGTTGGTACAAAGTGCGGTTTTCTTTCAACTGTTTCCGTTACTCAGTGCTTTTTAAATAAAACTGGGTAAAACTGCCATGAAAACTCGGCTGCTGAAGCGGGAACTTACCGATGTCGGAAGAAATATCAGAAGAGACATTTATGTTCCCTCCTGCTCCACTTTTAACGCACAGCCGCTGCCAGCGTCAGCTTTGCGCCATATCTGGTCGAAATTTAATTCCTCGCATTATCAGAAGGGATGAAAAAAAGTGAGAGACGTAGAACATGGACAGGCTCTCCAAGATGAGGTCGACGCGGAGATGTGAAAATAATCCGGAAAGAGGAAGGAGGGCTCAGGAACCAAATTTGCATTACTGAGCAGAAAATGGTTTTTAGACTTTTATACGTAGTGATGTCCTTTTTCTACACCACTGAAACTCAGACTGAAAAGGGAGAAGCTGTGCCGAAACAAGTTCCTCGTGAACAGGTAAGCGCGAGCCGCAGCTGGTTGAAGTGGCTTTAATGAAAAGCCCGTGGCTGAAGTCATCTGAGCTCCAGAGGACCGTGACAGCCAGGAAACTCTGCGTGGGTTAGACAGCCCGGGGTGCGGGGAAAGCGCTCTGATGTCAGCCTTTTAAACGAAGAAGAAACCAGTTTCCCAGAAAAGCGGGTTCAGTTCATCCTTTTTAGGGCACTTCACAGAAATACTTTAAAATGAACATTTTTAATTCTGGTTTTTAACAAGACCTACAATCTGTTGGTACATTTAAAAAAAATGGCTTCATGCTGAAAATTAAACGAAACGAAGTGACTTGTCCTACTCAGGTCAAGAAAAATATAAAAAGTGTATATGGAAGAAAATGTTGAAAACATCAACAAGTTTAATAGTTTAAAACATCATAGAACATTAGAAAACATTTAATAACAATCCAGTACATAATAAAAAACATTTAAATGCCTAGAAAATACTTCAAATATAAAATATTCTAAAACGTTGATAGAAACATATGCCGGCATGATCCATATCTAATTCATCTTCCTCTTTTTCATCATCGTCACTGATGGTCACATGGGCTGGAACAACAGCAACCTTCTTCATCTTTCCATAGAAAAATTTCACTGAGATCTGCAAAAGAAATGTTAAATAAATATATTAATATTAATATAATGTTTAATATGTTATATTACTATAACCATAATCATGAAAGATAATAAACTGTATACTTGAAAAGCACTGATAATGATATCATGAATAAAATAAAATCATGTTAAAAAATAGTAACGCAAATTAGATATAAAATAAGTTTAAAAAAAACTCTACTAAAACTAAAACCCATCTTATTCATTGTTTTAGCTTTGTAACGTCTGCAAGCGGGTGATATTTATCAGTAAGTCATTGTGAAATATCCTTCAAGCATTTGGCAAGATTGTGACATATTATCTGAAGTTATAATGTTTGTTTGATTTTTTTTTTATCTGGTAAATAAAGCTTACAAAATAGTCACTTTGTCCTTTACCTGATTAGGGCGTCTGATCAAATATGATCACTTTTTTTTCATGCGGTAATTTCGCTGATTTAATGAAGTCAAACACAAACAACAGATATGCGGTTATGTAGTTACTTTTCAACTAAGCAATGTGAGAATTTCCTAAAATTACCGTGGTTCGGTTTAACAATTTATCGGCCAAGTGACTGTATTTGATCACTTCCGCAGCCCTCCTAAATGACGCTACTGTGGCTTTTCGCACGCTTGTAGAATAAGGTGGTCTGGCCCAGCCAATCATCAGGTATTAAGCGCGTCATAGTTCGTGCCTCCTCCCGTGGGCTCACCACCTACAGGAGGGGCCATAGGGGTCGGGTGCATTGTGAGCTGGGCGGCTGCCAGAGGCGGGGACCCTGGCGGT
>JBAGKM010000022.1:1281747-1292617 GCA_037177155.1 Melanotaenia catherinae
GAGTCAAGCCTATCCAACCTCACCTCCTGTCAAGTAAAAGAGTGGCTTTAAAGTGCTACCAGTTGTTGCCACTACAAGGGGTGTCGAACGTACGGCTCAGGATGATTTATGTAAATGTAAGGAAATGTAAAACATTACCAGCGTTAGGATTCCCAGAAACCAAGCAGGACTGAGTGTAAGGACGAGCGTATTTAGATCTGGAGCTGAAGCCACGTGCGGCCTTGACACGAGTTCCTGTTCAGCTACAGGCAGCATGTTGTTACCAGAGGAGCTGATGTGTCAGACTTACTAGAACAGAATGTTGCAGATCAGGTACACGCCGTTCCCATAATCACAAGTTCCAGTGAGTAGCCTTTTGTAGCTTGTAATCATGAAGATGACATTTGTCTGTGTTTGACTTGTTCCCTGTAAATGCGGCTGGAACTTGATAAGCACCCCATCCTCTCATATTTGAAGTTGGATAAACTCAGACTGATTCCTCTGCTGCAGAAGCGACGCCAGCGGCCCTGATGGAACACGACCTCCACGCCTACACAGCTCCTCCGAATTGCCGGTCGGAGCCCCGCTCGCTGGACGAGTGTATGGCCATCCTCTCAGATCCTCGGGTAAGTCACCTGACCACGTGGAACTCACAACTTCTGCCTTGTTTTGTGTTTGTCTGATATTTTGAAACTGTTTTCATGTTTTCTAGAGAGGTCCTCAGATGCTGAGCGATGCAGAGGTGATGAAACTGGTGACGTCATCCAAGATACTGAACTACAAGCTGGAGTCAGTGCTGGAGACTCCAGAGAGGGGCGTGGCCATCAGGAGGGAAATGTTGTCACCCAAACTTCCTGTTTCCTCCGCGCTGGCCTGTCTGCCTTTTAAAGACTACGACTACTCGAAGGTAGCCGGCATCTGTTTGATCTTCATATCGTTATGGTTCTTTCTTGCAGCAGCTGCTGCAGCGTGTGACTTTGTGTCCTCGTCCGGCAGGTGATGGGCGCCTGCTGTGAGAACGTCATCGGCTACATGCCCGTGCCCGTGGGAGTGGCTGGCCCTCTTCTGTTGGACAGGAAGTCGTTTCACGTCCCCATGGCGACCACAGAAGGTTGCTTGGTAGCCAGCACTAACAGAGGATGCAGAGCTCTCTCTGTACGTCAGGAGCTTGTGTTTGTTTGTTTGTTTGTTTGTTTGTTTATATGACTGACCGTGTTGTCCTTCCTGTCCAGCTGAGCGGGGGCTGCAGCAGCAGGATCTTAGCTGACGGCATGACCAGGGGTCCTGTGGTGAGGCTGCCCTCAGCGTGCCGGGCTGCAGAAGTCAAACTCTGGCTGGAGACCTCAGAGGGATTCGGTGTGATCAAAGAGGCCTTTGATGCGACCAGCAGGTCAGGAGGAGCGCTGTGATTGGCTGAAGGAAAAGGTGACGGCTCAGATCATAGATGAGTGTTTTTTTCTTCGTAGGTTTGCTCGTCTGGAGAAGCTGTTGGTGTGTGTAGCTGGAAAAAACCTCTACATCCGTTTCCAGTCTCAGACGGGAGACGCCATGGGCATGAACATGATCTCCAAGGTACGAGCAGACAGTCCAGCCGGCAGGAATTACTTCAGGAGTCGGAAGCGTGAAGTCTTTGGTGTGTCCAGCACTTAAAGATGCTGTGTGTGTGTGTGTGCCGTGCTCTCCAGGGCACTGAGATGGCTCTGCACAGGCTGCAGCAGCAGCATCCGGACGTGGAGGTGCTGTCGATCAGCGGGAACTACTGCACTGACAAGAAGGCTGCCGCCATCAACTGGATCCTGGGCAGAGGGAAGTCCGCCGTGTGCGAGGCCACAATTCCCGCCAAGGTGGTCAGAGAGGTAAACACACAGACTCATGTCAGCCAGGAATTCCTTTTCCTTTAAGTTAGGAATTCCGTGTCTTTTTTCTTTGATGCTCTTTTTGTTATTTATGGTGCTCTTTGATTGTAACGTACCTGCAGGTGCTGAAGACCAGCACAGCTGCTATGGTGGAGCTGAACATCAGTAAGAACCTGGTGGGCTCAGCCATGGCGGGCAGTATCGGGGGCTTTAACGCGCACGCCGCCAACATCGTCACAGCTATCTACATCGCCTGTGGGCAGGTAATGGATCAGTTGGACCCCTATAACTACAGCAGTAAAACGGCACACTTTTCCTCTTAAACCATCACGTTTCAGCTGTTCCAGCACGTTCAGATTCAGCAGACAGGAACAAGAATGAGTGACAAGCAGAAATGTTTCAGGGCGACAAGATAAAGTAAACTTTGTGAGTGTGGGGAGAAGATAACGGAGAACATTTAACAGCCACTTGTCACTAAAATGAAACGTAAAAATGTAAGTAAAATGCAAGTTCAAGGAGACAAAGTAACAGCATGTCGAGGACAAACAGGAGGAACAACAGAGCTTCGGATCTCAGAAAGAATTCATCCTGTTTTCATCTCTAAGGATGTTCATAACTAAGAGAGCAGCTTCATAACTAAACCTGTCCTGGAGACACGCTGCAGTCCTTCTGATGAATTAAAAGCACTTTGCTGCATCAGCAGCAGCAGCTGGTGAAGTTTAATCTGCTCAGATGGAGATGACGGTACGAAGCCATGAATCTGTCCTAAAAGCTAAATGCTGCTGTGATTGTTGTGAATTCATTTTGTTGCTGTGTGTTTGTAGAAGACACACAGGGCCTTTATTTATTTCCATTTAAAGCAAGGCGTGTTTTTTTTGTTTGTTTTTTTTAAGTCAGGCACTACGTTGGACGATCAGGAGGTCCTTGTTAGCCGATCCAGGATAAGCTAGCGTCAAGATATTACAAATTCTTCCATTTGTTACCACAACCTTTATTTAGCCATGAAGCTAGCTAAGCTAATGCTAGCTATCTTCATGTTTTGTTTTTTTTTAGCTTTATTGAACAAAACAAGTCTACAAAACAGTGAACACAACTACATTTAGATTCCCAGGTGCAAATATAAAATTCTAAAAACAAGTGCAATGATCCACAAACTGCTTCGAGTCTTTTTGTTATTTGAGATATTGACTGTTTATGTTGTTCTATGTCTTTAAGAAAGTTAGTGAAATATGGTATTTTACTAGTAAGTTTACATTTATGCATGAAAAATTTAGCCATCAGAATTAGGTTTATATATAGTGTGTCAGTCTTTTTGGGGATAAAGAAACATCAGAACAGCATTATTTCACACTGCAGTCAGTTATAAATCTCCTGCATTCTTTCCAAAATATGTGTGAAAGAGCAGAACCAACAAGATGTGTCACAGTTTCTGGATGATTACCACAAAAGCTGCAATTAGTATTTGTCTTGTTCAAACTTTAGCATGTAGTAACTGGCTGAGTAACATTCTTTACCTTATAATCATCTTCCTTTTGTGTTGAGTGTGATTGTACAGTTAAGCTAATCTGTAGCCGTTTAGCTAGTACTGCTCAAGTCTGAGCAGAATCTATGCAGACATTGTAAGTATGTTTAGATATTTGTGCATTCCTGTATCTCCAATATACAAACTTTAGTCTCCATGAGCTCAGTAAACCCTCCCAAACGCATTCCCTGCCATCATTTCTCAGTGCTGCAGCCATCTTACTGAGCGATGTTGCTGGTTTGTGTTTTAGGACCCGGCTCAGACGGTGGGGAGCTCCAGTTGTATCACTCAGATGGAGTGTGCAGGTCCAGATGGGGAGGACCTGTACATCAGCTGCACCATGCCCTCCATAGAGCTGGGAACAGTGGGAGGAGGCACCAACCTGCCGCCACAGCAGGCCTGTCTGCAGGTAAGCTGGTGACAGATTTAGGTTGCACCACCAAATAGATGCTCAAGTTTGAGTTTATTTAAAAGAATGATTTCAAAGTGCAAATCAGATGAGTTTAGAAAATTATCTTTAGGTCTTTTGTGTGCATATGTCGAGTTATAAAGTAGGTTTTTCTCTGAGGTTAAGCCGGGCAAATCAGATGAGTATTTCCAGATTAATGGATTAAGACACGACCCCAGTTTCAGACGAGCTTCGATCCCTTCCAGAACTAGTCTGTCCACACCTCCTGTTTCTGTCTTCACGTTAAAACCTGACCCACTGTGTATGCAGATGCTCGGAGTCGCCGGTGCCGACCAGCCGGGTGAGAACGCCCGGCAGCTGGCCCGTGTGGTGTGTGCTACGGTGCTGGCTGGGGAGCTCTCCCTGATGGCTGCTTTAGCCGCTGGACACCTCGTCAAGAGTCACATGGTCCACAACAGGTCAGATGTTTAACTTCTTATGGTCTGTAAACTGACATTTTCCACCTGTTTCTGACTTTGTCATCTTTCCCTCGCAGATCCAAAACAAACCTGTCAACAATGACAGCGTGATGCTGAGGGTCCGCTGTGACCCGGTCCTGACAGGAGCAGTGGGACCTCCAGACAGAACGCTGGAGGTTTGCTTCCAGTTGCCCGGATGACTGCAGGACTGCGTTCAGATGCTAATCAGTGCCATTTGCGTGGATCTGAAATCTTTAGAAGAATCCAGCGTTCTTTTCGGTACTGATCTTTGAACTAACTGAATCACTGAGGACGTCTGGATTGATTAAATCCACCTGAACAAGACTTGTGTGCCTCCTCAGAGTTAAAAGGCCAAAGTGAAGAGCTTGTAAATCTTCTAATACTTTCTCCTTCAGGAGTCAATCATTGCCAAAGCTTTCTAGAGACGTCCGTTGATTCATGTGGCGACTTCTGTTCAAGTTTAAAATCCATGAGTGTTTAACTGCCAGTGTTTAGCTTTGTGAAGGCCTCCCTGTGTGACGGGGCTGCTGTATACTGTGTATACTCACTGATCCTGATCAAGTTGTTACAGACGGGTTTCTTCTGGGAGTTGACTGAAGAAATATTTATTGTAAGTTACTATAAACTGTCCAGAAGTATTAAGCAGATTCATGGGAGATGTTGAAGGTTAAATTCCTGACTAACGATCATGTTTAATCAAGTCAGAGGTGGCCTTACGTACAGCACGTCATGCGCTTTAACACGCGGTAGGTAGAATATTCAATTTGACTTTATTTAAAAAATAAAACACTATGATCCTCTTTAATATTTGTTTCTTAACAAATGACTGCAAACATGGAAAACTGAAGGATAAACTTATTTATTTCACTTCTGAAGCGGCGTAGAACAGGCGCCATGTCATCACAGTACATTTATAAGCTGATCCCACAGCGTTGGTATGAACAAATTTACAAAAATGGTTGTAATTACATTCATGCCAGCAGCTAAACCTTTATCAGAAATCAGGTGAAAGAGCTTCAGCCTGGAGTTTCTCCACTCAGCAGCCACGCTGAGCATCATCTGGCTTCACTGCGCCTCTCACACACGTCTGTCAGCAGGAAGCAGCTGATTAAACGCTAAATCCACCACAAAATGTCCTGAAAACAGGAAACGGGTTGAACACCCAACCAGAGGCTGTTTGAAGAGAAGCCTGTTCAGAAAACACGTCAACAGTTTAAAGACGTTTCAACTGTTCGCCGCCGTGTTCGTGGCTTCACCTGGACTCAGGAACACTGTTACAGGAAGGAAAATAAGCTTTATTTAAATGGAGAAGACAGCCGAGAGGTTTGAGTTCTGCAGCTGTCCGTTCAGACGTAACAAATCCTAAAAATACTGACAGGAGCCAGTTCGCTTTGACCGCACTGAAATTATTCTGACATCTTAATACTGAATCTGACGGATGGCGTCGGCCTTTCCTGAAACCAGGAGAAACTCGCCACCAGGTTCAAGTGTTCAGTAAACAAGCAGAAAAAGGAAGAAGATAAGAGGAAACAGCCATGAGGCACTTCACTAGTGATTCCAACCCATCTGGATCTACAGTTCTCAGTAACACTAAGGCATCTGGGCTGAGCTGAAGACCCAACAAAGCTCTGCAGACCTTCAGCAAACATGGCGCTCAAACTATTTACAAATACACATTCAAAACGAGGAAATACAGAAGCCATCTTTGGTCTTTCCTTCAGCACCTGAGAGGTGTTTTCATTAGAGAGACCAAGACTCTTCAGGAAGGTCGTGTTTTCACAGCAGCATGAAAAATCGTTAAAAATCGACATGTGAACATCAGAGTAACGGCTGAAGTTTTAGTTTGACAAACGTTTTCCAGGTGGAACATTTCAACGTGGCGAGGACAGATTCTGTTGGCTGCTGCGTCTCTGGGAGCAGAGCTGCATTCCTTTCACGGTGACGAAGGCAGAGTTTCACACAACCCTGTGGAAAATACGGGCTGAAAGTTGGATCGGAAACCTCACCATTCCCAGTCTCAAAATCCAAGATGGCTGCCATGCTCGCACAAACACGTGAAATCTGAAGCATTTTGTGGTTAAATAGCAGAAACTGAAAGTTAGAGGGGAGGAGAATGATGTCTTGACAGCAGCTCGGTCTGTCCTCCAAGCTTCAGCTTCTGTCTTGATGTCTCAGTCCTGAAAAGACAAGAACTCTGTCATTGTAAGTAAGATATCGGGTGAAGAAAAAGGCGGCGGCGTCTCGTACCTGGGAGCGTCAGAACAAGATGGGTTTGCCTGCAGTTTTCTCCTGCACGTAGGAGGTGAAGCGTTTGAGGAACTTGGGGTACTCCCTCTTAGCAACGGCTCTGAGGACGGAGGCAGGAGCCCAGCCTCCAGGGTTCACTGCAGGGACACAACAAAGCACCTTGACTGAGCAGGAACAACACTACGTCTGCACGTGGTCTGGGTGGGAGTCCAAACATCTGACGTGTAGATGAGACAGTGAACACACCGTTGGCCACGTATGTGATTCTACACAAGATGTTGTCCCTGCTGAGCTCTTTGTCTCCCTCTGGTGGGCTGACCAGGGTCTGGCAGATCATGGCGATGTTGATTTTGGCCCGAACACATCTGCTGGTTGGCTGTGGATCGCAGGAGGTCAGAACGGACACGAGCAGATCAGAGAAATGCAGCACAGGATTTCTGGTTTTCATGTTTAAATATTATCCTGCTCTCTCTCAAAACTCTGCTCTCACACTCAGAAAGTCTCTTACTTTCAAATATCTTGTTCTTCCTTTCAAACCTCTGCTCAGACTTGGTCTCCTTCCCTCACACTCACACACTTTCTCTGCTCTTGGATATTTTTCCTCTCTCTCAGGTTGCTGAACGAGCGGTCTGTCAAACCTCCTCCAGCCAATAGAATACGAGATAAATTGAGAAAATAGTCCTCGCCTTCTTCAGTGTGCGCTTGTTTTACTTCACACAGTGGCTCTGCACTGGTTAACAGTTTTTTGCTTATAATTTTATGCCTTTCCACTTTACTTTTAAAGTACACTTACTTGTCAGTAATATTCTAACTCATTGGGCCTCTGGCAGATCTGTGATTGGCTGCTACCTCAACTAATATGACTTCGTGAAAGTGTTTGGCAACTGGCAGCCTGCCAATAATATCTATCCCACCAGATTACACTGATTAAATAAGAATAAATAAATAATAAAGTTAACTTATCTGTACTCTAATCCCGGACTAGTGGAGTTAACTAGAAAGTTTTGTGGAAGCCTGTTGCCTTAAATCATTCTAGTTTTTACAAATGCAAGTGATGAATGAAACATGTAAAGTTTTATCAACATGGGCAACAATTAGACTTTAAAACCCGTTAGTTCACTTATCTAAACTTCTTTAAAGCCTCCAGTAGTTTGAACTAACTCTCTTAGATGTACTCACACTGTTTAGTTCTTTCACTGACCTTTGACATACACATAATAAATTGTAGACGCATATTCGCATCGACTTCCAGGTGCAGAAGCACAACCAGCAGCACTGAGAAGGCGACACTGGGTGGTGTCAGAAACTACAACAATTTTTTACTCTTTACTCCATGTGCAAGTTCAGTGGTGGCTTCTTTTCCTGTACCATCCTTTTCATTCATGGTGCCAAGTTTACAGTTCAAGGAGGGCAGAACTTTATAACATTGTCTAATTGTTAACTCAGGAATTAAAGCACAAAACTCAAATTTATAGCACAGCAGTTAAATTTCAGCTGAATCTGCATCTCCCATGAGGCTTTGCGGTCCAGATATGTTGAGTTTTAAAATAGCTCCGCCCCCTCTGACAGAAACATGTTGAGTTTTCTTTGCTAATCATTATTACACGGCACAATGTAGAAAACTGTTAGAATCAACTTATTTGTTTTATTAATGAGACGCTGTTACACAAAACATAAAATGATAATTAGTCACTACTAAAAAGTTGATGTTAAAAAAAAATGTGGACTAAAGACAGAAAAATGCCCCCATAGTGGATCTTTGTGGGGTCTCACCTGGGCGTCATCGTGATCGACGGAGAAG
Organism: Melanotaenia catherinae; assembly: GCA_037177155.1. Classification (NCBI taxonomy): domain Eukaryota; kingdom Metazoa; phylum Chordata; class Actinopteri; order Atheriniformes; family Melanotaeniidae; genus Melanotaenia; species Melanotaenia catherinae. The sequence goes on from JBAGKM010000022.1 coordinate 1,290,041, forward strand.
TTGCAGACGAGCCACGTGTCCGGGTCGTTCTCGTTGTTGGCCGCGATCTTCCTCATGGCAGAGAGGTAGAGGACGTCTCTCTGAGAGGCCGGCCAAACCCGCTGCAAGGCAGACGTTGAGCCGTCAGTCATCCCTACAGACAGCAGCTGGGAGCCGGTGAAGCTCCTGGTTCTTACCTTGTGGGTCTGATACACGACTACCGCGTTCTCCGACAGCGTCTCCACGACGTTGAAGTTTTCAATAGTGGCTTAAAAAAAATAAAAACAAGGTTTTCATGTGACTTCAGGAGCTGATCGTCTCTGCTCCAGATTTCAGTTGCTTTCAAAGACCTACTTTCCCAGTCGTTGCGGTACGTGGTGTCCCAGAAGAAGTGGCAGACCTCATGGCCGGTCACCCCCTTCACTGAGATGGTGGCCTTCAGTGGATCCAGTACGATCCCATTTTCCTCCACCTCCCTCCTGTAAACCTGTAAACGCAACACGGACATGGCATAATCATTTAAAATCACCGTGGTCAACAGTAACTTCCAGTCCTTAACACCACACACACCTTCATTTCTCCTTCTTCTATCACCAGCTGCCAGTTGGCATCTCCACCTACGTCCTGCAGGGAGTAGATGATGTGGTTCTGTACCATCTCCTCCACCTACGACAGACAGATGAGATCCTGATCATTTCCTCCTGGAGACACGTCATATGAGCTTCATGTCTTCTTTTGTCAGACTTTGATGTGAAAGTGAAAAATTATGACACAAAGTGAGTAAATAGCCTAAAAACAAGCTTGAGTTACATTTAAACCCAGATTTATGTCTGCATCTCCACCTGCATCTGCACCCAACTCCTGCTTCCGGTCATGCTGCATTCACTGTCCAGAGCCGTGGGAATGTTAACCCTTCTGCTGGTAACACCAGATCTACTCATTAGTTACAAAGTTCACTGAACTGGAGAAATGAATGAGCTCTGGTGGTTACTGTACTACAGATGTGAAAAGAGGTGGAGCCTGATGAGGAGAGGGGAGGAGCCATTGGGGTCACTCCAGGTATCTACAAAGATCCATCTGAACGTGTGTCAGAGCTCAGGAAACTGAGTCAGCTGTTGGAGGACAGATCCCGTCTCCTCTCAGCTCCACCGGGTTTAACTGGTTTAAAGCTTGTGTAGTTTATGGACGTGTTCAGTGCTTTCTGTCTGAGCCTCAGCAGGAAGTTCCCTCCATCCTGAATCTGAGGGTGTGACATCAAACTACGAGCTGCAGGAAGACGGGAATGTCGGATTCATGGACATGAAAGGAAGAGTCGGCCTCATGCGATGAGCTTGAAGAGTTAAAGCGAGTCTGAACCTTAGGGGAGAATCTGTGTGTTCCACTGCTGGAATAGACGTCTTCAGGAGGAACCGGACTGGCTCGTTGGATCCTGGTCTTCTCAGTCTGAGACATGACACACAAACAGGAAAGTTAGTCAGAAACATGGAGTCTAAATGAAGTCTGTTCCACAGTCTCTAGCTTACCTGCTCCTCTATCTTGTCCTGTCTGTCCAGAGCGGCTTCCACGGCGTCAAAAAACTCCTCCTCGTTGATGAGGCTGTTGGGACCTTCCTGTTAGCAGAAGAGAAGCAACGTGAACTCAGGTCTGAAAGCCAAGCGGCATCCTGGAGCAATTCCAGTTATTTCACCTCATAATCTGGACCTCCAAAATGAGACTTTTTCTTCAGCTCATTGAGGGCAGACTTATAACCCTCTTCTATTCTTCTTCTCTTTTCCATTTCCTGCACACAAACACAGAGAAGTCAACCACCAGCAGCAGGAGAGCTGACCTGGACCAATCGGTTCTCCAGCTATGAAGTGAAGCATTAGAACATCCGGTGATCCAGAGACTACAGACCCGATCCAGTCTCTTCTGCCAGGTGTCCTCTCTCTTCACCATGAGCTCGATGCAGTGGGACAGCGTGGCCAGGATCCCAGCCGTGGTGGCCTTGAATGTGATGGCCTCCCCCTTAAAGTCGATGCCGTTGATCCCCTTCTGACTCAAGGTCTGAAACACTGAGCGAGGGACAGCCAGAGGAACCGTCAGGAACAATCGCTCCAACAACTATTATTAACTACTACTAATTAGTTGTTAACTACTGTTACCAACTTATGTTGTTATTCATTAAGCTGATTTCTGCATCTCTATAGGAAATAATCTAAAAGTCTGAAAGGTCAGAACATGAATAAATTACACTTAAAAAATCATGTACAAATATGGCAAATAACACTTTTTTACATTAAAATGTAGGTAAACTATTTACACCCTGAACACCACGGCTACACCCTGAACACCACGACTACACAATGTACACCGCGACTACACCCTGAACACCACGGCTACACCCTGAACACCACGGCTACACCCTGAACACCGCAACTACACCCTGAACACCACGACTACACCCTGAACACCACGACTACACCCTGAACACCACGGCTACACCCTGAACACCACGGCTACACCCTGAACACCGCGACTACACCCTGAACACCGCAACTACACCCTGAACACCACGGCTACACCCTGAACACCACGGCTACACCCTGAACACCATAA
>JBAGKM010000022.1:1293057-1310672 GCA_037177155.1 Melanotaenia catherinae
CTACACCCTGAAAACCGTAACTACACCCTGAACACCGTAACTACACCCTGAACACCGTAACTACACCCTGAACACCATAACTACACCCTAGACACCGTAACTACACCCTAGACACCGTAACTACACCCTGAACACCGTAACTACACCCTGAACACGTAACTACACCCTGCACACCATAACTACACCCTGAACACCGTAACTACATCCTAGACACCATAACTACATCCTAGACACCATAACTACATCCTAGACACCATAACTACACCCTGAACACCATAAATGCCAGAAATCTCCAAACTTACATCACTACCGCTGTCTCTTAACATTACCAGAGTATTTTTTGATGGGTTGATGTGGTGCTTTGTTCCACCAAAAAGAAGCCTCACAGCTGTAGCCCTTGTGAGTTTCAGCTTGCAGCACTTTCCTTAGAAAAGCCTGTTTAATTGTTTCTGCATGAAACGTGACAGTGATCTACACATAAGTGTGTCTTATTCTTTATTATAATTCTGGTTTTACTTGGTCAAACAACACAATTTAAAAACTGGTTTATAGTTTGAGGTTTGCACTGACAACAGAAGTTGGAGTGGAAACTGTGGCTGCATCTTAAATCAGAGCAGACACGCCGCTGCATCCGTTGTCCCCAGGAGGTTAAACTGGCATCTTTTTACACTGGCCTTTAATCCCAGAGAGCAGGATCCTTAAGATAGGCTTTTTCTTTTCTTTTTACTTTATTTTACTCTTTTATTGTTTTGACGTTTTTATGTATTGTTATTTTATCTGAACAGCTTTGGGTACCGCGGGGTATGAGAAAATGCTACATAAATAAAGACTGATTGATTAAAGGGTAAAAATATTTAAATAATTACATATTTGGTATTTTTTATTAAGAGTGAAGCAGGTTGAGTGAGTGACTGAGTTAAAAAAAAGTGGAAAAGAATTTTTATCTGTAATGTTTTAATACCAGTTTTTGGGAGATGCGATTAAATAAAATCAGACTTTACTCACATTTTTCTTTGTTGCCGTTGCTACACAGAAACTCTCCATCAGCTCGAGTGTTTGGAAAGTCGTCTTCATCATCTTCCACGACTGAAACAGGAAAAATGAAGGATTCAGAGAAGAGACGGGTATTAGCTGGACGCAGGACCTGGTAGCAGCCAGCGTCCCCGTCCACACGTGAGCCCAACAGCCTGACAGATCTCTGCTGTGCTGGACAACATGACAATGGTCTGGTTTCATCCTCAGAACAGAGGGAGGGCGAGAGACTAAGACAGGGAGGGAGGTGAGAACAAAAGCAGGGTTTCATTCGCGCCCTGCATAGACGGCCATGATGAAATGTCCAGCCAGCATGGGGACAGGCTGAGGGGGCTCACAGAGCGACTGCTGTCCGACTCAACACACACACACACACCTGCAGGATTCACTGCATTTTTATCCCTAACTTAAAACATTTCCACTATTAATGTCAGTATGAGATAAATCCATACTAAGCGCATGTGTAGCCTGTCCCAGTCTGTCCCAGTCTGTCCACCTGCTGGGACTTTACCTGAAACAGCTACAAAGTAAATCACCTCCACTTTCAGCTACGGACGTCACCATTGCAGATTTTCTTACTGTGATTAATCTGGATCTGGATCTAATCTGGATTATTCTGCATTCATTCATTTCCCAACACTACAAACATGTAAAATCCTTATAGGTCTGCACGTAGTTTTTCTTTCTATCATTTGATGCCAATAATTTAGAAGCAAAGTGAAGTAAATTACAACTAAATCTCCTCCGCTGTGAACAGAATAAATAAATCCTACACAGAGAAAACAAATGAAAGGCTACAGGACCTCTACCTGGACCTGGGAAGCTTCTTTCTGGAAAAACATCTGGCTAGCTTTGACTTCCAGCTGCTGTTTTACACAAAAATAATCTTTTAACAGCAGAAATAAAGAAATTAGACCACATATCTGGAATTAGATTCACTTTTTGCTACAGACCATCAAACACTGACCAGTAGAAGACCTGGACCTCATGCCCAGTCGCTGATATCCGTCAGTAAAAGGTTTAAACACGGTTTGTTCTCATGCATATAATCCAACCTTCAGTGATCTGCTGAACTCGTCATCTTCCTCTGCAGTGCTATCCCAATCCAGCACAGAATGAAAACAAAGCAACACAAACGGTAACACGTTGCCCTGGATCTGCTGATGTGGGTCATCTTTTATGAAGTAATGGTGACATCCCTTCTTACAGCTGACAGATACTTGGATTACCCAGAAATTTGCTGCTTATTTTATCAGATTCTTTCCTTCCTGAACTTCTCCACTTCACATAGCTTTAAGCAAATGAAGATGTTAAGATCCTTTAATGTGTTTATTAACTGATGAATCCATCGACTGTTTCAGCCCACAAGAAAGCTGAAATGCTCCTGGAAAAAAATTAACAATCAAATAGTCTTTAGATCAGACGGAGCTGCTGAGACATTCAGCTATGCACTGCCAACTGATGTAGGTAGGAAGGTAGAAAGATAGGAAGGTAGGTGGGTGGGTAGGTAGTTAGGTAGACAGGTAGGTAGGTAGGTAGGCAGGTAGGAAGGCAGGTGGATATACTTTACTAATCGCGGAGGAAAGTTGGGAACTCACCAGCATCCAAAAAACAATACAGAAAATCGACATAAATAATAAAAAGTTGAAGTGTATTGAGATAAACTTACTTAAGAAAATAAGTACATATATAAAAAGTAAACATAATAAGTTAACATTATAAACAAGTCAGGATGAAACTGACATCAACACAAGATCTCTGCAGGTCTTTTTAATCCATCCACACACCACCTGTGGTGCCCCCTCCCTCCACTCCCCACCAGTATGCTAGGCCCTGGGCAGGAAGGTTTCCCTCATGAGAAGCGTAAGATGCTGACTGTGTCATGAAATTTTTAAACTACATACTGATACTTAGGATGGTGCTTGATACTTGATACTATTTGATGCTATAGAGGCTGAAATGTATTATTCTTTTAATCAAAGTCAGAACGCCACAAAAATAACACAATACAAACAATACAGCAAAAATACCGGAATAAATATAAGAAAAGACATTAATGTCAAATAAATGCATTATTTTAAAGCTCTGTTAGTTCATGCTGAGCGAGTCTTGAGGGACTTCTGTTAGTGGCCTTATTTCCACAACACTGGAGACGAGATCAACAGCAGAGCAAACTAGTTTTCTACTTTTTAAAATCTTCTTTTTTAAAGTGTCGCTACAGAGCTCTAAAAACTCGCTAATTATAGCGACACGTTGGCAACACTAAACAATGGGGCCTACTGGGAGATGCTGTAGGGGCAGGGCTGCCCTCTGCAGTGCCTGTTTAAAATGTGTAGAGAAGGCTGGTTCTTTCCATGAACCAGCAGACAGTAAAACGGCCTTGAAGTATCGATACCCTAGATATTAAATTTTACAGTTGATTAGTCTGAGAACTGATTTATTTGACAACACTAGTCACAAGGAGCCCTTCGGAAGGAGTTTGGCTGTTGGTGCGTCTTACTTTTGTCTCTCTGCAGCTCGTCCTTGGACACAGCGTCTGCGCAGCTGTCAAAGTATTTCTGCAGCGTGTCCACCTGCCTGCACAGGATGTCTCTGAACGTCTCCATCTCTGCCAGCTTCTCCGTCAGGCTGTGACCTTTCTAAAGCAACAACAAACCAACGGATCACTATGTAACGTCCCAGGATGGACATGCTGACAGGATGTGTTGCAGCAAACATCCGAACATCCCACGTGTGTGTAGATGTAAACTGAACTGGGAGTGGACACGAGTGGGACAGTTACCTTGAAGGAGGACGTGGAGGTGGCGGAGTAACCGCTGGTGGCTGATGTGAGTGACAGCATGGAGCCGTGACGCCGCAGACTGGACTCTGAGCCATATCCAGGATCAGCCTGAGGAACACGGAGATGAGGAAAAGTTTCAGAGACGTCTCAAAGAAACTGAACTCAGACATTAAAACTGAAAGATGACATACGAGGTGGAAAAAAAGAGAGAAAAAGAGTCTGAGGAAGGAAATGTTGGCTCAGTTTAAGCTACACACACCCTATAGTCTTTAAACATTTCTGTATAAAATATCATTTATATTTCTGTTGCATCCAAATACGTTGAGGTCAGAGGTCAGTTGTAGATGTGTTGATCTAATCTGACACACTTCCCGACACAGATCCACTCACCACAGCAGCATGACAGAAACAACCTTCCTGGAATCCTGACTGCCTCCTCTTTCCCTCTTACATAACAGCCTGTCGCTAAAAAAGGCTGAAACACCTTCAAGGAGAAAAACAGCTTCTAGTTTCAGCCACCAGGGGGCGCACGTGACTAAGGCGTGGAAGAGACGGAGGTAACTATGGGTCAATGACCAGAAGTAGCTGCCTGTGGATTTCAGTGAGCGCTGCTGCCCTTGAGCCAACATCCTGCTCCCTCTCTGACTTCATCAGAATGGACAGACTGCTTGCGGGGGGGGTAAAAATCTATAGGTTTTCTTGTAGGTACGGCATAAGATAAAATTCTGGAAATAATATTTGGATGTTGTTTCAACTGGACAGTAAACCAGACAAACACTGCACTGATGATTAAAAACTGAACTGCACAATGAAAACAAACAAAGCTCCACCAGAGACACGTTTCTCCACCTTCTAGATGAAGACATGTCCAACATGTCCAGCTGATCTTAACTGTGATACAATCCTGGAAGCCAGCGATGCTTCTGTGTTGATTGTAATGTTTGTGTCTCCATGGCGACTGGTGGCTGTGAGTAATGTGGGTTAGGAAGAGAAGCGAGGCCTTCTAGGGAGAGCAGTTTTCAGTGGTGACTCATTACAGAAGGGGGGGCGTGCTTGGGGGTTTCCCACAGCGTGGGCCGTGAGTGTGCAGCATGTTTTTATTGACTGAAGGATTTTTTCTTCCACTACGACTCTCATTCGTCCAGGTCAGACAGGCTCTGGATTAAAGTCCGTCCCAGAGTTCAGCAGAAACTCAAACACTTCTGCTTCATTCTGCGTGGAAAGAAAATCTAACTAATCACAGAGATAAAAAAAATATTCTAAGAGATGTTTCAGCTTTTCTTTTTTCCTCCCAAAATGATCTCATTCCTACTAAATAAGCAGCAGAAGAGTCAGATGCCACATCTGAACCCATGGAGTCTGAGGAAGCAGCAAAACACCAGACTGATGGCAGGAAATTCCCCAGAACTGCCATCAGGGATCATAGCCAAAGATGGAAAGATGCAATAAGCCTGATAAGGTGTTACATGACATATTAATGCCATGTATGACATACCAGACAGCCCACATGCTCCAGGCAGAAGACTAAAGGAACCAGTTCTGACTAGGGCTGCACAGAAGATTCAAATTCAAGATCTTTATTGTCATTATTCAAGCACAACAAAATTTAGTATCTCAGCTTAAGCTCACATAAAAAAATAGAAATATAACAAGCACATAAATATGTAAAAATATCAAATATATACTAGATATAACACCTCTATATTTACAGAAAATTAGAATAAAATGCACAGCTAATAAAATAAAAATGAATAAAATCATAGAATAGAAAGTGCTCTCTAAATGAAGCTGGACTGGATTTTCTGGGAGAAGTTGGCTAGCCAGGTGAGAAGCTACATGATGCAGATGTGGATCATTTCCAGACTTGACTGCTTCATCAGAACACCCCTGAAGACACAGATGTGCAGCTTTGTTACTGAAGTAATCAAGTTCCAACCAGTTCTCCACCCGAGGCTCTTCACACATCATGAAATAAACAAGTTTAAAAGCAAAGTCTAAACACACAAGCAGGAAAATCCAGACCAGAGTCCCTGTTAACCTCAACCAGGGAAATGGGCTAACCCAGTTCTCTTGGTTCAGCCTCCACAGCAGGTTTTGCTGCAGCTAACCGTCTGTTAAATGTCGGTAAAACAGGATTATGTGAGCCTGAGCCAACTCTCAGCTCAGCATGCTGCTGTTAGGAGTCATGCACCACCCCTGAGTCTTCCAGGATTAAACTACACACACGTTTCTGCAGAGGAACGGGTGGATGCCATTTGTCTGTGAACACAAACATACACACGCACACACATGCTGTAACAGCGTACAGAGCTAAAAACAAGTGTACCAGATTTCCTACAGTCCTAGACATGACACAAACGCACCAGTGGTAGAGGGATGATTACTGTTCCCTGGACTCCTCCCTTCTCTCTCTTCCCCTCTCTGATACTCTAATAAAAACACACATGCATACAATAAACATTCATTCATAAATACAACCTTACATGAGATTTTCATTAGGTATGTGAGAGTGTGTGTGACTCACTCTGTGCAGCTCAATGGAGTCGATCCACCGGTTTCTGTGCTCTGGATCCTGAGCTCTGAGGTACCAAACGCTGTCGTTGACGCCGACATCCAGCCGGCACTCGTCAAACTCATGAGACTGCAGGAAGCATGCAGGAGAAACAGAGAAAATCACATTAATCTGTGTGTGTGTGTGTGTGAGTGAGAGAGAGAGATTCTGTTAAATGAGACCAGTTATGAGCAGGGGCTCACTGGATATCTGTCATTTATGTCTTAGTTTACTGTTCTGCTTTTCATAGCAAGAAGGAATTAGCTAAAGAACATCTGTTTCCTGCTGAGAAGAGCAGAGAGACACGTGAGAGGTGGAAACTGATGTCAGAGCAAGCTGCTAATCTCATATCTGATTTTCAGATCACGTTAACATCTCCAGACATGGTCATCAACCATATTCTCACTGATGTGAATGAAATATTTTCAGCTCAAGCTAATCTGTATGTCCTGAAAGGGATGAAAGCCGAAGAAGAGTGAAGATGCGTCCTGAAGGAGGAGCAGAGGCCGACAACAGGCAGTTTAAAGCATTTAACAGAAAGAAGCAGGTCCCTGATAACTCTCCAGACTGCTGCAAAGCTCGGGGAATCTGCAGCTGTGTGTGTGTGTGTGTGTTGGGAGATGGCAGAGATGAAGGGAAGATGGCAACAGCAGAGGTTAACTTGTGTAGGATTGAACAGATATCAGGCCGTCTGAAAGCAAACATACACAGTGAGTCTCAGGCTTAAAGTAGCAGCAGAGGCTGATAAATGAGGCGGAGTCGGGTTTGTTCAGGCACAATCCAGGACGAAAGTCCGAGACGGAACGAGGACTGGAAAATACTGAAGGAGAACAGGCTTGAGTAAATGTAAACTTCACAGTAAGAAATGGGTCACACATCTGGGATTTCGGGGTTAATGGATCACTGTGATACTGGGAGGGAAAACAATTCTACTTAATTGAATATTCATGTTTATTTACTATGAATATAATCCATACAAGTCTCACATTAGTTTAAAATGCTCTACAGAGTGTTATCTTAAACAAATTAAACATCCCAATCTGCCCAGAGACGACCCGGGTCCAAGCCATTACTGAGGAAGCATTGACAGCAATAAACAGCTCACTTTAGTGTCTCTAAGATATGATAGCAAGGCTGTGTCCTGAAGACGCTGCCTGGCGTCTGGACAGACGCTCCGCGTCGATGCTGCACAACGTCAGAATGAAGTGTGAACTCTGACTCACATCAAGTGTTCAAACGCAGCACTTTGCATCAAATCGACAGCAGAGGCGAGATAAGGAAGCACGAAACAGGAAGGAGGCACGCCTGAAGCATCCTCACACTAGTGCTCCTCACTGACTCCGCTGTCACAGTGTGGTTGTGTTTTCAGAGAAATTCAGGCTGTAAATACAACTAAATAGTTGCAGTATGGAGTTCTGTCAAAGGAGGTTTGAGTGTTGGGCTGTCAGGAAAGAGATAAAATGACTTAAGCATGGATTAGGAATATAAAGTCAGGGAGGGTCTCTACCAGACAAAAAGACAACAAGGAGCTCAGACTGGGTGAAAAACAAGCAGACGAAAAAGGATGGGGTGTTATGTTTCTGCAAGTCTGTGTGAGGGGAATAAAAATGTGTAACAAAGTAAAAGCAGATGTTGTGTAGAACACAATCAACATGAAAGCCTGGAGAACACGTTGCCCAGTTTTCTTTCAGCTTTCTGTTACTCCACATACAACTTTCCTCCAGCCCGAGTTTGCCTTCACGCTGCACGTAGTCAAACAAACCGGACCTTTTAAATAACGTCAGGGGGGGCGTTACATCAAGAATTACTAGACAGATTATGTGGGCTTTTGAAGGGGGGGTTACAAAGAACGATGGGAGGGAAAGAGGAAGAAACTGATTTTAAAAAAGTTTCAATATCTGCCATATTTAAATATTTTATGCAGCAAGTGATATGAAGCCACGGTGAAAGTGATGAGACCAGACAGCTTCACTTCAGCTCTGTTTCCTAAAACAGAAACTTCCTACCAGTTTCACAAGACCTCTGACACAAAGAAGAGAAAGCAGAAATATCACAGTAACACAATGGCATTAAACCCAAACCCACAAGAAATATGACTACCGTTTCAAAGCGAACATTTAAACAAATCATTTTAATCTGAGCCGAGGAAAATCACACCAGCACGGACTTTCAGAGGGCAAGGAGCATCTTTCTGCAGAGCTCTACAGCAGAGGAAGCTGTAACTCACAGAGACGGAAAAGGAAGGCTAACATTAGCAAAAATACCCAGACATTAAGAATAAGGTATGTTGTCCTGGACCCTCTTCACAACCCCCACAGCAGAGGAAGTCACATGCTATGAGGAAGAGTCACACTTCCTGGCATCAACCGTTTCCACAAAGTCTGCTGTCACCAACATCTAACCCGTTTCCCCGTCTCATAACCGTCTTCATACGCAGACCGTCACATTCCCAATCCAGACCAAACCCGCCACGGATCCAGTCCAAACTACACAAAAATCCAGAGAGGGAAAGTTTGCCAGTGTGCTCCTGTTCACCAAGCGTGGAGGCTGCCAGGCTCTGTTGGGACGGCTACACCAACAGCAAGCCGCCTGGAAGAGCATCAACACAGTCACGGCTAAACGAACTCTGGGTCAGAGGAAGCACCACAAACAACATGGAGGGAAGCATGAACGGACAACAGGTCGGAGAAGTCGTCCATCTCAGGATTCCCAACTCTGCTCCGCCTCAGAACTGGCCACATGGAGGTAACATTTACATCTGCTGGGAATGAAGGAAGCTGAATAAACGGACTTGACGGGCTCTTCCCTGCTAACGGTTACTCATTCATCTCCTCTGTTACTGTCTGGAAAGCGAGCGATCGGTCCCCGCCACAAAAAACCTGCTGACGCATTTCAGGTGAATTTAACTAATGACAGGATTTTATCAACAGTCTGACGGGCACGTAGACTACACCCTCCAAAGAGCCTGCAGTAACACAGCATCATGAGCACAGTGAGGGGGGGTCTAGTTCAGGGTTACAACACAGCATGGCTTCTTCATCTGGGACGTCACCTGACAAACTACTTCCCCACAAGCACAGCTTGAGACATAAACAAGAAGAAAAAAGAAGGTTATGACCTGCTGCTTGAGGGGCTCTGGAATGAAAGTAAAGGAAACAATACACCAAAGACCCATAAATACTATTAGAAACACTTAAGACAAAAACACACAAAAAAATTATGATTCAAAAAAATCATAAAAAGAATAAAATCATCTGTAGCTGCTTAAAATGCAACTGCACGTGTAGGCCTGTCGCAATAAGCAGTAAGTCAATTAACTGCACAGTAAGAAAAACCGAGTACGATGTTTGCCGGCCAGTGTCGTTTTTTTCCCCTTTCTATCTTACTTTACCACAGACCAGAGGCGCCCAAAGTCGGTCCTCCAGGGCCGCTGTCCTGCAGGAGTTCAATGTTTCCTGCTTCAACACACCTGACTCAAATGAAATGGATCCAACAGCCTATTAAGTTTTGCACAGTGACTCATCAATTTGAGTCAAGTGGTTTTGGAGCAAAGACACATGAAAAACCAGCAGGATTGTGGCCCTCGAGGACTGGAGCTGGACACCCCTGATTTAGGTCATTAATCAACAAGCTTGAAATGCTTACACTTTTTTTGAAGATTAAGTTGTTTCACTAATACTAGCTAAATATTTAGGGAAAACTGGACCCACTGACTCTGGATGTCACATTGTCTTATAGCCTTTAAACATCCCAACAAACTCTGCAATGCCTTTGAGATCAGTTATTTTTAACTGTCAGAGTTAAGCTATGAAGTCAGCTGTCACTACAGACAAAAGCTTAAAAAATCTGGATGGTCACAACTATGTGACCCTACTTTTTGCAAAACACTTTAAAATACAACAAGATTTTTTGATCTAAGGAGACATAATTATACAGTTCAACATTATTCCCTCTGAATGAATTAATCAATTTAATTGATGAAATATTTATTTTAGCTTTGTTTAAATCTATTTATCTATTGTTTCTCCACAATGCATTTTCTCTTCCCTTTTTAATTTAGTAGTGCCCTGCTTGCTCTGCTGAATGTATCATCTTTAAATAGCCATGAGAAAAACAAGTTAGTCATACTACAGAGAGAAGACGCTAGCCTTAATCGTTTTACAGATTTCATAGTCCAGTTGGCTTTAAAGCAACAAAGTTTTATGGTGAGGAATAAGGGCAAAGGCAAATATCAAAATGATAAATGACAGAAATTAAATAAAATCTTGAAGAGCGATGCAAAGCAACTGACCTTTTATGTATTAGAGATATCTGGTGCCAATAAAAGCCAGCTTTGGGTTGAACATAATCCCACGACATGCTAAAGACTATCATTAAATGTATATGACAACACTTCTATTTTAATAGTTAATAGTTAATAGTTAAGATGTCATTTAAACAGACAAAAATTACATTTTGAATGTTTATTTACCATAATTAGTGTGTGAATCTACCAGCAATATAAAATAAGTAATGCTGCTAAGTTATATGTGTAAATGTATCTTGATGTAATCTTGATTAAACTGTGCAGCCATGTGTTATGATTCAGAAAATTCCTGCAAAGTATACTCCTTTGCTAAGGGAATAAGCAAAAAAGGATGTCATGAACTTGTATATTGATTGATGAGGTTTATCCAGCTGTACCTGCTCATAGATTACCACCAGTGTCATGGCATAGTTTTCTGTGTCAAGACTGTTATTTATAATCTCATGTCTGTTACCAAGTGCCACACTATGCCTTTAGTTGTGAATTATACCCTCATCATAAACTCACAATTCAGACAGTTGAATATTCCTTTTTTTTCTCATGCTGACACTTTAGAACGATGTTGTTCACACAATGAGTAAAAGCACATATTATATTAATGGTGTGTTTACACTGAAGGGTAAACTTACCAGTGAGTTAAACAGATTACACCCTTTCAAACAGAAGAGCCTGGTACGACCAGAGTAAAGATGCTAAAGCTTGTTTTTATATGTTAAAGAATGCATTTGACAAGATGAATGTGTTTGGGAATGAACACAGAGAGGAATTAGTTTGGAATTTTACAAAACAACTTGTGAAGCCAAATTTCCAACTGCCTCATTGATCGATCAGTTCTCTGTTAAAAAAAGGCAACCAAGACACAACTCACAGCAAAAAATACCAGGGTGCTGAAGCTCAGCTGGTATGTATGCTGGTATCATAAAACCAAACAACAAAGAGAAATTGTTCATCTTGACCCCACAATATAGGCTTTTCGCTCTAAAAGAGTATACCCTGGACCAATATCTGATTATAAATATGTATTCTCTTCAGTAGAGGACCTTTATTGTGGGGACATAACAAAGCAAACAAAAACCTACTTTGGTAGATTGTTTTATATCAAACCAATAAAAGACAGAATTTAAAACATAACAATATTTTGCAGTATTCAGATTTAATGCCTTTCTGAGATTATACAATACAATCACATTGCATATTTAAAAAAAATTGACATGGCTGCTAGCTTCTTTGTTTTGCTGAAACAATGAGATCAACAAAAAAGATCATCTCATTATCTTTTAATAATCAGACAGATCCCAACATCTTTATTAAGGTAGTGAGTAAATAATGCATCCACTTGTGGTTTGACATCAGGGTCTAGGAACCCAGGAATAGGCTGTACAATGTGCACTTACAATAAATATAAACTTTGCATAGACACTGGTAACAGTGCCTCTGGACTGGCAGTCTGGGGTGGTGGTTTCCCTTTTTCGGGCGTACGGAAGGTGTGTTCCAACTACAGGGGGATCTCACCTCTCACCCTCCCAGGAAAGGTCTTTTGGCTTTCCTGGAGAGGAGGGTCCTCTCCAGGAGAGTCCTCGGATAGCTGAATCCCAGATTGAGGAGCAGTATGTGTTTTTTTTTGCTGTGGCTGTGGAACAGTTGACTAGCTGCAAACCCTCTGTGGGGTGTCGGAGGAGGAATGGGAGTTAGCCCAACCAGTCTACATGTGTTTTGTGGACTTGGAGAAGGTGTTTGATAGTGTATTCCAAGGAGTCCTGTGGGGCATGCTTCAATATTGGACTTCCTTGTACAAGCTGTCCAGTCCCTGTCTGACTGGTGAGAGAACTTGGTCTGCATTCAATGAGATTAATTTTTGGTGAAGGTTGAACTCCACCAAGGCTGTCCTTTGTCATTGATTCTGTTCATAACTTTTATTAACAGAATTTCTGGGTGCAGCCAAGGTATTGGGGAAGAGATGATGTGGTTCTACTGGTTTGACCTCCAACTTTCGCTGAAGTGATTCACAGCCGAGTGTTAAACAGCTGGGATGAGAATCAGCACCTCCAAATCTGAGATCATGGTCCTCAGCAAAATGGTGGAGTGTCTTCTTTGTGTTAAAAATGGAGATCCTGCCCCAAGTGGAGGAGTTTGAGTGTCTTGGGATCTTGTTCACAGGTGAGAGATGAATGGAGTGGGAGATCGACAGGCATCCGCAGTGATGTAGACTGGGCTCTCCCTTCGAGATAGGGTAAGCCCAGCTCAGTCATCCGAAAGGGGATCAGAGTAGAGTCGTTGCTCCTTTACCTTGGTAAAGTGTTCTAGGCACATCCCACTGGAAGGAATTCCTGTGGACGACCTGGGATACGCTGGAGGGACTAAGTTTCTTGGGTGGCCTAGGAATGAGTCAGGATTCCATCCGGATGAGCTGGAAGAAGTGGCAGGGAAAAGAGCCGTCTGGGTTTTCCAGCTTAGGCTGCTGCCACCACAACTTGATAAGCATCAGAAAATGGATGGATGGCTGAAAATATATTTCATACCCCTCTCTTAGAAATGCCCTTTGTCTTTTCTAAAGTTTGCAGGATCTGCAGCAGTCCAGCTTCCTTTGTTAAAAAAATGAGATTTTGGATAGGTCACTAGGGTATTTAACTTTAGGATAGAGCTTTAAACTTGGGACTGAATGATTTTCTGATCTTCATATTGTATGAATTATTAAACAAAACCTCTTTTCTTGTTGTTCAGAGTGTATAGAGCACAGACGAATGCAGCAGCTGTACCACAGGATACAAGTCCCTCTGCTCTATGAAAGTTCACTGCCAGATTTTGAAGAAAAACAAAAGCTTGGAACATTATGGCCACAGACACATTGCATGGTTATCATTTCCTGAACACAGCAGGCCAGAGGACATATTGTGTAAACGCTACAGTAGCTGTCATAAGGAGTCTGAAAGCTTGCTGGCCAAATACAAAGCTCTCTGTGGAAATGAGCAGATTTCAGGCCAGAAACCTCCAATTTCACATTCTGTGTTGAGAAAATGATTGAAGCAGAACCTTACAGAGGTGAAACCAGGCAAGTCGTGAACAACTTTAAATTTACTCATATATATATATATATATGTATATGTATATTAATGTACATAAATTTGTTGAAGATGCAACTTTATTATTATTATTAATGATTGCTAATTGTTGTGAGCTGAAAAATATTAAATTAAAATAAAACCTTTAACATCTAAACCTAATTATGTACTTAATTATAACATCTAACCATGTATTTTATAACATCTAAGCATTTATCAATGACAGAGAGGTTGAAAAGTGAAAGAACTGTGGGATACATTGTGTTTAATTTAAGTGAAGGGAGTAACACCTCTGTCCATCCTCTCCTGCATCCTCCTTTGCAGTAAATCACTTTTAAACAAATATGTCATCCCAAAGTGAGACATTGAATGTTAATAAGCATGTATAATTGACTGATTCAATGAGTGATTCAATGATGAGCATTAGGAAAGTCATACAGCAAGACGTAAGCTGAGTCTCTGCATTTAAAAATAGAACATAGAAAATGTAGCTGTAAAATGCAAAATTTTGTGCAGAGGACCACTGTAGCTATAAGGCACTCTGTTTGGAACAAGATCAGGTTAGCCCTGTAAAACTGAAGTCCTGAATACCCCAAACAAAAGTTATGTGACTTCTAGAGAGGAACCATTGATATAAAAACCATCATCTCAATACAGAGCAATATTCTACTATTCCTTCTTTTGGATAGTCATTTTACAAATACCACCCACTGTAATATCAGTGCCAGACAAGCAGGGTCAAAATCCAAATGCAACAAATTGCTTTTCTTACCTAAATATAATCAAACAGTGACATCTCAAACTCAGACTCGAGTCTCCTAGAGGACGTTTTTGTAACTTTGCTTATACCACCACCATCCCTTCCACCTCAAAGGCCTGCTGAGTGATAAGAAGAGTTTATCTACATTTGAAGAGTTGATGACATTTCAATCAGGTGGTTAGGGCTTATCAGCATACACAGTTTCTGGTTTTCAATACTGTACCATAAAAACACACAGCAAAAAGAAATGTTTAAAGCAGTGCATACTTGTTGTGGTCTTTATTTCTGATATGAGGTTTACATTTTCCACAACACATAACAACTGTAGAGGAGGCTCTATGTAAAGGAAATACAAAACAGTGGCCAGAGAAAGTGGGTAATAAACTTCAAATGAAATTACTTGAGCATGCATAATAAATTCAAAGCATCTGGCAGGTGACTTGGTGTAGAGCTAAAGCCAAGAGCGACTGTTTTCATAAATGAAAAAAGGTGAAGCAGAAGTGTTCCTTGTGCCAAGATGTGTCGGCACATTTGTTGCCATCATAATGGCACTACTTAAACTAAATGCAGAATCATTTCCAACAGCTAAATCTTATAATAGCTCATGGAGACTGCTGTAAGAAGCAGAAAAAGAAGAAAAAAAAAAAAAACAACAGAAAGAAGAAATACTTATCGTGGCCAACCCTGACAAGAAACCTAATAAATCTAAACATCTAAAATGTCTAAAGCATCAGGCCTTGAATCAGTCATCTGAATTTGATAGACTTGAATTACTTATATGATGTGTCTCTACTATCAAAAGAGTCTGAATTAAGAAAAGAGGTCCACTTCATATAATAGTGGGAATAAACTTAATTACAGGTTTGTGAAATCTTCCCAACCAAGAGAAATAAAGAGTGGGCTTTAAATAAAAAAAAAGAACAAATGACAGGGTCATATATGTAATAGTTATAGTTTCTGCTAATAAAATGTATAATCCTAATAAGAAAATACCTCTCCGATAAGGGTGAAATTACTTTTTAGAACTCACTATTCTGTGATATTTGACAGTTCAGAGATCTTTAATGTTGTTACTTTTGGATTTTCCCACAACAGCACAATCAATATACTGCAGTATATTTATTTTAAATCAAAATGTCAGTCTGTTAATGCTTCAAAGCAATCAGAGCATCCAGTAAAACACGGATAAACCTGGTAAACAGCTTTTTGTATGTGCTTGGACCACATGCTGATTTTGCATGGTATTAATTCTAAAACAAATATTGTTTAATGATCCTTTGTGTAATAGTAATAGTAAATGCTGCCATCTTAATTCTGGGTTAATATTACATTATTCCACGTTAGAGAGTAGCTAGTAAAACAGAAAGATAAATAAAATTAAAAAGTATGAGGTGAGCATGATATTAAATTTTTTATTGAGTTGTTCTCAGCTTCCACTTCAAAGTCTCAGAAAGCCGCATGCGATCACTGAAGTGTCTCTTAGACAGCAGCTGAATTTTAATTAAACCTGCTTTCTAAAATCCATGAGTGCCTAATAAATGTAAATGACTGACTGAAAGAGACGCTAAAGATTGTCACTTCATTAGTTAACCAGCCCTGCAGTTCCAAGACTCTATAAAAGACCAGGGCTCATCAACCTGTGACATGAATGCTCATATAAAGTTGCCATATGACCGTGAAATACAACCTATTTACCTGAAGATCTGAAAAGTGGCATTGCTCTGTGTGCTTCCATTAAACTAAGTGAGTTGGGGAATGAGCTGCAGGAGATGAGCAAAGGCCATATACAGGTTGAGTCCAATTAACCAGGCATGTCATGGAAAAGTGCAGCTACCTTGTTATAATTTATTATACTAACACTGATTTATTTATATATATTTTTATCCTTAAAGAATGACCTGAATATTTAACTTTCAGTGATTCATAAGCAACATTGAATAATGATCACATTGCTATGGAAGCTATTTATTTAACTGTGAATGTGACCAATACATCAGTAAACAGATGGTCTACGGAGTAGGTTTGAGGCTAAATGGATGACATGGTATACCGTATATAGAGGAGCAGCACTAGAATTTAACAAAAAATCTTGAATATAAATGGTTTTATTAAAGCTGACCCCAGGCCCAGTTCCTGAAATCAGCAGATAAGTTCTACCGTAAATAAGTTAGATTAATTAAATTATCCTATAAAATTTTTCATAAGACACTGTTACAGAAAATGAATTATTTTCCTGAACAGTGGAAAAAAGGGGAAAGGTTTTAATGTTGGACTGTTAAATACAGCTTTATAATTTAATTGTGGCTGCCACAGATGGAGAAAGTCATTAAAGATGTAATATATAAAATCCATCCATGCTTGTTCAAAAACAGTTGGGAGTAATCAGAATCATCTTCCATTAAAAACAGAAAGTAAAGGGCACAGAATACCACGTTAAACTTGAAGATGGAGTTGTGAGTGACTTCGACATAGAAAAAGAGAGAAGAGCTTCCGAGAGAGTGTATTTTTCCTTTTAGAGTGTCTTTCCCTCAGATCACAGATTACTATGTGCATCCCAAACAATGAAAACTTATCAAATGATGTGGCAGGTTAGGACTAATTTATTAAAGAGTTGTGCTAGTCATCAAAAGAAAAGAAAAGAAAAAGAAAAAAAAACAACAACACCCCAACACATAATTTTAAAAGCTTAAAAGTAAGTAATTGAAACAAACATCAACAAAAATAAAACATTAGTCAAGAAAAATACAGTAATATGACACTTTAAGGTTGCTTGTTTTGGGAGTCTTTTGGTGATGCTTAACATCTGACAGCACAGAGTGTAAATACTTGTTGTTACCTGAGGTGACAAGTCATGACAGGCACATTCAGATGTCAGCGATAAGACGATGAAACACGACTGGCGGCCGTAAACTGTCATTCACACAACACTTCACCTTCTGTATTACTGATATGTTGCGTTATGTATTATTTGCTTTATTTATATTCATTGTCATATTGAAGGAAGGCAAGAGTTATTTTATATAATCACTGATATAGAAATATCTATCTATCCATCTATCCATCTATCTATCTATCTATCTATCTATCTATCTATCTATCTATCTATCTATCTATCTATCTATCTA
>JBAGKM010000022.1:1352595-1376802 GCA_037177155.1 Melanotaenia catherinae
TAGCCTCAGTTTCCTGTTCTTAGCTGGCAGGAGGAACCCGGTGTGTCTTCTGCTGCTGTAGCCCATCTGCTTCAAGGTTGGACGTGTTGTGTGTTCAGAAATGATGTTCTGCAGATCTTGGTTGGAACCAGTGCTGACTGGACTTCTTGTTGTCTTTCTATCATCTCCAACCAGTTTGCTCATTCTCCTCTGACCTCTGACATCAACAGCTGGATATTTTCTCTTCTTCAGACCATCTCTGGAAACCCTGGAGATGGTAAAATCCCAGTAAATACCAACAACCATGCCACATTCAAAGTCTTTCAAATCCCCTTTCTTCCTTGTTCTGATGCTCAGTTTGAGCTCCAGCAAGTCGTCTACATGGCTACATGTTGCCGTGTGATTGGCTGGTTAGATATTTGTGTTAACAGTAAGTTGAACTGGTGGAGCTGATAAAATGGACGGTGAGTGACTTGTGCATTTTAACAAATCAACCTTTTGCCAATACTTTTATAAGCAAAAGACTGTAAATTCCTCACACTTTCAATAAATAATTCTTGTATCTAAAACCATCAAAGATCTAAAATTTTGCATCTTATTTCCTCTGACTGGTGACTCCTTCTTGGGAGGATTCTCCTCGCATCCTGCTGTTGTCTCCTCCTCCACGACCATCTACTCCCCCTGCATTAAGAAAGGTAATTAACCTTGCTTTAACCTGATAGGCTCTTCCAGAGGCAATTTTTCTTGTCACTTAACAACACTCAATGTTATCTCAGTCTTCACCTTCTGTTCTATGAAACTTTGTAAAAAGATGAATACAGAAAGCAAAGCTGGGACCACATGGTGTTTCAGACTAACAGCATCATGTCTGTCGGTGGGAGGAGCTAAGGTTACCAGTGTTCAGTGTTTTCTTCTCCAAATCTCTAGAGATCATTTAACGAGGTCAGAGTAGTTCCATAATGTTGATTTCCACCTGGAACATCCATCTGTCTATTTATTCCAGGTTCATGGAAGAGACATGGGGAGTAGAAATGTGCAGGATGTCCTGCCTCCAACTGAAAAACTGATTGCTAGGTGACGTCTTTCTTGATTTAAAAATATAAATCTAGCACATAATTATTGGTCAAATAGTGCTGAGTTTGTATCTTTTACTGTGGCTCTAATTTATGTATCAGGACACAGAAACAGTTGATCTCGGCTACTTTAGAAGGTTGTAAATGTGACCATAAACGCTGTCATTACCAAGTTGTGTTGAAGTTTTGGTTGAAGGGAAAAAGTCTTTAATACTGACGTCTGGCTGGTGAGATGTTTGGGCGGCGTGCAGATGGACACACTTTTTAATTTAATCTCACATTGACTCTGTGCATGCTTTAATAAAATGTTAAACAAGACATTGGGACCAATCAGGATATGTATCAAGGTAAGAACTGATGGTTAAAAGCCATTTTCCCATCAAAATCCATTGAATTTGATTTGTTTACCACCACAGGAAAAGCTTGTTCACACCACGGCAGATCCTCCAGCTCCTCCTGGAGGATCTGCCGGAGGGATTTTATATCTCCAGGCTGCATCCCTGTTCTGGGTTGGCCTCAGGGCCTCTGTACTGGTGATATAATCTTACAGACCTCTTCATGGAGGCATCTGGTGCCCAGAGTTCCTGAACAGCTTCCTCTGAAAGTCGGATCCATGGTCTCAGGTTTGAAGTGAATGTTGAAGGTCTTCCTGGGTACCAAAGGGCCACATCGTAACATCCTGTGGGACTGAATGGTCCAGAGCAGGTCTGCAGTAAAAATGCAGACAAAAATGTGGAAGATTAATATTGCTGAGGAGAAAAAAGAAACTGTACCCTGCTTGGAGCTGGGAAACCAGGACCTAGCTCTGGATCCAGCGCTGGATTTGGAGTTTGCCGGCATCCTTTTGGAACCTGATTGGGCTCCATGTGCAATGTCCAGAGAAGCGATCAAAGACTTTTAGATTTCTGCACCTGGAACATAATTCATCTAAAAGTTTGGATGAATTAGTCAGTCTTGTTCTAAAAAGCTGACTAAGCGGTTTAGTTGTGGTAAAAACAAGTAATTACCAACTTCTTAAAGTCCATTATTCAAAGGTGAGTCTGTGTGGGAGGTATGAGCCGGTGATGACTGTAGTGTGTAATTACATGAACAACAAAGCAGAGCATCCTGACGCGTGTGAAAGCAGACCTTGCCAACAACCCCCTTTGTTTTTTTATGCATTGAATTATGCGCTCACCAGTGCATATAATTAGAAATCAATTAAACTCCATATTACACATCCAACTACATTTTTCACAACAGGTTAGTGGTATATTATTAAAATAAGCTCCCTGAGGGCTGAAACAATGAAAGATTTGGAGAAGACTGTAGAAATGTCTAGTTTAATTCTAATTTATTGCCCAAGACATGAGAACAGTTATATGCACAGAGTATTTATTCTTCTATAAATGCACGTTTGTAAAGTTTGCAGTAATAAAGCAAAGCAAAGTTCTGGTTCAGATACAAGTGTGTCGGTCTGCGTCATGGTGATGATGGCATGAACGTCTTTATAATGGGATGCTTCACACACATCTTCTGCAACATGTCGATAAAATGCTGCTTGGCTAAAAGTTAAGACCAGAAATGCCCGACAGCGGCCAACTCACCCACAAACAGCTGCATGTGTGCATGCATAAACACACCTGATGAGTCCTTCAGAGGAAGCTTAGAGCCCAGCAATCATCAAAATAAATATTTATCTATTTATTTATTGTAAGAACTATTTAAACTGGATTTATCATTCTGTTTTTATCTACATTTTCACAATTATTCCTCTTATTTATCATTTTTAGGTTTATTACTTTTATCTTTTCAGTGTGTTTATAAATTATTTGAGGGAGCGCGTTGCCCCGCCCACATGGTGGCTGTAAAAGGTCATGTGAACGTCTATAATAAATATTCATCATATTATTTCCATGATGGCTCAGGAAGGGAAAGGATGGAAGAAGGAGATCTTTTCGGAATGTGAGACTGAGATCCTGATGGACCACGTTGAAAAACATAAAAATGTTTTATTTGTGTTTGGTGGGGACACCGTGGGCATTAACAGGGTCAGAAAGGCAGAGGTCATCGCCGTGTCAGTTCTTTGTTTAAATTTTAAAAAATAAATATGTACCGATACATCTGAGATTGGTAGCAGTTTATTTAGTGTTAAATAATATTTCTTTCTAGTTACTGGGTGTTCCAGTTGGGTGGGCGGTGCTGCAGCTGTGGTTGGAGAGGGTGAGGCCAGACACTCCACCCAGCACCGCAGCAGCTGTGTCCTGCAGGTGCAGAAGGACGCCATCACCGCTATTAACCAGGTGGACAAGGAGTTGTGGGAAATAAAGACCGTCTAGACAAAAATTGGAACAACACTAAAAAAAGCATTGTGAGAAAAAATGAATAAAATAAAAATAAATCCATTTCTTGTATTTCATAAGCATTGAGTTTAGACGCTCCAGCATCCAGTCTGCATCCCGCTCTCCTGGGTCTTAGAATGAATGACTGAAGCTACTTTTCACTTGTTCTTTTGCTGACTGGCACATGTTGGGATGACTCCTTCAGAAAGACGTTTGCGAGACACCATTACCATAAGTTTAGGCACCATAAGATAAGGCATTGTGTTTTATCTGGCACAATGCCTAGCCCAGGGCTAACAAGCATCAAGCTAGTACTGAACTTGTCAGAGTTATTCGCCCCCTGAGGAGACATGCCCCCCCCCCAACAACAGAAGCTAATGAAACGTTGCTCATTAGATTCTCAGTCCCTCACTAACAAAACCCTTATTCTGGATGAAGTTATAAGTGATCAGAAAATAGACATTTTCTCTGCCTGTGAAACACGACACTGCAGTGGTGACTTTGTGCTGAAAAAAATCTTCGTGAGGAGAATCAAAAATGATGCCGAGTCAAACTGCCTTTTACAAGTTTATTATAGCAAAGAGAAATAAAAAAATACATGCAGTCAAGCATGCAGAGAGAGCTCTCTGACAAACAAGGAAGTGTCACAAAGTTATATAGGTTTCTGATCACGCCTTCACCAACTGTCATCATCATCATCATGACTTGATGGAGATATCTATCAATAGCTGTTGCTAGGGCAACTTTTAGAGAGAGTTCTTCGTAAAGCGGAACCATTTGGAGAGAGTTTTCCATAAAATGAAACTAGAAAAACTTTGAGACAGTTCATGATCTTTTGCCCCTTACTTCACCCTGGGTAGACGGGGAAAGGAGAAGCTACAAAGAGATCTGGCCAGTGTCTGTAAGTTTCGTTTTTAGTGTGAAGAGGCCACATGAGGATGAAAAGCCACATGATCATCATATCCTAAGCATTGCAATTATGTTTTCAAATTATGACAGCTCTAATAAAATTTAGGCCAAGCTCACAATAATTTCCATCACAACTTCCTCACCTTCAACGAAGTCACAACTCCAGGCTATAAATTCCTAGAAAAACCTGCTCATCTGGACGTGGTGGGGCTAGTTCCTATACTGGTGCTTTTAATCTGGTGCAGCTGCAGGTTCCTGACTTTCCATCATTTGAGTGTCTTCTGCTCTATCCCAGACTAAAGTATCTGTCCTAATCATCTGTATTTACAGACCCCCAAAGCTTAGTCAATCTTTATTTCTGATTTCTCCAGCCTCCTCTCATCCCTATCCCCTACCTTCTCTGAACTCGTGGTCCTGGGTGACTTTAGTATCCATGATGCTCCAAAATCCACCCCGGATGCCAACTTCTTGAACTTTCTGGACTGCCTTCCCCTCACCCTGCATGTAAATGGACCCACACATAATCTTGGACACACCCTTGACCTTGACCTTGACCTTGCCATCACTGGGGATGTTCCTGTTGCAAACACCCAAGTTCTTGAGCTCTGCATTTTCGACCACCAGCTGCCAGAACCAAGTGCTCCATGACCTTCCGTGAGATCAAGGACATTGACTGTGACATGCTCTCATCAATCCTCTCTTCTACTCTCTCTGGATTGGATGCTGCACTTACTGGAAGAACATGTCCATCACTACAACAGCATTCTGCAGGCCAGTCTGGACAGGTTAGCCCCCAAAAGACCCGGATGGTGTCCTTCTGCTGCTCTGCCCCATGGTACACCCCCGAGTTCAGACGACTAAAAACTAAAGGGAAGATTGACAGGTTCAGAAAGACTTTCGACATCACCAGACAGCTGACTCGTTAGTCCAGTGGGTTTATACACTAAGAGAAAATTTGGTTCAGGTTTTGTTGTGTTTCTGGTGCTTTGGTTGTTGTTGTGATACATATATTTATTTATTTATTAAATAATGTTTTATTTCTTTGTTGTTATTGTGTTGGTTATTTATTTTGGGAACTCCTGATGATTGTCAGCTTAGTTTACCTGTAAAAGCTGTAGGAAATTCTGTGTTTCTGTACAGGTGTATCAGCTAGTTGTCTGGTTTTTGGTTGGATTGAAGGTCGTTCCCTCTATATGTTGTATCTTTGTCTCCTCTTTCTTTTTTCTACTTTCCGTTTTACTTCTCTGTGATGGAGACCTGCGGCTCCACCACAACCACAGGTCATACAAATGTTACTGGAATGACTGTCAGAGTTTCATTTAATAAGCACACAGAATAATTTATAGTTTTATTGAAATATTGAACAAAGTGAAGATGTGTTGGTGTTTGCAGAAGGAGACTGTCCATCCTCCCTGTATATAAGAAAAAAAAACTTCAGATTTTAACAAACAACATTTTGATACTTATTTCTACTTTGTTCTATTTCTAAAGAGTGTAAAATGATAAGCTCGGCACAGTAATGGCGGCGCTCGCCTCTTGTTGTCTTGGCAGGGCAGGGAAGGTAAAAGAGGGCAGGAGGCCCAGTTTCCTGCTCAAGAGCTTTTGGAGTAAACCAAGCTAAAAAAGGAGGGGGGAAGTAGTTTAAATGATTGAAATGTGTATTTGCATTATGCTGCAAAATTAGTAATTTAATTATTTATTCATGATGTTCTGTTTTACAGGTTCTTGTTTTTGTAGATATTTTTGTGGATATTTTTTAGCTTTTGCAGTCTAGTCCCACCTCACTTGGTTGTTCCAGCTAATTACCTGCAGCAGGAGGGTATAAAAGTCCTTAGTTGCTGTTTGTAAGGTGATGATTTTGCCAATCATGGTTTGAAGGGACACAAGTCTCATGCCTCTTCTTAAAAACCTGTTGTGATTTCTGGCAAAATTGACATTCACTTCATTATTCTCCTTTTTTTGTTGTTCCTGTCCCCTCCAGTCAGGTCCAGCAAGATTACATAAATTCCATAAATAAATAAATCAATCAGATTATCAAGAGGAGTCTTATCCATACCCATGAGGCTCCCCTTGGCATGGCAAATTTGTTCGGTACAGGTAAGTTCCTCCTGCTCGTCTAAAGCCATCAACCATGCTTCTCTCCCTGCTGTCCATATCTCATCACTCACCAAAATCTAGCTGAGGCTCTAAAGGAGCTGGACTGGACTAGCCTCATGTGATGACATCATAGCGAATAGTGACATCTTCTTCTCCAAAATTAAAGATGTCATATCTTCATTTAGATGGAGGAGAAAGAAAAGTAAAACCGGTAAAAAAGTAATCTCCTGTGGCTCAGTGAGGAAATTAATTAGGAAAAGGGACCAGTTACTTCAATAATCACTTAAAACTGGTTTAACTTCTGATAGACAACTTTTCATGTCTGCAAGAAACAAAGTCATTTACACAATGAGCAAAGCCAAGGCAAATTTTTATGTGGCAATTATTGAATCTGCTAAAATAAATTTCAAAAAAGATTTGGCATCACATTAGTAAATTAACTGGCTAACAACTGAACATGGTAAAGAATTACAGCTACAACTAAATAATCAACTTGTTAAAGATCCTCTCGTAGTGGCAACTGAATTTAATTCTCGTTTTAGAAACTCAGTCAGCTTTTTACATCATGTGAAAATGAACCCTACTTAATTAACGAGTCTCTGCCTATCTTCATGATAGCTGAAATGAGTGTTTCAGATGTAGCTTACACTGTAAGTGAATTAAAAACTTTAAAAGCTAAGTATACATATGGTCTGGACACAAATTTTTTAAAGCTACACAAAGACTCCTTGATACTTCCAATAATACATTTAATAAATCTGTAAATTAGACACTCGTTTGTTCCGGTAGCATGGAAAGTGGTTATAATTACTCCAATTTTTAAATCTGCTAATAAAGCAGATGTTAAGAATTACAGACCAATTAGCACACTGCCTACAATATCTAAAATAATGGAAAAATGGGTCACTAAACAATTAATAAATCATTTAATTATGGGTTTCACCCCCTTGCATGCTATGTAGTTTGGTTTCCGTGCAAATCTTTCAACTGAAACAGCAATAAATGTTTTTCTTGAGAAAATTAAATTTTCTTTAGAACCTTACCCTTGTGCATTTTTCCTTGATTTGAAAAGGGCTTTTGATACGGTTGACCACCAAACATTATTAACTAGGTTAATAAAATTCAATCTTACTTGTCAAATTTATTTATTTTTTTTTAATTTAACCTTTATTTAACCAGGTAAAAAATGTTTGAGAACCAGTTCTCATTTGCAAACAATTTAAAGCCGAACCCAATGTGTGTCTGTCAGCGGTATCAAATCCCCATATCTTGATTGTCAGGGTGGAGTACCACAAGGCTCCGTACTCAGACCTATTTTATTTTCATTATATATTAATGATTAGCTTAATGTTTTTAATGATCTTATTATTGTGTTTTACGCAGATGATGCTGTCATTTTTACTAAAGCAAAATCTGTCAATGAAACCTCAGAGAAGTAAAATCAGCGATGTCCTGTGTAGACAAGTGGCTGACCAAATCAAGTCTCTTACTAAAGTCAAATAAACTGTCTGTATGCTACTTTCCAAACATCTACCATCAAATGTCTCTTTAAGTGTGTTATTGAAAGGAGAGGAGCTCCAG
Source organism: Melanotaenia catherinae (assembly GCA_037177155.1). NCBI lineage: Eukaryota > Metazoa > Chordata > Actinopteri > Atheriniformes > Melanotaeniidae > Melanotaenia > Melanotaenia catherinae. The sequence goes on from JBAGKM010000022.1 coordinate 1,360,556, forward strand.
TTTGTACATGAATTTAAATATATTGGAAACATCTTGGATTCTACTTTATCTTTTAAAAAACATGTAAAATACATATCAAAAAGTTTTAACTTTAATATTGACAATTTTAGGTAAATTCAATCATCATTGCCAGAAAATGCAGCTAAAATATTTCTACAGTATGATTTTTTCTCACATTGAATACTGCATTACTAACTGGTCATTGACAAGTACGACAGCATTAAAAGCAACAGAATCACTTATAATAAAGTTTTAAAAGTATTTGATAGAAAATCGTTACCTTTTCATCATTGCCTCATACTCCAGAAATATAGTTTTTTTTAAGTTTTGCAAATTTTAGAAAATTTAAACTAGACTGCTCAGTATATAAGGTCTTAAATGGACTCGCTCCACCAGTTTATTATGGTCAAAACAAGTACTAGTGGCAGGGTAACAACAGCCTCTACCAGAGGTGACTGTGTAACACCTTATAGACGCATTACATTCAGTCAGCAGGTGTTATCAGTCAGCAGGTGTTATCTCAGGGATTCAGAAATCTGGAACAACATCCCAGCTGCAGTAAGAGTCTCTACCACATTTAATACATTTAAAACCAGTTTGAAGAGATGGCTCAAGAGGAACCAGATCTGTGATCACTGATGTTATACTTTTATGTAAATATCACTGTTTTATGTCATTATTGTCTTTTATTGTGCTTTCTACTATGTCCTTAGTATGTTTATTGTGTGTAGTTGTAATGTTTTATGATGTTTTTATCTCTCTGTCAGGGACTACAGATGTAAACTACACTGAAAAAAATGTTTTGTTCAATTTACTTAATTTTAATATTGAAAGTGGTTGCAAGCATCATATATATCTAAATCTAGATATATTTTTTAAGTTGGCTGTACTTAATATTTTTGAGTAATTTTAAAATAAATTATATAAGCTGTTATAGCACATTTTTTTGTGTGAATGTTATCCTTATTTCCTTAGTAATTCTAACTAAACCCATTTTGAATTTACTAAAATTCTTTGTGTAATTTATATTAGGGTTATTTAATTTATTATTGTATCTTAAATTCAATTAAATTGCTTTGTTCCACATATTTAAAACATGTTAGCTCAATTCACAACTTTATTAAAACAAATTTGTTTACATTTGTCAAAACAAACTGTGATCACAATTTGATCACAAATAGAAAAAAATATTGTTACATGTTTGTACATGTTATGAATTCTGACACAATACACTGAAAAAAAACTTTTGCACATTATCAGCATTCACATTTGCTGTCTTTTAACATTTTGAATGTCAAGAACATTCTCCTAAAGAACTTTGGAGGAACAATTTCCACCACCCATTTGCAAGAACTTTTTATGAATTAGTGTACTTTTGTAAGAAATTTCAGAACATACTAGGTAGTATCAACAACACAAGCTTTGGCTCCAGAGCCAGTACAGTCCAGAAAGAACAATCCTTCATCAAAAATGTTACTGTCTAGTACCACATAAAGAAGATAATCTAATCTAGAAAGTATGGGACAGCATCGATAAAACTATTGTCACTGCAGGATTTCTGAGATAGGTTTACAGCTTGCAGTGTATGGCTAACAAACAAAATGAGAATTATGTGGAATTCTTAATAGAGCTAGATCCAAAACAAAGGCAAAGGCTTCTGAATGGCTGTGTGGAGGAAAGAATGAAAACAGCCATGCCTCTTGGATTTTTCTGATCATTCTCTCAGTGAACTTTTTTCTTAAATGGCTGCATTTCCTGCATACTCACCAATACCTGTCAAAAAGCAACAACAAGGTAGATAAATAAATAACAGAAAAACCACAGTCCTACAAGACACAGATTTTGTTCTTCAGTCCAAGAACTCTGGCGGAAAGTTTTCCACCCTCCATTTGCATGAGGACTTTCTGAATGAACTCATAGTAGTATTTCAGCTCCTTGGGGTAAGACAAGTTCAGTGCATAGATGACTCCCAGAAGCAATGCGCAAGCTTGCGCTACAGAGCCAATATTGTCCAGGATGATCACTCCTTCAAGATAAATGCCTATGTCATCAAAATTCCAAGGCTCTCCACCTTCCTTGTTGATGACATATACAGCCATGGAGTTCCTCTGCATGTCTCTGAGGATATCGTCTCCTTCGATGTCCTGCAAAAGATTGAGAAAAAAGGAAACATTTATTTATGTAATTTATTTAACCTAATATGGCATAGTGTTGACAAGAAATCATCATGGTCACATACCAACAAATTTCTGAAGGTGAAAATGTTATTTCAACATTTTTATAAGATTCAGTAAGATTTGTGACAATAAAATGTGAATCCACTGACCATGTACTCCCGAATTAGCTGTCCAGGATCTTCACCAAGGTAGAGGCACAATGTTTTGAGGACAGCTTCCCTTTTGCAGTTGGCGTCACTTGTAGCCTGTGTAAAATGACAAAGAGATGAAATCCATTAAACAATAGCCAAGCATATTTAAAAATTGTAAAAATTTCCATAGCATGCTTATGAGGCCACAAGGCATTATTGCTTTGATTAAGACATCAAAATTCATCTTTACCTTGCAAGCCTCAAGGGCTGTGCACACCAAGAATAAGAACAATAATGATGTGAAAATCCACAGTGATAAACATTGCTGTACATACAGTGCACATGCTGTAGCTCTGCCACTGCCTTTGTTTTGCTGCCATATCTACATGATGGTGTGTGTGCATGCAGAGTCAGGAGTGGTTGTGAAGTAAGAACTAATCAAAAGTTATGATAAAGTCATGATAAAAATGTGTCATTAATATCTTAACGTGACTCTTAAGACCTACGTTGCTATATACACATACTTTTTGCAAGATCTCCAGATGTTTTGCTAGGTTCTGTCCAGAAACACCTCCCTTCTTTGCAAACACAGATGTCAGCAGAGGTGTGTAACTATCCAGCCGTGCCATGAAGGTTGTCTCAAGTGGGATCGTTGTTATGCGCTGAGATTCAGCATTTATCTGGTACACATAGAAGACAAAGTACAAAGATAATTTGTAGCTGCTATTCTGCAAATATTGTGCCAAGTATTAGTTCTCCTAAACACAAAAAAACACTCAACATAATGTGAAGAGGTACACTATTGTGTACTTACCCCATCAATGTGGAAAAGTGCAGGCCACCTGGCTTTAAACGCTTCAACGGCTGGATTTCCCTGCACCACCTCTTTTCTTCTGTAGGAGAATGTTCTTGACATTTTCTCTCGTACACATGATGTACTGTTCCGTTGCCGGACATCATTCAAAAGTTCAACTCTCACATTTTCTAGGCTTTCATCTGTTTCTCCAACAGGGTTCAATGGACAATAGTTGACTTCAGACTTTCTGGCTTTCTTTACATTTTTGGCTGGAAGGCATTCATCTCTTGATTTATTTTTTAAAGCATTTACTGTCACTTCTGGGCAGCCAATATTTCGCATTTTGGTCCTATAATTTGCCATTTTATATTTCAGGCTAATCATCCAGCCATAGTAACCACAAGCAGAGAGCTCTTTCAAACACGGGAATTTTCTGATGAGTGCTGCAGCTACTTCATCTATTTGACAATTTTGAGGATACGCCGTATACTGGAAAATCTCCTCAGCTAGCTTCTCGAGGATCTCAGACTTCAAGCCTGGTGTGATATTCAGCTTTGTGCCAGTTTCTCTGAAGGTTTCATTTCCACGTTGAAGCTGCACCTCTACATTGTATGGGAAGCGTGGAATAGGGAATTCCCGTGGCCATGGATGTGTTCTCAGTTCACTGTCCGAATGCTGCAGAATGATTGTGCTTTCTGAGTCTGATGAGGAGACTGAGATCACACTGGGAGGTCCTTGGCTGCTTGCTGGTTTTGCAGAAGATGGAGATGAATCAATGTCATTCAGAGTGTATACCAATTTCAAAGTACCTCTGTCTTGGATCTCTTGAACTGAGGTAATGTTCATGAACTCATCATTAAAGTCAGGATCTTTAAACTGAATACGAAAGTGTCTTTCAATCCCAAATGTTTCACGAATTATATTGTGCAACTCTGTCAAAGTTGCTGGAATTCCGGATGAAAAATCCAGTCTTCGGAAGTCGTCGTCCTCAACGATGACTCTCACCTTTGGATGCAGTGCCATTCTTTAATCTGATTGTTGAAACAGAAAAAATATAACAGTGAAATTTGGTATTGGTGTTTTTAATATTTTTTTTTAGAAAAGCTAGAACACACAACTGAACAGTTAAACCACAATTTATTACTTTCTTTGAGTTTTAAGCAACAGTGGAACAGAATAGTTTTTTTGTACTTAAGAATGTGGCAGTTTTTTGAATATTACCGGTTTATCTAAAATTACAGTTTGAACGTTAATTTTTATTATGGTTGTTATAAGTATTTGAGAACATGCACAATTCTGTAACTCCTGAGATGTTGGAAGTCTCTATAACTCCCACCAGAAAATTGTCAAATAGAATTCTACCTTTACTAAAGATTTGTCTTCATGCTAACATTTTAGGCACCCCTCCTGTTGCCATATTTAATGCATTTCTGTTTGAACTCATGAAAATCATCATGATCTAACCTTGTAAATTTATGAATCTTTTAAGTGCCACCATTCGCCGGCCTCCAATCCTGTAATCTGCCAAAGGGTATGGGTCGACTAAGGCACCAAGTTCAATGAGGGACACTTGTGATGTGTGACATAACTCAAAAGCCCTAAAATGCTCCTTGTACCAACCATCCAACTCCTTAATAATGAAACTCAAGCTCTTCTCCACCACAATGATCTGGATAACTTCACCAAATTCTGGCAAGCCACACGCAGATCCGCGAATGACAATCATACCTTCTCTATAGTTCACACCACTGACGGATGCATTCTTAGTGAGCTGAACATGAGTAATATCAGAATATTTCAGCTTCAGAGCCTTCTGTACATTCTGATGCAAAACATCAACAGAGACTGTTGATACAGCTGAGACATCCAAGCTTGAGCTTTCAGTTGTGTCTGACTCCAAGTGATATGCCATCATAAACTGATGCTTCACTGCCAAGGACAAAAGGATGTTTTTAAAGCAGCGTGTGTGACGAACTACCTGCTTAAAAAAACTGTGTTTTGCCTCGAACCTCAATGTCCACATTCCAACCAGAGGACCAAAAAAGGTGATCATCTGTGGATAATGTTCCACAAAATGGTGTTTTGGCAACAACTGTATACCTGGGAAGACCTCTTGCAACCTACATCTGTGGTCACAAATTTTGGCTTCAAGGAAAGCGATTGATTGAGCTGTGTGCACTGGTGCAACCACCAGTTCAACAATATCCTTGAGGTCCAAAATGACCTGCCAGGCTGGTTCATCTGAAGGCACAAAGTGTCCTACCAAAAATGGAAGAAATCGCAACAGACTCCAATTTTCATGCGCATTTCCTCCAATGCTTTTCCTCTGCGTGAATGTTTTTGGAATAGCATGAGGACAGTTACCCTTGTCTGACCATTTGTAGGGAAATTTCTGAATGGACTCATTGAGAAAGTCAAGAGTGAAATACTTTTTTGAAATCAACATTTTTAGGCACTGTGCCAGCTCAACTGGTAATATGCCTTCAAGGATATCGTGTGCAATGTCTGGGGGATAGCCAGAGCAAACGTTGAAATGTGAAAGATGAGCAGAGAAAACACATGGCCTTTTAACACCATAACAAGGTTTTCCATTGCTCTGTGCTGACCTTACATGCAACTCATGCATTTCTTTGCATCTTAGAGCAAATGCACCTGAACTTACATCCATCTGCTGAATTTCAGACTTCTGAGCCACACAAAACCGGCAAACATATTCACTTGTAAAACTTTCAATAAATCCTGCAATTCCATGCGCTCCCAGATTGTCAGCTATTACACACTGTATTGTGCCCTTGACAAAATCCCCAAGCTGTGCAACAAAAACACCTTGATTTTCCAAAGCCACAAGATCCTTCAACAAGGGCTCTAGGACCTTTTCATATCCATAGCTCTTCACATCTTCAGATCTGCAGAGCTGAGCCAAATAAATAGAAGACAATGTAGAATGGCAACCTGGTGGTAAATTGCAGAGATTCCAGTAAACCGCACAGATTTTGTGCTTTTTACGAGATGTGCCAAGGGGATTGCAAATCTCGAAATCATCAACATACAAATTCAACAACACTCGCAACTCGCTCCCTGACAGAAAACTGTTTTTTTTAAAAAAAGAACCATCTCGGTAAGACTTGTATACTGCCTCTTCTCCACTACCCTCTGATTTAAGATGATTATCTAAAGCTTTGTTAAGAATGTTGTAATTTGTGAAGAGCTGTTGCAGAAACTTTAATATTGGAACATATTGCAGGGTCCTTTTGTTTTTTTCATCCAATATGTATTCCACAGGTTCCACAAATTTGAAATTTTCTTTGTAGAATTTCCTGCGCTTGAATGATGTTGCCAAAGAAGAGTCTTTACCAATTAACTTATACACTGGATTAGATGTACATATAGTAGATGCAAGGTCATTAATAATTGACTGGTCTACTTGCAGGTTGTAGCTACTCAGTGTCTCATGTATAACATTTGTTGTACTACACAAAGATGCTGTGCTCAACAAGTACTGAAGTTCTTCTAGAAATTCATTAACTGCAGCACTTGGAACATGAAAAATATTTTCAAGTTTTAATAACACAGCTGCAAGTTTTTTTTCTATTATGTGTGGCTCATCCTGTGAGACATTTAAATCAAGGTGGTCTGTCTGGCTATTATCACAAATTTCCTCACTGTTTGACACACCTAGATCATCAGTTCCAGCAGAAATATTTCCTTGAACAACATCATCCTTAAAATCAACCAAGGAATAACAACTATGCTTCCGACTTTTGTGCGACTTGAAAGTACTGTATATATTGGTTTTGAATTCACAGCCCTTAAACATACAGGTTACCGTCTCATTGTTTTTCAAATGATGGAATATGTGGACAAAATAATCACGTTCCGTACCAAGTTCACCACACCCGCACAGATGACAGATAAAAGTAGCAAATATGTCAGAGTGTTGATCAGTTTCCCTATGATTCCTTGATAGGTGAATTAGAAGTGCATTCCAAGTCTTAACTGTGCATGGACAATCTGGATATATGCACTTGATATGATGGCCATGCCCCCAATGACTATGTTTTAGTCTGTAATGTTTAAGAATTTCTGATCGCCTCAACACTTCAGCACCACAGTCTTTACACTGCCACATGAACTTGACAAACAACAAAGAAAGGAAGAACAAAGAAAGGAAGAAGAAAACATTGGATTTTAGAGGGAATGTTTTTAGAGTTACTTTGGGTACAACATTGTCCATTTTTTCATTTATTCTGCCTTAATGTTATGACAAATGCAATCTGTTAAGTTTTAATTACATTGGTATTTGACAAAACATTTGTACAACAGGTCTACGAATGCATGCTTCATGTTAATAACTATGCCAGAAAAATGACCAGAAAATTATTTAAAATATTGTTACATAAATGTTGCATACTTACCAAATATGTCCCAAGTCTTCATCGTATCAAGTTTAGATTAAAAACTGTTAAAAAGCACAAAAACAAATAACTTACATTTAAATTACATTTTTTATAATTATTTATCATCAACAACATTAACAAGTACAATATTAATAATGAAATCCACACCATCACCAGAGGAAAATGTTTAACAAAAAAAAAACAAAAACAAAACTTAATAAGTAATCTATCAAAGTGGGTATCAGACACTTGCTGCTGGTGGCATCACAGCTTACTGCTCAATAAACTGAGTGTGCTTCAGCATCCAATATGTCAAATGTGTCTTCTGCTGCAATGAACTTCTGTGGTTATTTCTGCGTGGAGTTAAGTTAAGAACATGTCTCTGGGGTAGCTCTAATGAAGTAAATTTATATTAGATGTTCAGCATGTCACTGCTGGAGCGCCCATGCTAAACGGAAGCCTGATTTATACTTCTCCGTTATTATAATATTAGAAAGCGCCATATGCTGTACGGCGGAAGACGTGGAAACAGTATCGCAAGCCATCTATATCACATTTCGTCAGTACTTGAACGGCGTCAGAAACGGCTTGCGATTAAAAAACAGCGTTTTAGATGGCGCCGTCAGCTTGCGACATGAAGGAGCCTCTGCTGGCGCTCACATGCTGCAGCCGCTGTATAGCAGTTATCCCCGGTCCTGCGCAACGGTTGTACTGACTCAGCAGCAGTTTCACATGACGTGTTTTTGAAGGTACCAGTCAATACTTGCGGCTGATAAGTCTTTTTAACCAGCGTGTACCTATGTCTTGTAGCCATGATGGATTTGAAGTCACCCACCTTTAAATTAAACTAAGCTAGCTAACATCAAAGCACACATCAAATAACCGGAACTCCCCATTACATTGAAACGTGAGCTGCTAAACGTGTTTGGAAGGGTATATATGACAGTGCTGATCGAAAAACATGACAAACAAACGATAAGCAAATATCTTCTTACCGAAATCCAGAGTGCATTCCAAATGCTGCAAGTCCAAGTCCCAGGAGAAAGAAAAAGTACCGCGCACAAATACAAAATGGCGGCTGTGGTTCTGAGCATGCGCAAACAGGAAGGTTTTGTTGACCATATATTTTTCTTGTTGCTTTTAATTAAGTATAACTGGCTTGTTTAAATCACGGACAGTATAGTCTGGATTTAATTAAATATTATTAGAAGACTTGATTAACACATTATATTTTAAGAATTTAACTTGATTAAATAATGTAACATATACTAGGAGTTAAAATCAGTTTTTTCAGTGTAGTCTAACTCTGGCATATTTACATTTATATGTTCATGAATATGCATTGTCCCTTTGAAAATAAAAAAAACAAACAAACAAACAAAAAACAAGAAAACTCAGGTCTGGCAACCAGAACCTTCTCACTGCTCCCTGCACCAGGCTGTCAGCCATGGCCTTCTCCTCTGGGGCCTCGGCTGGAATCAGCTACCTGGATCAATCAGGATGTCAGACTTCCTTTAAAAGCCTTAAAAACACTTGTTCCTTGCTGCTTTTGACAAATAGCTTTGTAGCCGACTTTTTGACTGTTATGTTCTTAACTGTAAATTAATTCCCACTTTTAATAATTATTTTAGTATCATTATGCTGTAATCTTGATTATTTTAAAACTATTGTTATATATCTTGTTTATCTCAGAACTGAAGCACCTTGAGATGTTGAATAACACATTTTAAACAAATAAAATGTATTATTATTGTTATTATTGTACTAAATAACATCTACCGAACAGACTGAGCTGTCGGCTTTGTATGAACAAACATCTGGAATAAGGGTTAAAGGATCTTTTCCCTACTGATGTCTGACCAGCTTATCAAGCAGAGCTTCAGGATGTGTTTTACTGATGAGTTCAACTTCATTTGTGGGACACAACGAGCCTTAATGTGAAAAGTATTTCAGTCCACTGGTGTGAGATGAAGTTACGCCCAGTGAACTCCTTCCTAACCCTCCATCTCTCCCTCCTTCCCTCCGTCCAGCATCCTGTGATCTCGCCGTCAGATATTAAACGGAAATGCTCCATATTGTTTGTAGGATGCTCAACCGCTATTGATCCCAGTCTGCCTCTTACTCCCCCTCCCTCCCTCCCTCCCACCACACTCACGCTTCCCACCTCCCCCAGCCTCTCGGCTTTCTTGGACTGCAGCAGAAAATCCGCTGCATCGGAGAAGACAAGAAAGAAGAAATCAGGGTGCGATGCTTCGTACCTGCGAGGCCGTGTAGAGGAGGAGATCAGGGAGCTGCTACTCCAGACTCGTCCGGCTCGTGCGATGCTGCTCCTCCCTGCAAACTGTAAGATTTTCCTTTTTTCTCTTCTAGTTAAATCTCAGCTCTAACTTCAGCTTCCTCCGCTTCGTGCTCTGCTCACATCTCATCTTTTCTCCATCATTTCTGCAAACACATGACTAATGTGTAAAAGGAGCCACTTGGGGAAAATGACAGCAAATTGATGAATAAAGAGCGCGTGCGGGTGATGGACGGGAAAGTTTGGGAACTTTCCAACTTGCTCAGTAATTCCCATCCCAAATGTTTGACCAGGATAGTATGTGAAGGGATGTTTTCTCTCGGTAAAGGTTTATTTTCAGCCGGAATTCAGCTGCATTTCAGGCTGAGAGTTTTTAGGAAATGCGGCAAAAAGAGAGATGGAGGCGAAATTCAGAGATTTGTGTCATTTAGGATCATTTATGTGTGTATTTCGGTGTGTGTGTGTCTGTGTATTATCAACGCGATCAATTGTCGTGCAGAGTTTGTGCACGCGCTACGAGGCAACCCCCGGCTTTCTGGTCCTGTGAGCACACACACGCGGCGGGGCTGAATCTGCAGTGAGCTGCGCAGTGAGAACATCCAGCCTGCGCGCGACGCGACGATGCTCGTCTCTCCGCGGGGAGGATTGATTCCCAGGCAACAGGGCAGAGCCAAAAATCTAATTATGGGACGCGACTTGCGCCAAAAGACTACAGCGGTGATTGATGCTACTTCCTGCGCGGCGCGCGCTCTGCTCCCCGAGGAGCCAACAAGCCGAGCTGCACGTGGAAGCGGTGCGCGCGGAACAAAAGGGGAGGAAAGTGACAAATGAGTTCAGGATCAAGCTTTTTCCAAACTTCCCATCATCCCCCTGAAAAATCTGACCAGGTGTTTGCCTGAAAGCAGCTCTCTGATTGGACAAACGCTCCCTTTGAACAGATATTTGTCCAGTGTGTAGATGATATTTACCTAGGCCTGCACGTGCAGACACCATTGTTTGGTTTAGCGCAGCAGGCAGCGGGTTCATCATTGAGCTTCTTTTGTGATTGTTTTATCACCTTTATGTGAGTTTCCATGCCTGGGCTTTAGGATGCAGACTGGAGCAGAAACACACCTACAAGCGTTTTGTTGACTTTTCTGACTTCTTGGCTGTTTGGTGGTAAAATAAAAAAATTAAAAGTGTATTCTGCTGTTTGGAAAATTCGCATATTTGTTTTATGGCTTTTAAAAGTTTAATTCAACTTCTGCTGCTGCAGGAAGCTGTTGCTTTATATGGTTTTCAGTACATGACGTGGCCACTGTCTCATTGTTTTCATTATGGGCAATACCACCATTTTATTATTGATACAATAGGCCTACCATTAGTTTATGGTACTTTTTAATTCATACTGATACCAATACTGTTTTGCCCCTTAAAGGAAAATCCCGATTGTACAGTATGCATCAATAATTTTAATGCAAGAGCAACATGGAATATAAATAAAACTCAAGAAGAACATCAATATCTGGATAAAATGCATTTAAAACAATAAACAGATGATTAAATTGCAAATATGATCAAATAAATCTTAAAACGATAAAATAATGAAAAATACAAATTAATATGTGATATTCATATTTATCAAATGGAAAATAAAAAATGTTAAATATAAAAAAACAAGCAAAAATGTGCTTTAGCGGTAAAATATCAAAACAAAACCTCATCATCACCAACAGTAGCAGCATAGAAGGACTACACTGTGGCTTCACCTGCTTTTTATCGCCTAAAACTATCAGAAGTGAAAACGATGGCATCGGTATCTCGATCTTAAAAAACGTATATAATCCGGCTGATATTGAAGCATCGACTCCAGAGTATGGATACGGCCATCTCTAGTTTCCATCATCTGAAAACACAACAATAGAACAACCATGAAGGTTAATTCCAACCCTTACCAAGTACTAGCACCTACAGCCAGAACCATTTATGGTAAAAAGCAAAGTCAAAATAAATAAATTAAGGAAGGAATTGCTTATTGAAGTGGAAAACAATGACAACTGAAAACATGATGCTGCTCTCCCCTCCAGCTTCCTGCTAATAACAACTCTGATTAAGAGTCTACAACGTGTTACAGAACTTCTAACTTTAATAGGATTAATGTCTGATGGAAAGCCGGAACAGGATCAGCTGGCAGCAGCTTTGCTCGTGGGGTCCTGGAGCAGAGGGGAACGTCTCCTGCTCTGACTGCAGCTGTGGACGGGGGAGGGGCCTGCAGCAGCACCTACGGTTCATAAGAGTAAACTACACCTGTTGTCATGTGAGTCCAAAAGTCTCCAATAACACCATAAAAAGTCTCTAGATTTGTCGCTAGTTGCTTTTTAAAAATTAAGTCTCTAAAGGTCTGAAACCTCGCTAAATATGGCGCCTAACTAGCTAAGCTGGTAACTCTGCATTAGCCGATCTTTGACATGTGCATCAGTGTAATCGAAATTAGTCAAAACTTTGCTCAAACCGCTGTTGTACACCGTTTAGCACTGGTCTTCTGCCCCCTGGTGGAGAACTTTTACACTACAATAATAGTTTTACAATAATAAACCGTACATATATACAAATAATTTTTATTATTGGTTTTACATTTTGCTAAAACGCTCAGTAAAGATAAAAAAAATTATAATTATTTACCATTATGTCTTGGGTCAGGCTTTAAAACTCATAAAAAATGGGCTTTACCACATTTTGTTCCCTCCAGACTGAGACAGCTGAGTCTGTACCATACGTAGTCTCCTGTAAGTGGTGGTAATCAAAATAGATGGCATGAAAACAAATAAGCATGTTTTTCCTAAAAAGCTGAAACATCCTTAATAAGCATGATTTCACCGCTAAAATACGTCAGTTTCTCAGTTTATCTTCACTTGAGAAGAGATGAGGAAAAAACAAAAACATGAAAATGATGATAAAATATAAAGACACAGAAAATCCCACTTCAGACACACACACACACACACACACACGCACACACATCCAGTTTCCATCAAATCAGAAGCTGAGCATCCACACGGGGATCCCACAGCAGCTGGCCGAGCTCCAGCAGACAGTAAACGCCTCACACTTATTAATATAGACGAGCCTTCAGGCAGCTGTGTGCATGTGGAGGAGATCCTGCCTTGGATGCTGTGTTTGGTAGTTTCCTCTCCATCAGTGCTTCTGTAAATATGCACATTTATATTCTTGTGCTCAGTAGGTTGATGGTTAATGTGTTTTTATAACTTTTAATCTAACCTCCTCTCTTCTGCTACGCTGCTGTGTTTCACTTCTTCTTCAACCTCCAGACGATGCATTTAAAGTCCTTGTTGATCCTTTAAAAACGGACCAATAATGCACATAAAGGACGCAGGAGACGGACACACTTTCATCCGTCTGCGTCCACCGTAAATGGGCCTTTAGTCTGTTTTTTGTCCAAAATCTTCCTTTGCAACACAGTTAATGAAATTCAGCCAGCTGGTATCTGAGTGTTCTTCACTCGTAGACAGAAAAAACAGCCAGTTGTCATGCTTTCTGTGTTTACATTGTCTTTTCTTTTATTGGATTTACTGCAGTGTGTTGGCCTCTGCTTGTTTAATATAAGCTGCATTAAGCGTCTGCATTCAGGTCTCCACTTCAAAGAGTGGCAAACTGTATATTTACAGAAACAAATGAGTTATTATTTATTAAATATGTGCAAATTTGAATAAATATGTGTATTTTGGATTATTTTCTTTCCACTGTTTTGAAATGTTTAAGAAACAAAATGGGTAAAAAAAAAAAAAGGCTGCAAAGTTATCCCTTTTCTCAGTGACCCACCCCGTATCATCGGCTAGTCCAGCATCCATCTTGCATCCTATCTGTAGTTCCCGGAAAATTAAAGTCACATAGTCTAGATAGTTTATATGAATGGCTTCATTTGTTCTTACTGACTATTGTTGAATCTTGTTGTGATTCAGTTTTCACCACAAGCCACATCGCACACACTGAAGCACATTTTAATTCAGTATCATTAACACACAACTGAACACAGGAGGGTTCAGCATGTTACTGAAGGATCAGACCACTGCCCCTCCAACTAGAAGCCGCTGCTCCTCCTGAGCCACATCCACCCCAACGTAGAGCCACATGGAGGTTCTGTGCCATTTCTATGAAATCTTAAAGCTCACTGTGGCATCTTGTGGAGCTGTGTATGGAGCTTTATTCACATGATGTGCATGAGCAAATGTTCACTGTAGCCATCTGTGGGCACCCCAGAAAGCCTGCAGGGCTCTGCACACACCGCTTGCATTTACATATTGTCAACCAGTATGTTGCAGGATTTTATCGGGTTGCATATTTTCAGTTTCACATCAGAAACATAGATTTTGGCTTCTCGTCCTGCAGAACGTGGTTTCTTCTTTTAATCCTGCAGAGTGTGATTACGTCTCAGAGACTCAGAGCGTGCACCTGCTGACTGGTGTGTGCGTGCACGCTTCTTCTGTATTTCTGTGCGTGCGTTTGGGAGTGATTAATGAGAGTAGCTTGATGGCGTCAGCGAGCCATGACAGCACGACTGCACGGAAATCATTTCTCCTCTCCGTGTACTGCTGATTCAGAGGCTACAGGAATTTTGCTGATTGCTAAAATCACATCATAGGGGTGCTGTCAAAACAACCCCAACCAGCACAACGCAGCTAAAGGCGCGAGGAGTTACCATCGCTGAGGAAATATAATCAACAACAAACACTCTTAGCTTGACTGTTCATGGGTAGAAAGGCCAAGGTTGAGGGGTGTAGAGGGGGCTTTTGGGTTGGACATTTGGACCAGAATTTCAAGAATTATCTCTGCAGCTCAAACCACGTTGAAAGACTTCTAAATGTCAGCATTAATGGCCATTTGCATAAGGAGAGGAATGGATAGCCTATCATGAATAATGAAATGTCAACAGAACATACCTTTTATACTCTGCACAACGATGGATTTGAATTTCTTGGCTGCTTGGATTAGAGAGACGGGGGAAGAAAAAAGAAGTGAAGACAGACTGACAGTCAGAGGAAGGAAAGACCAGAGATTTTACACAAGCCTGGCAGCTGTCATGCTCCATTATTCATTTTACCTTCATCACATTAAAAGTTCTCTCCGCATTGCAGAGTGGAATCATTTACGTTTTCTTTGTGGCTCTTTGTTACAGGAATGCTTGGCGGCATCTCACGAGGTTTATTCGAGTTTGATCTTTTAGCTCAGACATCAAACAGTCAGAGGAGGAGAAGTTTGTAAAGAGAAATGTCTTCACTCTGAAAGCTGACTGCGTCCAACTCTCTGACAACATTTCAGCAACACAAAGACTTGATCTTCAGGATTTAATGAGACAGCTGTCATGATCTGTGGGTTTTGGTTTGGGTTTTTTAGTCTGGTCATTCTGTGAATTCTGTTTTGCTTCCTGCTTCCTGTTCATTAGCACACCTGGTAAATTTGCTCATCTGCCTCACCCGTTCCCTGTTAGTTGTCCTCAGTGTGGACACTGTCTCACAGAAGTGAGGACACCTCTCACATTATATCTTTTCATGGGACAACACTATAAAAAGCTAAACTCTGATATTCTGTATGTCAAAGTTTAATTTCTTTTTTTAATTTTATTTTTTATTATTATTTATTATTTTTATTATTTTATTAAAAAAAGTTTAATTTCTATAGTGTTGTCCCCTGAAAAGATATAATGAAATATTAGCAAAAATGTGAATGGCGTACTCACTTCTGAGAGAAACTGTAAATACCCCTTGGTTTCAGTAACTGTTTGCCAGGTAATTGTCATGTTTCCAGTTTTGTTTGTGTAAGTTATGAAGTTTTGTTATTTAAAATCTTACTTCTGCACTCGTCTGCCTCCTGCCTCTCAGTCCTGCAACTTCTGATTGCCCTCCTTATATGTTACAGAGGAACCAAACAGATACATAGAGGCAGAACATTAATTAAATATGCTGGATGGAAACAAGCTAACTGATAATCAGTAATAAGAATTCATAGAAAAAACAGAAAAGAAACGAGAGGAAAAACCATGAGAACCTCTGACAGGCAAGCGGGCTGAAAAACTGACAAAACCACAGGTTGGGAACCACGGCTCTAGGCGATGCTCAAGATCCAAGCATGGGCCACAGCCCCATGGTTAAGAATCGCTGCAATCAGCCCTGCGGGCACTGGGCATGCTGTTCATGCATCAGTAACGAGTGGCCATGAGCATTTTCTGTCGATGTCGCTAGACAGACTCGGTAGATTTACATTTGCACAAACTACAAATTTCTCCCCTGAACAATCCTTTGCACTCTTTCAACCACTGTGAAATAAAAATGGGATAATATCAGGTTGACAACATCAAACCAGCCACATGGTATAATCATTTCAAGTAAGATGACACAGTTGATACCTCAGAGTTTAGCTTATATTTGCATACTGAATGAAAGCATTGGCAAACAG
>JBAGKM010000022.1:1376902-1390179 GCA_037177155.1 Melanotaenia catherinae
ACAAAATTAGCAAGAAATCTTGTGTTGCATGGCAGCTGTGTGTTGCACATGGACTCATCATTGAAAGATGAACAAAAGAAAGAAATACTGACAATAAATACTGTAAAATGTCTCATTGCTGGCTTCAAATAGCCCTTTTTTTTGTCTGTGTATGCACCAAAACTGCCCCAAAACTGCAGAACACTGACACTTTTCTCTTTGCCTTGGTGCACAGATGCCTTCATGGCCTCTGGGAGTTTGTGTCTCATCATCTGGCCGTGCACAAAGTTAGTCGGGACACTTTTCCTCCTTCATTTGGCTGCTGCATTGCACCAAATCCTCTTGGGATGCTTCATGTCACTGCGAAGCCCCGAGTCCTTAAATGTTCAAGTGATAGATCCCAGCTGATGTTTTATCTAATGCTGTGGAGCAAAGGTGAGTAGAAACACCATACATCAACCTGCCACGCTCCGTTTGGGAACCCAGGCTTAACACCTCAGTGTGTGCTCCCCCTCAGGTACTGCAGGTATTAATAGGGAAGCATGTTTTCTTTTTCTCCTGTGTTTGGACATTTAGACTCAAGCGTATCTCATATATGTGGCTATGTTGTATCACCTAACCCTGAACACTGATAATGAAAGACAGCATATGGACTGGAGGTGTCTCGGATCATGTCAGTCAGTGTGTGTGAATCATTTCATTGATAAAATCAAACTTCAGGTTGTCAGGCGTTAAAGCAGCTATAAGCAGATACGAAGCAGCCTGTCTCTGTAAAGCTTCTGCTCAGACGGCTCAGCCTGGTGGGTTGACGGGTCAAAAATCTCACATTTTTAGCTGTATTATAAAAATGAATAAATGATGTCAAGAAAGAATAATTTCCTTTTACGTGACCCTGGCTTAATTTGATTTGACACAAATGTGCACCGCATGGAAGAGAGAAAAAATGTGTCTGTTGGGCCTCATACGAAGAATGACTAACAACAAGTCCAAACAAAATGGTGCAACAGACAGAGTGATGCTCCACGCGATATGAATATGATGTTATTTAAACTATGAATTCTCTGATAACACCCACACATACACAGTGGAACATGCAAACATACATAATAATACATACAGAAAAAAAAACTAAATGAGATTCAAACCAGGGACCTTCAGGTGACACTCTAACAACCACACTGCCTAAGATTGATTTGCATTAGTAAAAATGAACAAATCCAGAACTTCTGATGCCACAAACACTCCAGGAGGTAAAACAAGAAAGCGAAGAGGATGTCTCTGTCAGCCTACTGCAACTTTCTACAGCTTGCAGCTTCCTACAGCCTCTCACAGCCTTTTGCAACTTTCTACAGCTTCTTGCAGCCTCCTGCAGCTTCTTGCAGCCTCCTGCAGCTTCTTGCAGCCTCCTGCAACTTTCTACAGCTTCCTGTAGCCTATTGCAGCGTCTTGCAGCGTTCTGCTACTTTCTACAGCTTCTTGCAGCCTCCTGCAGCCTCTTGTAGCCTTCTGAAACTTTCTACATCTTCTTGCAGCCTCCTGCAGCCTCTTGCAGAATCTTGCAGTGTTCTGCAACTTTTTACATCTTCTTGTGGTTTTCTGCAACTTTTACAGCGCCGTGCGGCCTTCTGCAGCCTCTTGCAGCCTTCTGCAACTTTCTACAGCTTCCTGCAGCCTCTTGCAGCATCTTGCAGCCTTCTGCAACTTTCTACAGCTTCTTGCAGCCTCCTGCAGCCTCTTGCGGCATTCTGCAACTTTCTACAGCTTCTTGTGGCTTTCTGCAACCTTTACAGTGTCTTGCAGCCTTCTGCAGCCTCTTGCAGCGTTCTGCTACTTTCTACAGCTTCTTGTGGCTTTCTGCAACCTTTACAGTGTCTTGCAGCCTTATGCAGCCTCTTGCAGCCTTCTGCAACTTTCTACATCTTCTTGAAGCTTCCTGCAGCGTCTTGCAGCCTTCTGCAACTTTCTACATCTTCTTGTGGCTTTCTGCAACTTTTACAGCGTCTTGCAGCCTTCTGCAGCCTCTTGTAGCCTTCTGCAACTTTCTACAGCTTCTTGCAGCCTCTTGCAGCCTTCTGCAACTTTCTACAGCTTCTTGCAGCCTTCTGCAACTTTCTACATCTTCTTGCAGCCTCTTGCAGCGTCTTGCAGCGTTCTGCTACTTTCTACAGCTTCATGTGTATTTCTGCAACTTTTACAGCGTCTTGCAGCCTTCTGCACCTTTCTACATCTTCTTGCAACCTCCTGCAGCCTCCTGCAACTTTCTACAGCTTTTTGCAGCTTCCTACAGCCTCTTGCAGCGTCTTGCAACCTCCTGCACCTCATTGTTATTTCATTCTGCCTCTTGCAACTTCCCGCAACTTTTAATCTCCTGCAACCTCTTGAGGCATCCTGAAGGCTCTGCCTACACCAAATGGAGAGAAGGTGTCAAGAACAGTCTCCCGTCTGTACTACATGTGAGCAACTACGAATAACTTTGAATTAATGTCTGGTTCTAATTTGAAAAGATTTACACGATTTCATATTAGAGATCATTTAGTGACATTAACTCACACAAATGAGTTAATTAGATTTTATTTGATGTGCTGCTGTCATGCCATCAGCAGAATACTCAAATAACGTGAACAAAACTCATCACTGAGCTAAGAACACTTTACGGTTCAGGTGTAATTTCCTGGAACTGCTCCAGAAATACTTAAAGGGCATGAAGTGTAATCTGATGGAGTTCTGCTCTTGGACTTCAAGCTTTGCTGACAGCAAAGTATCATCAGTTAAGTGCACAGCTTATTTCCAGTAAATCTCAGTTTCAAAGACACAATCTTGCTGTAATCTGATTCTAATTGTGTTATTTAAGTTTTTTTCACTGAATAATTCAAACATGTCTGGATCAGAAGCAGAAATGTTTTGTCCCCAGAGACTAAAAGAGGATTCAGTTACAGCCGTGACGGCGTCTAAAGAGAAGCTTTCCAGCTTATATTTACAGAATGAATCAAACTTGTTGGATTAAATAATCTAGAAAGCTCTGTAAAACATGCACTTATCTTTTACCATTTCATTGTTAAGCTGCATCTTCTGTCGGCTTCAGGAGGAAGGTTGCTTTGTCTGAGTGCAAAAATGCTCCGTTAGATTTCTTTTCAGTGCTCAGAGGAACTCCTGCAGTCAGTTATATATGACAGACAGCATTTAATCAAACTAAAGCTACTTTTCTTTCTGTCCCTGCAGGCTGATGGTTTCCTCCACTGAGCTCTGACAGTTTCTGATCAACCATCTCCACTTCAGCTCCCATCCAATGGAATTAGATTAATTAAATCTCACTGTCCTGGAACAAAACATCAGAAAAGTAAAAGACGTTTAGTGCCAGCTAGCCTGAGCCAACATGGATGACGTGCACAACAACAGGACTTCCCTGGTCAAAGGTGCCAAGGACATCGCTAAAGAAGCCAAGAGGCAAGCTGCCAAAAATTTCACCAAAGCTGTGGATCGTGCATCTGATGAATACTCCACCCATCGCAGCTACAACCGCTTCCAGAACGAGGACGAGGAGGACAACTACAACAGCTACTCTCAGCAAGATGGTCACTACACTGACAACGCAGCCAATGATGAAGAGGGGGCCTCCAGCGATGCCACAGAGGGCCACGACGATGAAGATGAGATCTACGAGGGAGAGTACCAAGGTGTGCCTGCCCATAGCGATGGGAAGCCCAGGGACGGCCAGGTGGCTCTGGGCCAGCCGGTCTCTGACAGCGTTAAGAGCCGCAAGGAGCTGGAGAACGAGAGGCAGGCGGATGAGGAGGAGTTGGCCCAGCAGTACGAGCTCATCATGCAGGAGTGCGGCCATGGGAGGTTCCAGTGGCAGCTCTTCTTCGTACTCGGCCTGGCGCTCATGTCGGACGGCGTGGAGGTGTTTGTGGTGGGCTTCGTCCTGCCCAGTGCTGAGACAGACATGTGTGTCCCCAACTCTGGAGCTGGATGGCTCGGTAAGAGTATTTTCTTATGATAAAATCCAAATCATAGACTGAATGTAAAAGATGGACGAGGTCAGCTGGTGTCCAAACTGAAGCCAACTTATATGCTTCAAAATAATTCTTTAATTCAAAAAACAAACAAAAAAAAGACAACAACAAAAAAAACATTACCCCTTTATTTTAGTTCAAAGACACACAGGTATCAAGAGTTTTACATTTAATAAACTACACGTTTAGAAAACTTTATGAACAACCTGAAATTTCTGGAGAACAATATGTGGCCTGGCCCAGGTGGGGGGCATGGGAGGCTGGTGGTTGACGCGGCTTCATGGTGGTGGGGCGCGGCAGGGCTCCTGATGGGGCTGGTGGGTGCTGGTGCTCCTCTGGGGTGGGCTGGCTGGGGGGTCCTGGGTCCTGGGCCCTGATGTCCTGGAGATGCCCCTCCTCCCAGTCGGTAGTGTCCCGTGTTGTACGGGTCTGTGTTGGCTCAGATGTGCCTCTTCAGGGGTGGGTTGGTGCACACCCCGGTGTCCAGTTGGTGGGTGGCTGAGTTGGGCTGTGGGGGATCAGGTGGTGCAGGGGTGTGAGAGGTGGACTCTTGGTGTGTGGGGGAGATTACAACATGAACAGAACGTAACAGAGAAACACAAAGGCGTCCAGCAGGGCGACGTCAGAGTATGAACCAAGTAAAACATTCACATCTGTTCTACAGCTTATTTGCTCCCACATTAGCAGCTAACGCTAACATGCTAACATGGTGCCGCCATGTTTAGCAGAGACCAGATGAAGTTACGTCACTATGTACATACTTCCAAATAAATCTGATATTGAACTGGAAAATGACAGTTTGTTTAAATATTGCATTTCTGAAGTGCATGTAGACCTATCAGATCAGATTACTACAGTAATCTGATTACTTCCAGATATCAGATTTTGATGGTTATGAGCTCAGTGGTGTGATTCCTGTGTGACTGTATGTAATCTGTTTCAGAACCACACAGTTAAAGTGTTTTAGGGGGGAGAAGCGGGTGGACCTGCGGTTTAACATCTAAAAGAAAAAAAGTGAGAGTCGTGGTTTTGGCGACGCATCTGACATTTATCCTGCACGGCCTCCAGAAGCCGGGAATTCAGCTGAAAGACAACTTTGAAGGCATGAAGAGGGAATCTGCTGCAGCAGATCAAAGTAACCCGAGATATTCGCCTCACATCCTGCAGGTTGGTAGAAAGCTTCGGGTGCTGATGATTGTGCTGCTAATGGCACGTTGGTGGGTGACACTTGCAGCCGTAATCTCATCACTGTGGAAGCAGCCGGTGCGTTGTCATGGCACCAGGTATTTGGATACACGAGTAGGAGGTGGGATGACTCCCACTCTGGGGAAAAGTTGTGTTTTCTCTCATTGCTAAACTTTGGGGGACAGGACAGTTTTACCATCCACCCTGATTTCTCTCGTATTCTGACTCATCTCTCTGTGGGGGATGAGAGGGAAAGAATAGAAAGAATGAGTCATTTTACCAACTTCCATAAATAAAGGGATAGATGTACGTGCTCACTGGTGGAGAACAAAACCGACACAACAGAATTAATAGATGCTTTTATCACTTATATTTCTGGGAAGGTCAGTGACTCTGTGAGAGGTTGATAACAGCTTCATCATTGGAGGTCCCGCAGGAAGGAATTAATGAAAGAAATAATAGCATTGATAAAGAAAATGACCCAGAAATCATCCTGCTGGTTCATCAGCTTTAACTGCAGCTTGTGGCTTCATGTTTTCTGCATTAAAGGACTAATTTTATCATTATTATAGGTGTAATTAGATTATGTTTAATTGATTTACACCACTTTAGGACCACACAGTGAGGATGGTGAAGCAGGGTGAGTGAATGAATGTGAGAAAAAATACTGAAATATTCCACACACATAAGCCTGGAAGCATGAATGGCCACACAGATGTTTCTCCTTGGATCAGATGTTCTGGTCCAGAGTTTTTCTCCTGTGTTTCTTTGGTACCTTGGGAAAGGTTTGTATCCTGCAGAGAACATCTCCACAGAACGACGCTGCCATCACCGTGTTTAGCTGGAGGGATCAGAGAGATGCTGCTCGGTGCGTTCCTCCAAATGCTGTTAGATCGATGCTGCTGTCATGTCTTTAAATGTAGAATAGTTTCTGTATGGTTACTCTGCCATTAAGGTCTGATACGTACTGTATGTGGATTTCTTGTTCTCCTTACAGGACGTGTGATGCAGCAAAATAATGCACAATATGGTGTTTGGCTGAGCTGTTTTGTTTAGCTTTGAGCTTTAGCTTCTTTGCCAGGAAGCCATTTGATTCCCTGAACTGAGCACGCTCTGATCGCTGTCCTCTGCAGGTATAGAAAGACACGATTACTTCACACAACATCACCTGAAAAATTCCCTTTAAAACGACATTTAAGTATAGCTGTAAAATAAAGGAGAAACATTTTGAGGCTTTGTTCCTAAATAAAAAGCCTTCTGGGTTCAGATCAGGACTGATCAGAATGCTCCACCTGGGCTGGGTGTTTCTGTGTAAACCTTCCAACAAACATAGCTAATCGCACAGGCTCATTGGTGGAGGGGAAAATAATTCAAACTGTCCCACAGGGGTTAAAAAATGATCTAATATCTGTGACATTTTTACTCAACATAACAACTGAGCTTTTCCTCATAATTAACAATTAATTAATTCATTAACAAAGATTATTACCACCTCCTTCTCTAATCTGCTCCAAATCCTCCAAATACAGAATCATCTAAAAGATTAGATGTTATCCAGATGTGGGATGCTCCGGGTGTTTTTCCTCCTGTGTCTCATCTGCCCTCTCCGTTACCCTCATGCTGTAATCCCTTTATTACACCCTCTCTAAACCTCTCTGTCTCATAGCCATGGTGCCGATGTGAAGATATGGGCTGGAGTTAATCTCTGCAGTATTGTGCCTTACTGCAGTTTAGCCATGGTAGACTGGCTCACGTAGCTCCCCAGAGGAAAGGGGGGTTGGAAGGAGAGCGCTGCTTTTAACGCCCTCCCCCTCCCTGTTCTCCTCCACCACGTATGGCTTGAATTTATCAGTGGGTGTTCTTTTTGGTGAAACGTTCGCTTGCTAAGATGATGTGGTGCTGCAGGTGGAACAGAGTGATGAAGGTCTGAATCAGCGGCTGTTTCACGTAACTGATGATGATATTTTACTGTCAAACAGCTTTGTGAGTTGCAGTTGATGCATGTATCCTCAAACTCTGACAGCTGAAGTTAATCAACATGATGCAGCAATAAATCGGTCCTGATGCTGCAGCTTGGAGGCAGCTAATTTAAAAGCCAGGAGCATCATCATATCCCACCATATCGCTCTTTTACAACCAAACGCCAAACCTGATGTTTCAACACATTTTCTTTCCAGACAGAAAGCTCCATCGCAGCTGGTCATGTTTAATTCCTGGAAGTAGAAACAGTGGATCATTCATGCCACAGGTCAGATTTTTCTATTCATTCTGATCTGCATCAGTTCTTTTAAAATGAGACAAATCTACCTCAGGTCAAAGTAAGGGGGGAAAATGGGAACGTTCCCATTTCTGTCAGTGTTTTGTAATGCACAACTTCAAAATCTTTCCTCCCAAAACAAGGATGGAAACTTCACAAAAGGTGTTTCTAAAACCAGCAGAGACATTGTATCTGCAGCAGATCATGGGATTGTAACTGGTCTGATCCCAGTTTAACCTGTCTTTATCACCTCAGTTTGAAGCATTTTTAGAGCAACAGATTCTCAAATCGTTGCTTGTTGCTATTTGATCAAGAGCTTTTCATGTCAGTTGATGTACTGGGTTAAAAAAGGACCCCGTTAGCATCAAATCCCGACCCACAGAGAGCTGCTCTGCACTTTCACGCAGCTGGTGGTCCTTGATGGTAAATAAAGCACCAGCTGCACCAAAGAATTGTTTCAATACAGTGGTGGAACTAGACTTTTATACATGTGGGTCTGCGGTCTGTGTCCTTCCTCTTTACTTATCTCCCTTTCTCTTCATTCTTATCTTCCTTTACTAAATAAGACTGGTTACAGGATATAATTCTCAACATTTTCATGCTGTAGCTACTTTAAAACCAACTAGCATCCTTGCTAACCTCCTGTTTAATGAAACTGGATCATGTAGCGCTAGCTTAGTCAGCGCTAAGATACTGAGATTCTCTTTGAGCATCTTTGTAGTTTATTTTCAGCTCTAATATGAAAACCTTGGTTACCGGGTTGATGTGTATTCCCTAAATACACTCAGTGAAAAGTAATATGACATGGGTTCCTTACAGCTAATCCAGTGCTAGCATAGAACTAGATCTGGTTAGTAGCCTTACATACAGTCGTGGACAAAATTGTTGGTCCCCTTCGGTTAATGAAAGAAAAACTCACAATGGTCACAGAAATAACTTGAAAGTGACAAAAGTAATAAAAAATAAAAATTCTATGAAATTTAACCAGTGAAAGTCAGACATTGCTATTTAACCATGCTTTAAGAGAATTATTTAAAAAAATAAACTCATGAAACAGGCCTGGACCCTTTCTGGACCCACAGTGGAGAACTCAGGTCTCATCTAACCTGTGTTGCCCTTCACTGTAAGCCATCTGAGTCCAGGCTGGAGGTGGAAGAGAAGAGACTGGCTAACCCTAACCACCCACCTCACTGCTGGATGGATACAGATGATGTCCTGATTAGATTTAATCATCTGCTGCAGAACCTCCATGTTTGTGATGTTTCCGGTGTTTGCTCCACCTCAGCTCCACCACTTTTAACGATGAGCAGCAGCGTTGTTCTCTGTCAGATTAATGATTTTCTACTATTGTTTTCACAACTACGTTCTCTTCATGCCACGGGGAACCGGAGACTCATGAGGCTCTATGATGGAGCATCAGAGTGGAGGAAAGTGTCTGTGGTCTAAAGTTTGGTTATCGTCTTGAATGTGGAGCTAAAATTAACAAGCAGAAGTCTGAGGAAGAACATTTTAGTTCCAAACTGAAACAGAAAAGACTTGTTCAGCTTCTCAGTGCATTTGATCTCTTATGTGCTTCAGAACCAGCTTCTCAGAATAAAAAGCAAACCAAACCAAAACAAAAAAAAACTTTATTTATCCCCTGAGTAAAATTATTTATACTATAATACTATAATTAGAAATACTTTTTATTAGAAATAATTAAAAAAATAATTAATTAAATTTAACTTAATTTAGAAATTTGCTCAATAAGAGTAATTAAATTAAAGCTTAGACATTTAAACCCTAAACAATTTTCACATAATTCACAACTTATATATTTAAAAAAATAAATGCATGAAATAATTAAATATTCTAAATTATAACCCCCAAACTTAAGATAAATATTTGTTTGTGCTCTTTGTTTGTTCCAACAGGTGTATAATATTTCAGTTTAACTTAATTTAATTTTAAACTTAAACCCTTAACTCCTTAACAATTTTAAATAATTTGCAATTATGTAAAAAAATCTAGGAAACAAAGATAAACTGGAATAAAATTAAATACAACAAAATTTTAGATAAATTAATGAAAATAAATAATAAATAATTTTAAAAATACCTGCATAAGAGTAGACATAAACTAATAAATAAATTAACTAGATAGAAAGAAATACAATTAAAAAGGCCAGAAGTGGTTTCAGGGGCTAAATCTTTAATTTGTCAGAATAATTAACATTCAGAATAAATGAAGAGACACGTTTGAGTCAGAAACTTGGACGTTTTATCCTCTAACAGGTCTGCTTGAGCTGCTGGGAATTCGAGGTCATGCATCGTTTCTATGAATGCTGTGAATGAACTCCACCGAGTTGGTGTAGAAAACAAATCTGTAAGTCATATCTGAGTTTCCTCCTCCCCCTCTGGCTGTTTCATCCCACCTATCAGTCACACATGGTCCTCTGGGAATCCCTTCATCTGCTGAAGTCCTGAAGCGCTTCCTTAACGTCCCGAATGTTCCCAGTGAGTAAATTAGCACTGGATTCGGATGACGGCTGTCTGTCTGCCTGCGTTCTCCTTTCATCCATGCCCGGACACTGCATGGCTGCGAGGAGAGAAAACAGAGCAGAAACTGAAGTGTCAGGAGAGAATTACACTTACACAGAAGAGTTAATTACTGTGGAGGAAGCAGCAGGCACAGCGACAGCTGACGAGTCGGCTGAAACAATCCCTCCGGACTCAGAGAAAGCTGCACCACCACAGTTACTCTGCAGGACAACATGAATCCATGATCACACGTTAGCTCGAGTCGACACTGGTCTCCGTTTGGGTTTGCTTCTAGCATTTCCAGCAACGTCTCACTTCGCCTCCTTTTCTGAAGGTTTCTTTTCTTTGGTGCACAATGCACAAACCACACCATGAATGACGTATAATTCAGTCAAACTCTTGTTTAGGAGGTGATGGCTGCTGGCAGAAGAGACCTCCTGGTACTTTCTGTCTTGTAATGTACTTGAAGAAGCCTCTGACTGAACACTGTGTTGTAGAGAATGTGAAGAATCCTCCATCATGTTCAGCAGCTTTCTTCTCCAGGAGCTGCAGATCCGTCCCCAGAACAGAACCACTCTGGAGCTGACTATGTGTTTATATTACACATTTTCCAGTGAGGCTGGGCTGGAATAACTCAACAAGACCTTATTTACCACCTGCACCTTGCAGACATCACAGAGACAGGGAACACTTTATTACAAAGGGTCTAATTTGTTTGATTATCTGAAAACTATTGCGATGCAGCAGGACTGAAGTTGCTGCAGAGATGTGGAGACACTGTGTAAGTTACACTGTGTAACTTACACAGTGTAAGTTACACATCTTAAGCAAAGAAGCAGTTTTCTTTCTTTCTTTCTTTTCTTTAATGATAATTGTTGTCGTATCTATTAGTTTGTTTGGTTTCCTGCATTACACACTTAAAACTATTATCCCTATGCTCTGGTGCTTTTAAATGACCCTTGCCAATTTACATAAAAGCCCTTAAGCTATGACCTGAGTTTGAACCCAGCAGGAAATGACAAATCCAATCTCAGAAGCGTTTATACTGCATCTCAGACGCCCCATCACCCCCTTTTTATTACACATACAAAGCCAGCGTGAGCTGAGCCATAAAACAAACGAGGTGCTGCTCCCAGATAGCATCTCCTTCACTACATGCACTCAGATGTCTCTGCACAAATCAGAGCATGTCACCTTTTTGTGGCGAATGCAGCAGTTTTGATATTCAGTTTGATATTTAGCCGATCTGTGGCGTAGCCTCCTCTTCATATCCTGCTGCCTATAGGACGCCTCCCCTGCAGCAGCAGCAGCAGCAGCAGCGTAAAGATCCAGAGGCTGTCACCTGTAATGAATCACTCGCTCTCAGCATCATGTCTGCGCAGCCTGATAAGACCCTCTACTTTCAGCATATCTGTCCCATCACCACTAACACAGCAAAGGGAAAAAGAGAAGGCTTCCTCTCCTCCGCCAGCTTTCTTTCTGGTGCTGCCTCATCAAACAAAGCATCTTCACTTCTGCACAAATATTAGCATTTTTATTAGCGCATGCAGCATAAAGTGGATTGGCTTGAAAAGTCTCACCCCAGACCATGAACAACCAGAAACGACCCCAACATCCCGCAGTTAGGAGACGTGTGCAGGACTTAAAGCTGCTGCAGCGTTTTGTCACAAACAACCAAACTGAAGTCAAATTCAAAGCTAAATTAAGATAATTTAGATGTGAGCTCTAACCAGGCTTAGCATCAGACCAGAAAACTTTGCCACCGTCTCTGGGTTTCAGTTCTGGTCTTTGGTTTCTCCCTAACTTTTCTCTGTCCGTTGTTCTGAAGCCTGTTGATGATTTTGCTAGTTTTGGTTTCAGTTCTTCTTATTACAGCCGTTTCAGCAGCTGTGGTTCATTTAATAAATCTTAGTTCGTACATCCACCTCCTGCCTTGTAGTCCTGCATTCAGGTCCTTCCTTCTGGCCACTAACTGTGGCTCGTGACATTTATTCCGTATATTAATAACACTGGTGAATCATCTAAAACAATTACATTTTCTTGTGTTTTCAGATGTTGTGAATAAACCAAAAAAGCTGATCTAATCCTGGTGGTAAGAATCCAGACTCAGTTACGTGAAGTTAAATGTCTGAAGGTAAAATCTTTCAATTTTGTGGGGCAAACTGTGGCCTGCTGTACATGAATAATACTAAACCAACCAGCTAGAGGAAGTTCTGTGGTTCTGATTGCCAGTATCACCGGTTATTAGTGGTATCTCAATTAAGTGGTAAAAACAATGCCTGTGATATAGAAAATTTTGAATATGTATATCAAGATTATTCACTTGTATGTTTATTTTAGTAAATAAGTCAGCAGTGATTGTAAATTCAGTTTTTAAACATGTGATAAAAACTGTTAGATCCCAGTTAGTGTATAAATGAATCAGCTGTTGTTACATAATCTGTTTATTATGTGATGAGGTGTAAAATGTGGTGATATCTGTAACTGATCCGGCCTGTCATGGACTGTGGAGTTTATCTAAACAGACATATTGAGTTTCATTGGAGCATCAGTGGAACCCCGAGTTCAAAGCGAAGCCGAGTTAATCTACAGTGTTGTGGATTGAACTCAGTCTGACATGTTGTTGTGCTCCAAGCCAAGTTCAGCTAATCGATCCCCGTCGTGCTATTTATATAGACTTACATTTTATGCAGCCTCAGTGTTCTGCTGATGGCTGGAAATAGCAGAACTCCATTCTGCTCAGCTCTGACTCCACTGATGCACTTGGGAAGAACCGATTCATGCTTGAGGCGAAGTTTTTCAGGCTACTGCAATGTGAGGGCATCCATACCTGCAATGTCACAAGTTGTTGGAGAATCATCACCTGACGCTGCAGCTCTTTTCACACTTTGTTTGCAGCAGAAACAAACTCACCAGGCGGCACCTCTGCAGCTCCAAATAACTGAGAGAAAGGGTGTCACAATCTACAACATGTATTCATCTCAGCAGCAGGTATTTTCCCAGGGAGACTAAAAATAAAAAAAGTCTAAACTGTTATGTTTTAAGAACAAACTGATCTGTGTCCTGCTTCAAACTGGACCTCTCCCTGCAGGGGAGATTTCTTTGAGGGGGTTACTAAGAGAAAGCGAGTACACCTGGACAGGTTGCCAGTCCATCACAGAGAGACAGTCATTCATGTTCACACATGCACCATGTCAGCTCACACAGAAAGGATCTGAACCATGACAACGGTGCTGCTCACCCCACTAACGTACAGCCGAAGTTTGTATTTCAGCATTAACAATCATTTTATTTATGAATAACAATTAAAATTTTACTTGCAGC
>JBAGKM010000022.1:1443749-1455740 GCA_037177155.1 Melanotaenia catherinae
CCTGGTACAGAAAAGCGCTGTATAAATACAGACCATTTACCTCAAACACAACCTGCGGGCACTGAAGGAGGCCTCTGTGTGCTGGATCTATGTTTGGGGGTTCATACCCGACATCAGGGCAGACACTGACAAGGCTTAGATGGTTTAAAACTAAACTAGAATGATCAAATGATCAAAAGAAGCAAAGATCTAAACAAGACCCATGAAGCTCAACGGGTCTGCTGAGTAGACGAGGAAAACAGATGAACTGACACAGAAAGCAGCTGGGTTTCACGTTTATCCGTGACATGAAGTAGTCATCAGCAGGGGCACATGGAGAACCTGCAGGACTGGTGCCCTCATAGGACCGAGATGAATAGTCCTGATCTAGACCATGAAAGAGGGATCTGTTTACACCCAACACACTCAGCAACAACGCTATAAAAACACCCAAAACTTCCAGGAGCAGAAACAAGGATTTGTCCTGAAGGATCTAAGTCTGAGCTGCGATACTGCAAGATTTGTTATTGATCTGATAACAATTAAAATAAAGGACTAGTATCATTGATACACAAACTGGTACGTTTTGACAGGGCTGTCAAATTAACGCATTAATACAAAGGTTAATCTGTAGAACCATTTTGTACTCTGCTTATTCCACTCAGGGTCGCAGGGAAGCTGGAGTCTATCGCATCAGTTAGCAGGTGAGAGCTGGTACATCTGGACAGGTCGACGGTCCATTTCAGGGCCAACTTTACGAAGCGATAAACTTTATTGTCCCCATAGGGAAATTTGTTTTAGGTTGATGCTGTGGCCTTTAACGCCTTCCTAATACGACAACAATGCTGTATCACAGTTAACATCATAACAAAAAGTAGTTCTTCTTGAAGTGAGCAGTTCCTAATCTTACATTTCACACACATGGCCTCACCCCTGAAAGCTGTTGCACACACCCCCGTACACATATTACACATTCCCAAAGTGCATAAATAAATACAAATAAACTCATTAAAAATAAATAAACATCATAAAACACGATGGGCCTATTGCACCATCTCTTGGGTCTCAGGCAGTGTTATTTAAAAGTTTGGTGGAAGTTTTCAGTTTACAGGGAGGGACTGCATCATCTGCCTTTTGGTAAAAGTTCATAGTCTGTGTTGAGGAAATGGGTCAGTCTGATCCTGCCTACGAACAGGCTGCTCTGTCGGGGCTGGTACTCCCATCACCTTCATAGCAGTGTGTACCCGCCTGCGGGGCTTAGCAGACAAACAACCACTCACACTCACTCAATTTAGAGTAACAAATTCAGCTAACATGCATGTTTTTGGACGGTGGAAGGAAGCCAGAGTACCCGGAGAGAACCCACGCATGCACAGGGAGAACATGCAAACAAAACACGGAGGAGGAGGAGAAACGTGTGATGGAGAAAACCAAAGGCCTCTGTAACTTTGACTTAATGAGCGTTAATGATACTGAGGCATCCATCTCGCCCCCTTCCTCAAATGTCTGAACAGAAGACGTCGCCTTGGCTTTGTTCGGTGGGACGGGCGCAACAATACTGTCTCTGTGCTCGGTCGTACACTAACAACCAGCCAGGAAGAAACACTTGCTTTGTTCACAGCCTCTCAAACACACATTATACCAGTCAGCCAATGAATTCACAATAGAATCCATCTGTGGGACTTCCAGCGTTTGTTTGCTGGTATTACTCATGACGTGGGGATAAAAGTCTGTCTACAGTCACATGCCGACTTTAGCACAAGGAGCAGGTGTCTGTAAGGCCGATTATTAAAAAGTACTGTATATACACATATGTATCTATATCTGTTCTAAGGTTTCGACACGGTCAAAATTATTTACATTTTTTTAATTATTAGACTTCTATGGATAAATGTGCCCATTAAGAATCCGGTACTAGTTAGTATGGGCTTAATTCAAACAGATTATCACAATATGGAATATAAAGGTTGTATTGATGTATAGTAAATTAAAATGCTCCAAAATACGACACTACAGCATGCAACAATGTGAAAATGTGATCTGGCTGACTTGTACTCTGGTGGGTTTCAAAGGGTTAAATATTAAGCTGGTTTTATGGTCAGGTTTGGGTTAAGACTTCAGGAAAAATAAATAAATGTAATGACCTGTGACATGACGGAAAAAGGACTGTGTGTGCCGGGCAGTGATGTAACAGGTCAGTCTTAATAGCTGGTTAAACAGAAACAGACTGAAACCTCCTCTGCTCTTCGTGCTGACAGAGAGGACTCAGATTCCTGCTTCGTGAATCATTTCTGCTCCTTTATTCCGGCTAAACGATCCAAATCTGACCGGCTACAATGAAAGCTGAAGTTTTCCAGTTAAAGCATCAAAATTACAGTGAAATTAAAAACACTTGGAGATTAAATGAGGCTGTGCGCTGACTGTTGAGTCTTTGTTTCTGTGTGAGCAAAACAGGTTGTTTACAGTGAAAATACATCCACATACATTCCTGCTCTAAACTCCAAAATTAGCCCCCATTTCTTCATATTTCTCATATTGAGCAATAATTCTCCAGGCTTTTTTTTTTTCTTTTTTTTTGAATGTCACAGCTTTTTCACTCATGTTTAGTCTTTGTTCCTGACCATTTTTTATTCCCATTTCTTTAGTTTCATGTGTGAAACCAGCAAAGATCAGACAGTCTAACAGACGGACGAAACTCATCTTCCACTTATTAACCTGTAAGTTACAGACTTAACTTTCTCATCTCTGAATAAAAACCCAACAGATTCCTGCACAGCTGGAATATAAAGGAAGGGAAATCCTTTCACTTCCTGCTGCTGCAAGAAAAAGAGGGTGGAGTTCCCTCAACACACAGGATGTAGACGTCTTTTTCTACTTCTTTGAACTTGTACATTCCCACACGGACCTAACCTGAATGTTGACCCCATTAAACAGTGGTCAAAGTGTCTTTGAAGTTTAATCAGTAATCATGATGGTTTTTAGCAACTAAGCTACATGCAGGTGATCCAGAAGAGCATGAGGAGCAGATCTTACCAACACATTCTCCAGACACCAGCACTGGAGCCTTAAAATGTTCCTCAGATGCTCCACAGGGTAATAAGTTAGAACAGTGGCTCTTAGTCTGGGGGTCGGGAACCCCATGGAGAAGGTAAGATCATTTCAGGGGGTCACCAGATAATTGTTAAAAAATATATAGCCTACATTTAACAAATACATTTGGGATTTTTAGCAGGGGTGTCAAAATTAAACCATTAATTTAGTAAATTCTTTGACATTAGCACCTTAATTTTTTTTTACACATTTATGCATAAACAACAAATTTAGTACACATGCCATACTAAAAGTCAGAATTTCACACCATCTCTGCGAGACAAGCGGATTTGGGGCATGCAGGTTCCTTATCTCACCCATGAACCACCAAAAGACACGTTGTCATCCTTATTTATAAAGATTAGTTTAGATTAGTTTCCAGCCTTAAATTTAGATGGCCCATCACACGATCACTAAGACGTCGCATAGGGGTGGGGGTCATGGCTCAAAGGGTTTGAGAACCACTGAGTTAGACGACAAATATCTTCTTTTGGAGATGTTTCAGTTAAATCAGCTGGTGACACAGTTTAAAAAACACATCAGAATATCTTCACAAACGTAAGCTACAAGTGTGTGTTTGTTTCATATTCTTGGTATTAACACACAGCATGTGGTAAATCTCATCGTACTGTGCTCGGGACAGATGCTCCTCCACAGCTCAGCTGTCAGGAAAGTCTGAAGAATCTCAGAACTTCATGTGTGAACAGCAACTCTGCAAAAAGCCCGGAAACGACGACCTTTTATGTTCGATGTATTTTCTACAAATCACAGTCAGAATCCTGCGCGACTCCAACACAGATTTAGGTTGATTGTTCTAAACTTACTGGAGTACATATTTGATAACATTTAGCCAGTTGACCACTTCAGCCCAAAAAGTTTTAACCCTTTAGGGTTACTTCAGTTTACCTTTTCAGATCATTAGAGCAGTGGTTCCCAAGCTGCGGGGCGCCCACCCCTCAGGGGGGTTTAGCAGCTAAGGTTAAATAAGGTGAATAGTTTTTGCACGGCTAGCGAATCATAAATGAGCCAACGACTCATCAACTACAGACATTTCAACAACTCCCCCAAAACAAGACAAGAAAACATTACAAACCATGTCTTGCCCTGCGCTTTAGCAGCACAGTGGTGGGCAATGAAAAGAGACCACAGTCTGTTGGATGTCTGAAAATATTATCAAGACAGCAAATGTTGGCTGACACTGTGTCACAGGACGGCGGTGGTGAGGACTGATGAGGCAGGAGGCAGACGGACACAAGAATCCAGGACTTATTCAAAAGAAAAGGTTAACAGGCAGACTAGGACACGGGGAAACCACCGATCTGACAATGAGTAACAGAAACTAAAGGGGAATAAATACTGAGGACGACTAACAGGGAACAGGTGAAGTGGATGAAATGACTGAACCAGGTGAGCTTAATCAGGAACAATGAGCACAGGAAAACAAGGGTGAGATTCTAAAACAATAAACCAAAAACACATAAGACCCAAGAACAAAATAAACTAGGGAACAGAAATGAGCCAAACACCATGAACCATGACACTATGAACACTTGGGAACTTCACTGGGACCAACCACTTCCAGTCTTTTTTATAAACAGCTTTAATCAGTTTATTTATTTTATTAATTTACTTTTTTTTTAAATGATTTATTTATTCAAGGACTCCCTTTTTTTTTTCTGGTTAAATCAAATCGAATTTTATTTATAGAGCACTTTTCATGCGCCAAGCAACACAAAGTGCTGAACATAATAAAATAAAATTACGCATATTAAAAACAAAATTTAAAAGCCTTCACACATCAAAGAATATAACAAAAAATAAAAAGGCACACTCGCATACAAACACACACATACTAACAAGGCGCATGTACTCTCCCCCCATCCGCCCAGACCCCATTCTGTCCCAACATGAACTCCACCCCTCGTTACCGTCTCTGAACTGAGTGTTAGTATAAAAATAATAATAAATTAAAAACATCTGGCTTGACGCTGCTGTGAGGAAATGATTTCTTGGGGATCCAGTCACATCGGAAGCCAGCTCACCCATGACCACAGAGGACGCCACCACAGGAACCACCCAGGTCAGGGCAGGCCAGGGTCCACACCACAACCACAGGGCTGCAGTGCAGGACCCCCAGCCCCCCAAACAAGGGCAGTTACCATGGCAACAACCCCGCAGACAGCAGGCAACAGGCAGAGCCACCGGTGTGAAGAATCCTCAGGAGGAAACACGGAAGTTAAACAGTAAAAACAAGAATAAATAAACTTATAAACAATAAGAACTGATAAGAGTGACAATAATAAAAATACAAATAAAGGAGTTCAGGAAAAATATAAATTAAATAAAATAAAGGCGTTTATAAAAACTGTACCTGGGTAAAAGTAAAACAATAAAACACCAAAACAGCCACATAAATATGTGGTAAGAATAATATAAAAATATATGATTAAATAAGCAAAAATCTAAACAATAAAAAATAAAATTCAGCTTTAAGCTAAAAAGAAAGGTCTTGAGCCTGTTTTTAAAAACACCAACAGTCTGCAGCCCTGAGGTTCTCTGGCAGGCTGGTCCACAGTCCAGGCCCGTAGTGGTGGAACGAGGCCTCACCAGAAGTCTCGGTTCTGGCTTTGGGAACAACCAAGAGGCCGCTACCAGGGTCCACAAGGGTTCATTATCTAAAAGCAGGTCTGATAAATAAGAAGGCCCAAGACCATTAAGACATTTATAAACAGCTAAAAGAACCTTAAAACCAATCCTGAAACGCACGGGGAGCCAATGCAGCGGTTTTAAACCTGGTGTGATGTGTTCCCGCCCTCTGGTCAGGACACGTGCTGCTGAGTTCTGGAGTAATGTAGGTCAGAAATAGACTAAATAAATAAACCTTATCGTTTTATTAACTTATTTTAAATTGGTTGAGAATTTACAACAAAAATTGCCTAAATTAAAATTTAGAAAGTGCTTAATATTTAATGTAGTTTAGATGTAATGTTTCAACAAACAGGTTCATTCTGTGTCTGAGCAGAAAAACACGTTAATGTCACACCTGGATTATTTTTCACTTTCACATGTGGGACAGAAATGTCCTGGGATTCTGGGATGGCCCTGATCATAACAAGAGTAAATATGCATAAAGTAATTAATGTATTTTTGTAGACAGGAAGGACCTCCTGCACCAATAGCAGCGGACCTGAAGAAGCCTCTGACTGAACAGCTAAAGGAGTTGCAGCTCATTTTGAGCATCTTGTGCAGCATTTTTATGTTTTTAAAATAGCTTCAGGGCTCCAGAACAAAGCTAAGTTTAAGATAATCCTAAACTAAAATTTGACGTCGCCTTGTCATGATTTACGTTCACACCACCGCACGTCCCAGGTTGCAGCTTTACACACCGACCTCCCGCAGCAGCGAGTCCCCGCAGGCTGCTCGGACCTGCAGGGACTACAGACCCTGGACTCGTGGATGGAGGAGCTGAGGGAAGGAAACTCCCCCTGGAGGCGTTTCTCTCGGGTTTAAGAAGCAACGCCGTTGATGAACGGAGCCGTTTCTACGTTTCACCCCGACGGTGAAGAGCCTCTCGGTTGGAATTACTCCGCCAGGATTTTACCGTTAAATAGACCCTGTGTACGGATGGGCACAAACCCAGTGTGGTAGAAACTGTGCTGCAGATATGATTCTGTTGGATGAAATTTAAAGCAGTCCTGGAAAGTCATCAGCTGGTGGTTTTACAGTCCGGGGACAGACTCCAGCTTCGGGCGGACCGAGCAGCCGTCCAGACCTCCGCTGCTGTCGGGTTCAGCATCTTGTCCAGGTCCGTGTCAGATCCCAGCTGAAGTTTCTGTGCTTTAGCAGCTGCAGCGAGGCCTGCCTCGGCCTCTTGAATGGACTTGTTGTTTGTTCTCACCGGTATTTAATTTCCTCTGTATAGAAAAACTGCAGCACAGTAAAAAGACAAAAATGTGTGAAGCTTAAACAGGATGTGAGTTAAGGAATTATCTCTTTGAGCAAACCTGAAAGCTGCATTATAATTCAGAAATCTTTCTTTAGTTTAGGTATTTGCAGGAGTAGAAGTTGGACACTTGGACCACGCATGCACGGTGAGCTTTATCACAGCAAACAGGATGATTTGTTCTAATGCAACTGACTGTGAAATACACTACATCTGAATTTTAAAGTTGTTTTAAGCAAAAATGCTCCAAAAATTTAAAAAAGTACCAGTCTTACTACTACATTATGATATAACAGAGGTGCAGCAGAAATGAAATGTGTCACCCTACAGAAAGCCTTCAGTGTAAATGTACAGTAGTGGAGTAGAGGGACAGTCCAGCAGCATCTGATGGAAACAACTAACTTTAAAATGTACTTTAATCCAGGACTATATTCAGATAGTTAACTGGCTGATTTTTATTTCATTTGTCTGACAGAAGTCCAGCTCAGACTCAGAGATAAAACGTGTCTCAGAGGAGCAACTGATGATTATTTTCGTTTTACTGATGGATATTTTTATTTGTATTTTATCTCATCAGCAGGCTGTGTTTAGTTTATTTTCAGATCAAATGAATAGCTCTAGCTGGAAGCAGCCAAAAGCTTTTTTGATAAAAATGGAACGGTTACTAAATTCCATCCGTTGTAAATCTGCTTCATTAACTTCCAAACAGCATGAACAGCTGGATCTGTCCAGGCTCGGTCTGTCTCATTTCCCATCATCACAGTTCATGTTGTCTGATGAAGACCTGAAACATGCAGAGCGTGAATGGGGAGTCTGACTCATTTTTCTGCTCTGCATGCAGATTTCTTGTCATCATGCAGGACAAATTCATGTAATTCTACCTTTTTACTGTTTATTTTCCAACCTTAAGTCACCAGCTTTGTGCTCCGTGATGATCTAAACAAACGGGTGAAGTTTACAGCCTCCTGCTTCTTTGCTGGCTCTGTGTTTTCCAGCTCTGGTGCATGGGAGGCATCAGCCGGACCCGGTGTGTCACTCTGCCAGCAGGCTGCAGAATCTGGTGTGTGGGTGACGGCTTCAGCATGGAAGCTCTAACAGACTAAATGTGTGAGCCAGACATCAGGTTCAGCTTGCTGGTGCAGAGTCCTGCAGGACTCATTCCAGGTTTCTGTTTACTTGTCTGCTTACTTCCACTGTGTCTTTATCCTGGTGCTCGGTAGCTGATTCAGAGATGTGTCTAGTCTTCTGCTTTTAGAGCGAGTTTACGTCTTGTTGAACTTGTAAACTTCTTAGAGCTGCTTCAGCCTGTCACAGCCACTAAACTACATTATTATGTCACATTAAACATCTCCAGCCAGGTTGAGTGTCTCTAGAGCAGTTTTCTCCACTTTATGAGCCAGCATACTGTGTGTTGGTGCAAAATGTATTTGCTAAATGTAAACTATAGTTTTTTTTAAACAATGAGCACTTTATGAAATAATGTGACATTTATTCCATAAGGGAAATTATAATTTTACAAAAATATTGTTGTTGGGTATTATGTTAGCTGTTACGTAGGAAAGGTTAGGGGTTACAGGAAAAATGGCACTCCTGAGATTTTCTGGGAGTTTTTCCACATGTGAGGAGCATAAAAGCTGAACGCTGCTTTTCCATGTTCTGACTCT
This sequence comes from Melanotaenia catherinae, assembly GCA_037177155.1. Lineage (NCBI taxonomy): Eukaryota > Metazoa > Chordata > Actinopteri > Atheriniformes > Melanotaeniidae > Melanotaenia > Melanotaenia catherinae. The sequence continues at coordinate 1,452,426 of JBAGKM010000022.1, forward strand.
GGGAACAGGAAGTAGTCTCTCAGGTCTGGGATCAACCAGACCTGAGGGATCTTGTTGATCCCTCAGGTCCTGAATAAGAAGATCCTGAATGTAATTTGGCCCCAAACCATTCAGTGCTTTGTAAACTAACAGCAGGATGTAAAAATCAGTGTGAAGATCTAAAGAGGACTGGAGTCCTATAATCCACTTTCCTACTATTAGTAAGGACTCGAGCAGCAGTGTTCTGGACTAAATGCAGCGGTCTGATGAACTTTAGGGAGAATAATATATGGAAAACAAAAAAAAGTCAATAAGCTGATAGTAAATATGAAAAAATATGTAAATAAATAAAATCAATAAATAAATATGTACAATAATATGTTAAATAATAGATATAAATGAGAAATACAAAAATGTGCTAATATTAAAGCTGTAAATAAAAATTTAAAAATCAATTTGGAAAATATGTTTAATAAATATTTTCAATCTTCTGTAAAATTAAGTTTCTTTACAGACGATTTTCCTTCCAACAAGTGTCTTTATGTCCCTTCTCTAGTTCATCAGTTTGTTGTAAACAGCAGTTTTGTTCGTTTCCACCACAGCACCGACCGTTATAAACACTTCTAATGGATTCAGTAAAAACAGACCAACGTCCACTTAAATCAGGTGACTGCTTCGTATGACCCTTCATGTCTGTCTGATGACCCTTTAGAGGGGCCCAGGCCCTCGTTTGGGAACCTTTGGAGTGAACTGTCAGTGAAGCAGGTCCAACAGAAAACTTTCTGGTGTTTATTTCATCTGTCCAGAAGCACCTCTGCTGACGGGATGTAGAGTCCAGCTAACAGTAAAACTGTTCTGGTTCCAGTGTTTGTGTCTTCTCATTTTCCTGCATCTTATCTCCAGATGTTGCACATCTGCCCCTCCTGTGTTGAGGTTAAACATCAGGGTGTGGTTACTGGTCATGCAGCATGCGTGTGGAGGTCAGGCGGAGTGTAACTCTGCAGCAGGAGTTCGTACGTGGACGTGTTTACCCTCACAGCTGGATGGGAGGAAAAATGTGAGCATTAATTAAGAGGTGTGTGTGCTGAGTGTTACACCATCTGCTGCTCTGCTCATCATGCTGGAGGACTCCGCCCTCGACCACATGCACGTGCTGCGTGTGCACGCAGGCGCTGTGTGGAGCTGGAGGACAGACTGTAATGATAGAGCCGACGTGTTGGCTGCAAACATGATGCTCAGCTGATCTGAGGCTGAGCGAGGGCGGCCAAGTGGCCTTCACCGTGTGATGATGAGTATCATTTACCTTCCTGATGTGCTGCCTCAGAGTTCAGGACGTTTACTTAAGCGTGTTGTCTGTGTTTTATCTAGGAAACATCACAGTTTAAGAACTGGCGATGGGAACTTTTAACATTTTAAAGTCAAATGTGCAGATTAAGTAACCTGCATCATCCCACACTGGCCCACGGCTGTGTGTCTTCTGACGAGGCCTTTGATGCTGGTGCTCCTCTCAGTTTTTCTGTATGTTTTGGACCAATTTGACCTCTCTGTGCATCTAGAGATGGAGTTGATGAGCCACTGATACACTCCTGGAGCAGCCACACAAGTAGTCCACGAGCCAAAGTAACGTGTACGTCCAGTTCTGAGGAGCTTGGAAGAGGATATTTGGTCTGACCAGCTTCATTCTTCTTCAGGTCATCCAGTCCAACAGTTTTTGCTGAGAGAAATGCTGTAAATAAGTTTCTGAGCGTCATCACTGGAGTTTGACAGGGGTACTGAGGATTGTCATGGAAACCAGTTCAGATGAGTCCAGTTCAAATACACAGCTCAGAAAAAGAGAACACTGAAACACTACATTATACATATTGATGAATGAAATATTCCCGTTAAAGTCTTTATTTATTACATGGTGGAGGGTGTTGGGAACAAAATAACTTAGGATCAATGATGATGATGATGATGATGATGGAAATGAAAATCATGAACCCATGGAGATCTGGATTCTGTGGAAAGATCAGATCCCAGGCTGACCCAGCTTCTGGAATTTGGCTCCCAGTTTTTCTGTTAAAACGGACTCTTCTGTGATCATCAGCATGCATTTGGATGTTTGTGCAGGTAAATGTGAGGACAAAGCTGAAGCTTCTGATGCAAACACCTGCACCTTTACCTGGACAAAGCGGTGGTTGTAGTTTTTATTGAAAACGTGAAGAAGTCGTTTAGAACCTGAATAAACTGTGTTGTTGTAAGGATGAAGGTTAAGTTTTTCTATTCAGCTCCTTTCACACCTTCATGGAGACAAATGGTGGAGGTGTTTGCTTTAGGCATCATGCACGTCTGATTTACGGCTGCAGCCTCGTGATTGACACCTGAGTGAGATTTAGCAGGTGAGCTGAAGGGGGCGTGGCCTCCAGGTGTTAAAGGTGATGAAGAAACAGCTGTGTGAAAGATTTCAGGTGAAACTCTTCGTGAAGTTCCACAGCTCAGACTGTTTGTAAGACATGATGAGCTGTAAATGAGTCTGATTTTATTCTTTTTGCAGCCTGAAAGTCACAATAAGCTGATGCATTAGGACACCATGGGACCCCCACACTGCATCCTCCTCCTCCTGCTGCTGGTTCAGTTCCCACAGGCTCGGTCCAGACCAGCCACGGAAGACCTAGACACAGGTAACATACTCCACAGATGTCTAGAAGCAAACACATGTGGTTTTTCTCTCAGATATTTTAACTGAAGCAGGGACTCTAGAGTTTTAGGTCTGTGAATTTTATTTGAGTTCCAAAAACCGAACATGTTGTGGTGAACGTCTGCAGCCCTTTTCGCTCATTAGTTGCACCCTAACACACAAAAAAAACTTCCTTTTTAACCTGCAACACGTGCCAAACAGAGGCGTATACACACTACAAGCTGGCATGGAAACAAACACCTTCCGACTCTGTACGTTGACACATGACGGACGTGCAGCAAAAGCTCGTCAAAGTTCACAGAGAAAAGCACAAAAATGTCTCTTTTATATGTTTAGATCTGAGGGGATTTTATTTATTTGTTGGGCCATTTTTACATGAAAACTTACCAAAAGGATCAAAATCTGACTTGTACCATTTGGTACCAAGCATCAAGTATATACAGGGAAAAAAAGAAAGCTCAGCATGTTTCCAAGTCAACCTGGTGCCAGTCGTCGTTATCTGGAGTCCAGATGGTGGAGGAAGTCAGCAATGTCAGCATCAACAATGCTGCGAATAAGCACCTTTTAGATGCTAATTTATCCTACCTATTGTGTACTCTCAGGCACATTTGTTTCTCTGTTGGATTACTTTCAGAACTATTTTGTCTTTTCCTTTT
>JBAGKM010000022.1:1482293-1494633 GCA_037177155.1 Melanotaenia catherinae
TGGATGGATAGATAGATGGATGGATGGATGGATGATGGATAGATGGATGGATGGAAGGACACACAGGTGAGAATGATGGACAGCAGGTGGACAGACTCACCTCTGTGTTGAAGCTGGCAGCTGTGTGGAGGAACAGTTCACAGAGCTCATGCATCCCATCGGTGTCACAGGTGGAGTTTTCAAGGCAGGAGAAGAATCCACAACCCACACCTACAGATTCACTCAAACATCTGGCCACATCAGCTGCAAAGACACATTCAAACAAGCTCATGTTTGCTTTTACACTCTATAAATCATGAAGCATCTCATTTGAACAGGAAGAAAATTCATAGAAGAAAAATCTGTTTAACTGATCACCGGAGCACAAACCAGCCCTGAAACCACCAAACTGATCAAAAATCAGCGTATTATTAACTGAATGCTCGACTTACTCCACACTTCTGTAAAACCATGTTCTCGTTAGATGCTTTACTGAAGATGGGTCTATGTACGTAAAAGTTTAGGCTAAGTAAGACCGCACTGAAAAGACAACTGAAAAATTGCTCCGAAATTTTATTTATTCCAAACAAATGCTGAATATTCTGCACGTTGATGGCATTATAAGGCTTTGTGTTCTTCTTTCTAATACAACAGTTAAAAACTTCATTTCTATAAAAGCATGACATTAAAAAGAAAGACATACAGTAGCTATAGGTTAAACACAGTTTAAGCTTCATTTTGAATGCAGGAAGTTTATTTGGGCTGGTATACTTTAGTATTGTATTAGTACTTTTACTGATGCTGCATCGAAGTATTTTTGCATTAATTAAGTGAATCATTTATAATAAAAATTCAGCTGATTCAGATATGCAGAAAAATGATGATTTGCGTTTAATCTTTAAAAAAATGAATAAAATCCTTGTTTGTAGTTGTTATTGTCCTGATAATTTGCTATACATGCAGTTCCTATAGGCTCCAGATACCTCGTCTATAAGGGGGCAGAAAACGGGACAGAATCAGAACCGGGACTCACACGGGCTGTTGGCGGAGAATCGTGCCCGGCGGGGAGCCGCCTCTTCCGGCAGCAGCTCGAAGCTGAAGGTGGAGCTGAGCGCGAGGAGGAGGAGGAGAGCGGAGCCGCGCAGCATCGTGTCTGACGATGAGGATGAAGAAGCAGGAGGAGGAAGAGGCGCTGAATCTCTCTTCAGATCAGGACGGAGTCTTCTTCTTGGTTCTGCTGGTTCACCGTCCTCAGCTGGTATTTATGGAACTAACGGACCAATCAGAAGGCGCCGTTCCAGCAGGGGTCAGTTAATGGTTTATTCTCAGGTGTAATTAACCCACACAGATAATTGGCTATTTCCACACACATCTGAAAACACGGCGAAATTTCCAAGCAGGGGATAATTATAGACTCTGGGTTTTGTTTCCCACACAGTTTGCTACCCAGAAGGGCAACACAAACATTGAAGATGCCTTTCACACTGCAGGGTCCGGACATAAACTAAGTTTAGACTCTACTGTCAACTAATCTGTCATTTAAAACCATTGGGGGGAAAACAACAACAAATGAGTCACACACACACAGACTGTAACTACCAAACGGATTCATAATGTTCCGACAAAGTTAGAAATATCAAAAACTTAAAATCCAAAGTTCAAGTTTTTATAACGGTGACCGACCTGGAGGTGATCAGATAAGTTACTGTAAGGTGTATTTTCCTCTGTTTCCCGCCAACACCTGTTTGTTTGTTTACTATAACTTGAAGAGAGAGAGAGAGAGAGAGAGAGAGAAATAACTAAAATAAAAACAACTCGAGGATCAGGAAATGGAATCGTGGGTTTCTGATTCTAGTCACGTTTACTGGTTTTCCTGCGCGCTGCTTCGGAGACTGGATACGACGTGACGTCACAGGAGCGTGACCTGCACCACAGCTGCAGCTAAACGTAGAAGAAAAATAAACAAGGACAAAGATTGATTGACTGCACGTGACTTTAGGTTTACTAAATAATGCCATTAATATATTCTAGTTGGTTGAAGAGATCATAAATTTTTAGAATATTAAAATGAGAATAATAATAATATGAAAACATTTCTGAACGATTATTATAATCCTTTAAGTATTACAAAGTAAACAAAGTATTATTGTTTCATCATAGCATATATGGGTTGTGTCCAAGTCTGGATCTGACCATTTAACTTTTACACTCCTAACAGTTGCTGATTTTATGACGTTTACGTCCTCTGCCTAACACGTAAACAGTGTGTGAGAACAAATTTCATCCACATAGGCAGTTGGTGAGATGATGATGTATGACCGGTGCATTGTCATGGATGTCCTGCAGCTTTTAGATCAAACCCTTCTCCAACACACCTGAATCAAATGGCTGAATTCCCTCATGCATGTCACTCAGCTCTGCAGAGGCCTGGCAACGAGTCGTTCATTAGATTCACAGCTGCTGGAGAGCATCATATAGACCAGTTAAAGGTCAGTTTAGGCTGAGATTATGCCTAACAACCAGCTCCATCGTTAGCGGCGTTTGATAAACTTGCTTGTGTGCTACACGTGCTACTGAAGGATTCCACTAGGGGGCGCGTTAGAGCGCTCAGACCAAATGAAGTTGCTTAATTTGTAGGATGTAAACAAAACAATGAACATGGTGACAATAGAGAAGGTTAGCATTTAGTACACTTTAGATCACGGCAGAAAAAATGACAGCAGCTGTTTCATAGATGGTTTGTAAGGCATCTAAACCAACCATGACTCCTTAAAACTTTCCACCATCTTTCCCACCGTTAACCTTGTGACCTCACATCTGGTCAAACTGGTCTCTAAACTGCCCCTCTGGTTACTTAAATGCTGCAGTTTGCCAACATGTTGCATTAAATTCTGGTGATGTGCACAAACAATGTTTCCAACAAAGAGAAAATATGTGATGCAGCCATGATGGTACGACACGTACGTGTGACTAAACGTATATTCTCGGCTTTACACTGAATATTTGTTAGAATTTGATTGTCTGTGTTTGAACTGGGCTCTGGAGGGTCCAGTCAGATTCTAGCCAGCAACACTGTGACTGTAAATTGTTAAAATTACCTGAAGCCAGCGTCATAGAAAAGAAATAAAGAATAAAATACGAGATCATATAATGTTCTACCTTAAAACCTCTACTTCACTACAGATATAAGCCAGATTACATGTTTGAGCTGCTTGACTTTCACTCATCGTCAGTAATTTAACTCACATCACAAAAAAGATCATTTTTCAGCTTGTTTTGTTTCTTGTGCTTCTCTTTATGGACGTTATCTCTTCGTTTATATCCAGTTTTTTCTCCTTAAAGAAGTTTTATGTCTCTGGGATTTTGAGCTGGCTCAGACCAGCCCCCTGCCTCCGTCTCTGGGCCCTGAAGTCTTTCTCAGGAAAGAGTCCACGCTTCAGATGCAGCGTTGCTGTTTTTGTGTGGAAAACTGTGTGTGTCTTATCTGAGACTCTGTTATCAGTGAATCGTGAATCGTTACCGGAGGCGGCTGCGTTTCCATCACGGCCTGACTGGCTGCAGGAAGCCTGGAGGTCAGCAGGTGCTGATAAGCATCTCCCACCAGGCACGCTTTCATTCACCCCTCCAGCACTCACTCACCTCCACAGCTAGACCAGCGTGGGAAAAAAGGACTTTTCAAGTTTTCCACGTTTTATTTTAGTTAGTTTTTAATTAGATAATTTATTTTGAACATGTAATAAGCAGCAGATAATCATACATTAATGAACAAACATAAATATAATAAAAACAATATATAAAACAATAAAACAAAGCAACATAACTAAAAATACATATTCTGTTTCATATCCGAAAAGAGTGGGAGGAACTTATATTATTCCACCCTTTTTTTTATATAAATCAATATATTTAAATGCTTAGATTCCAATAATAATAATAATAATTATATATTATTATTATTAAAATCGTTATAACTAACATAATCACACGTAACTGAAGATAACACCAAATACATTAATAACAATAATAAATAAAGAGTGATCATCAAACTCCGTCTTCATTTCTGTTCCTTGTAAAAATAATTTCTTTATACTTTTTTAAGACTGGTTTATATGTGGACATTCCCCGAGCTTTCCCTCCAAACTTTCCACAATTTAAGCCACAAACTGAAATAAAAAGTTTTGCTTGTGTCCCTGAAGTGTTCTGAAGTCACATTTAACCCCGTTTACCTTCCTGTGTTTTCTGGTAGGAGATTTTTTATTTAAATAGGATTTGTGCAGGTCTGAAATTCCACAATTTGTCTGAATTTTCTGAGTCTCAGTTGTAAGAAAAATAAGTTTGTATGATCTCTGTGGCTCATGAATGATCTGCATGCTTTCTTTTGCAGAGTGGTGGACGTGCTGATGTGGTTTTTACCGCAGACTCAGCTCAGTAATGAGACACGAAGGAACTAAAGAACAGTCTCGTATGCAGAGTGATTCAGGATTCACTGCCTGTTTTGCTTTATTTAATACTGCGATGCATCTCAAAATTTTGGTTTGTACATGCTTAATTTATGATTTCCAACAGATTTTTTCATCTTTCTGCACCTATAAAAATCTTTTACTCTTTCAATAGTAACTCCATCCAGCTGTAACTGCAGATTAGTTCTGTAATTACCAAAAGGTATAAATCTCTTAATGATCATTTATTTCTTGCTTTTAATTTATTCACTTCACTATAATTATTTGTGTGAGAATTTTTAAGCTACTGCCAGAAGTGAAACTTGTTTTCTGTCTCATGAACTCTTTGTAAAGTTTATTTTTCTTTTTGCAAACATCTTGTGACCCAAGGATGATCTGCATGTTTTAGTTTCTTATTAATTATTTCTACAGGACAGTTTTATTAAATAGATTTTTAAATATACTCAGGAATTCATCAAACGCAGTTTATCTCATTGTTATTATATACTTTATCCCAGGTTTGTGCCATTAAATCCTTTTTGAATGCTGTTAATGATTCTTATTTCTAGGTTATCCAGTAAAACCTGGCAGATGGTCACTGATGTCGCTGGTGAGAAGTCAGTGAATTATCCACATATATTGCTGCGCCACCTCCACCTTTATTTTGTCGATCCATGTGTAGAAACTCAAAGTTTTCTGTGTTAATCATGTTTCAGATACTGAAATGATGGTGATTTATTGTGTAAATGGTTTCCAGTGATCCTGCTACAGACTCCTGCTGTTAATGTGTAAAACTGATAGTTTTCCATCTTTATTTGATCAGAGGTCGTTTTATGGGTTCGTGGCATGTTCAATATCCAATACATGTGATCATGCTGTTCATCTTTAACTAGGTTTAGTTTGTTTTATCTCTCCTCAGTCTGAAGCTTTTACACAGCTGAGCTCTGGACCATCCTGGTCATTTGCCTCAACTTTACTTCTACTTTGATCCACTTGCTCCTGGATTTATTCTCGTGACACAAAAAGGAAAAACAGCTGCAGACATCCAGTCCTCAAGTCTGATGGATGTCAGAATGAAAACGAAAAATGTCTGCAGATGCAAACATTTCTGTAGGATTAAAAGAGGTCCATGAATGCAGCTTCCATCACTGGTGACTGGTCCAGTTGCTCCACATGTTTGCTTAATTTCATGGTTTAAAATAGTTTCTTTTAACTGATGCATCATCAAACTTCTTTTTTTCCTCTGTGGTATTTGCATTGGTTCAGATGATTCGTTAAACATCTGAGTTCTTCTCAGTTCTGAGGTTTTTGGTCTTAACTGAAAAAACATTATGATTGTCTTGCTCTGCATGTAATATGGACTGTTTTTGTTCAACCAAGTATTTAGATCATTAATGTCTGATTTTATTATAAAAAAGCAAAATAAATGCAAAGAAAAATTAGGAAAAAAGAGAAGAAAAATACTGGAATAAAATAAGCTAAATTAAATATTAAATAAACAAGAGATAAATAAATAATGTAAAATAAATACATAAATAAAAGGCAATTAATAAAAAATGAACAAATTGATTAAAGAATAGAAATAAAATAAAGACCAGCGGTGGTTTGTCTGGTGTCAACTTCAGTATAAAGTCTCGAATGCGACCATCATGGGGAAAAGCTGGCGGGAGGCAAAACGACTGGACGTGAAATTAAGTTTCTTTATTGTCGACATTCTTCACCAAGAAACTCTAAACCAACTAACCTGAATTTACAAGGACAGCTACACACAAAGAAGTAATGAAAAATATTTACAATAAAAGTTTCCCAACCACTGTACATATATATATAAATATATATATACACACACATATATACACGAACCGAAACTACTCAAAAATCCTGCTAAATAACTAATGATTAACCAAACTGTAGAAGATGATTCCTCATAACACCGATTTTCCACCTTGAGTTTCCTCCCCCGGAACCAATAAAAGGTGCATGAACACCTGGGGGCATCGATGGTCCACGCACTACTCCTGGAGACCAAAAACAACGAGACGTAAGTACAAATATTAAATTACTTTTTAGTATCTAACTACCTAAAAAAATCAGTGCACTGTTCAGTAAATGTTTAACCAAACCAGTTAAATCTACCTTTCCTTTGCAGGTGAGGATTACCTGGAAGATTCCTTGCATCTGCTACCACACACACACACACACACACACACACACACACACACACACACACACAAACTCTGTGTAATATTTCAACATTCATCTTAAGAAATTAAACCATGTTTACAGATTGTAGTGGACATTTTTATTATCAGAGATCACACACTGGATGAGAATATAACAAGGACGTTTTATTAAGAGCTGCAGCAATGGCAATCACACAGTCAAACAGCTTTGGCTGAAGTCAGAGACACAGATAGTTATACCCCTGGTTGCATGCAGGCAGACATGGCTGTGGTTGAGCAAAACGGCACAGTCTGGTTTTGATATTAACAACTTCTCTAAACAACAGAAGTTGACCTTTATCGCTTCTGCTCAAGTAAAGGTGAGTGAGAATGCTATTCGCAGAAGTGAAGAGGTCTCAGTCTGGATCAAACTGAGTTCACTCAGCCAGGGCGCGAAAAACCCACATTATGAGACATGCAATAACAGGTCTATTATAACATGTTGCATACAATTTTAAGCTTGCAGTGTCAAAAAACTTTCATAATCACTCTTTACACAAGGACAAACTTTTTCCAAATATCATAGGCACAGCAACATATACTCTGAAATAAAGATATGAACTTATATAAGCTTATAGAATAAAAATTAAAACATATGAACATAGACTATATGTAATTTTCCATTAAAATGTTCTCTCTCCTCTTTAGTCTGCAGGACACACTGTTCATGCTTTCCAGAAACTAGTTAATATTTTCATCCAGGTTTCCACTTTACCTCAGACCATTTTAAATGCGGTTTGGTACAGAGATGATGGCGCTGTTACTGGATCCTGTTCACATCTGGGTTATTCTTTGCATGATGGAGCTTTAACCTGAATATATGGTTTTCAGGGTGAACTGTGTTCAGAGACAGTGATTTCTGGTAGTCTTCTTGAGTCCATGCAGTGGTTTCCAGTAGAAAATCGTGTCTGCTTTTAATGCAGAAGATTAGCAACATCCAACCTTGTGCCATGTACACAGAGATTCCTTGATCTTTCTCCAAGTTTTCTATTCTTAAATTCAGTTGCATTAGATTTCTGTTTGGTCTTTTTAAAATGAACATAATTCTGGCCCTGATACAGAAACTCTGGTTCTGATACAAAAACTTTGATTTCAGAGGAAAAAAACCTTCACGTTTATTGTGAAAGGTGGACAGGAAGTCATTGTGGAATACGTCAGCGTTGGTCAGCGTGGAGAGGCGGGGCTTAATGACTTCACTGAGGAGCTGTCGGTCAGTGTGCGCACAGCTCCTGGAGGATCGCAGGTGAGATGATGGAGGCCCTCCGGACCCTTGGCGGACTTCTATCGGGTTTTCTCAAATGCAGCTTTCGCAGATCTACCCGGATAGTTACCTGAAAGAACCCGGGACACCGGCTTACCGCGTTCGTTTTTTTTTACAGCTACCGTTAAGCCACCGGTTGATACCGGGAGCTGCGGGATCTGGGCTGGACCGGTTTGTATGTTTTGTTTAAATCCCTGCTTCCAGCTCCACAATGCTCCAGAACCGCCCAAAGCCCTCCAGACCCTGAAGCTGCAGAGACCCCGCGGTCCACCGGAAGAGATGCCGCTGTCCAGACCCTCCTGGCGGGACTCAGGCGGAGCGGGTTCCAGTGATCCGGATGCCGCGGACCGGCTGCGCTCCTTCCGGGACCGGCTGGAGGCCGTGGTGTTCGGGCTCGGGGAGCTGGAGTACCTGCGGGAGCGGCAGGAGGCGGTGGTCCGGGCCGCTCTAGAAAGGGAGGAGGAGAAGGAGCCCCGGAGGCTGCCTCACCTGAGCTCCGAGGAGAACATCCTGGTTTTGAGGAAACAGCTGGTAGGTCCAGATCTTCTGTTCCCGGTTCAGGTGCTGGTCCAGCTTAAGGTCTCTGCTTTTCATCAGAACGGGTTCTCTGAAATAATGGTTAGGCTCAGGCATTTAGACATGTTTAAACTATTGATTTCTAATCAGTCTTATTGATCAGCTGATCGGAAAAAGCAGTTCAGGTTCTGTTTGAAAAAAGGGTTCAGTAGCAGTGTTGGCTGGTAAGATATTTTTAGGTGGGCCTGAGTCGTATTCACTGATTATCAAAGATTGTTAAAAGAGTGAATGCAAAATAGTAAGATATGTTATATTTATACATGACTTTATTCCATCATGAAAAAACACTACAACAATGACAAATACCAGAACATCTTAATTTAGTCACTCACAAAGGAAAATGATGTATATTAATAGCAGTTTTGTATCATAAAAAAACATTTTATACAAATCTGATTAATATTAATTAGATCATAATATATTTTTAAGTATATACTGTTCTAAACTACACATGTTTTCTAAACCTGCAGTGTTTGCAAGTTTGGAACTAAAAAGTTTATTTAAAATCAAATGTTAGAAAACAACATATAAATACATAAATATTTTCCCCATAGCCCCAATGAGACAATGAGCGTGAGAGTGAGAGTGAAGTGCTTTAGGTGTAGGCTGGAGAAAGTAAACACCAGGCTACCTTTCTTTCAAAAGTCTCTAACTTTACTCAAACTCTTGACAAGAATTTTACAACACATCTACATTCAGGAATAATGCTTTAAATACTAACTAATGATCACTAAAACCTGAAAAGTGAACTAATATATATACCTTGATTCCTCCAATAACAATTCAAACAAACATGATTGAGGGTAAGTATGTACTAATCAAACTTGTGGAGTGTTCCTCTGTTAATTTGTAGAGGAATTTGCTCTCTTCTCCATTCTGCGTGCTAAACCTCCCAATGACCCTTTTATTAAAGTCAGGATTGTCCCCCATAAGTTTCTTCCATGGAGAGCAGAGCTGGAGCACTGTGGCCATCCTGTGTCATGGAGTTTCTCAGGAAGGTCTTGATCGTCTTCAGTAGTGGAGAAGCACCACTCAGATTCATCCGTTGTCATGGAGAAGGCTGTTCTCCATGACAAACTGCTAGAGAGGCACTGATCCACTGCAAGCTATAAATTCACTGTTCTCATAGATGAGGGACTGTTTTGTTTTTGAGCTTGGCCTTGTCTAGCATTGATAAGCCTCCACAGTCGTCGAAAGGTCAGGGTGTGGTGAGGAACCGGTCTCCATGCAGCAGATGAGATGTCGAGCGAAGGCAAAGTGCTCCTCAGCGAGCACCAGGATGTTATCGCAGTAATTCTCCAAACAGACATTCAAGATGGATCCAGCATCACGTAACCAAATTAAGAATACAAACCAAATGGATGGAAATATTGTCAGTTGCTTCCTCAAAAATGAGCTGAGATAAATAAGATTTTGTGCATTAAGTTTAGATTTAATTTGTTTTCTTTTTTTGTCCTCACAGAGAGAGGAGCTGGACAGTGGTCCAAACAAAAAGTTTCCCTATTAACTTTACATAGTGTGACTAGGTCTGTGTGACTAGACACGTCATGAAACATGTCGTAAGATGTTTTATGAAGAAAACTGAAGTTTCAGTCGAAACATGTCAAGGTGAAATTACAGCTCTTTAAAAAACTCTTCGTCTGATCAAAAGAATTATTACAATTACACGATTGATGTTTTATGCACTTTAAATACTTGTGAAACAGCAAAATAATGTAATCTATTGTTCACTCGGTCTGTAGAAGTAGATTTAGACATTAAGTTTAACATGAAACTCTAAAGTTTTCTCATGTTCACATTTTCTTAAATTTTTTTATGCAGATTAAAGTTCACATTTTAGTTTTGTCCTTTAAAGGCCTAAACATGTAATGTTCTCTATAAGAGTAATTTGCAATGATGACAAGACAAATTAAGGGTTTTAAAGCTTGAGTGAACAACTTTTTAACAAGTATCAGAGTTAATACTACATAAAATTATCTACCTGATATTGAGCATGCTGTCTTTGAACCTCTGCAGAAGAGCTTTAATCCATACAGGATGATGTTCTTCTGCAACTGCCTCTCCAGCAGAGCTAAGCTGATGGTGTCGGCGGATGGTGTCCAAAAACCGCTCCTGTATATTTCTACTGCCTTCAATGTAGCGCAGCACGAGCACCAGCTGACAGTGGCTGGAAATGTCCGTTGTCTCGTCAGCTTGAATGGTGACAAGCCTGTGAGCGTCTTCCAGCTGCTAGCGATGTTGTGCCGTTCTGCTACAGCAAGCTTCACTGAGTTAGCCATGTGTGCTCTGGTGTTCTTGTGTTTCTTTTTTTTCCTCAGACAGATGTTTTATATCCCATAGTCCTGTAACTGTCAAGGTGGGATCTGTTCCAGTCACTTTAAAAAAGCATACCTGAAAAACAAAACAAAACAAAGCATTAGCATAGCTGCATCCAGCTAGCCAAGCCTTTCTGGTGTACCAGTTACGAGGGAAGCCTCTCACGTACCGTTTCTTTGATAGAAAGGTCAGGGTCCAACTCTTTTACCCGTTCTCCTCTCAAATGGATCTTGAAGGTGAGATCTTATGGAGTTAGGAGGATTTGGTTTTATCAGAATTGTCATTTTGCTTTTTAACATGTAGAAAAATTACATCCAACTGCCTTAGTTTAGGCTTAGGGTGATAAAATCGTGGCCCCTCATGGAATTATTTTCACAATGCTGACAGGATAAATTTGCATCCTACGTTTGGCAATATGATTCTGCTATTGGTTAATCTGCTACAAAACCCCGCCTCTTCTGGTTGATGGAAAAATCGCCTCCTCATACACTGTATGTCTCAAATTGCATAACTGAATTTGAGACATACAGACAGTGGACGTGCAGGAAAACCAGAGTTTACACAGCAGTTTGTATTTTTTTTAAAAAATATAACACATCAAACATCTACAAGTTTGTAGAAGTTAAATGAAGCAGATAAACCTGAGTTTGCTGTGAGTTTAAGAGGTTTATGAAGAAACTAAACCACAAAAAATTATATTGTGGTAGGAGGAAGTGTTTTGAGTTGTTCAGGATTCTGATTTATTACCTTTACATCATAGTTGGACTGTAGAGAAGATGGACGGCCTTTGTGCCCAGTTTCTGAGGAAATGAAGGAAGAAGAACATGCATTTGAGGGGTTAAAGGAAGTATATGCCCAGTCTTTGGATAAATAAAGAAGCTGTGGTATTTGTACCTGAGCTGATTTATTTATTAGTTCTAGAGATCTGTTTACATTCTGACTAAATTTGTTGTTGATTGTCAACCATCATACTCAATCTAACTTAACAAGACAGTATCCAGCCTGCGTATAGCGTCATCTCTGAGTGATGTGAAGAATGACTGGAACCTCACATCCATCCCCAGTGATTTACTAGCTTCTATCCACCTAAATTCTATCTGATCAGATTCCAGCCGACATGTTTACATAGACGATAGATAAAGGGATCACATCAGTTGTTTGTTTACATGATGGAAAGATTTAATACGAATGGAACACTTTGACATGGACAATGTGGACTAATGAAGAAGACAACAAAAAAGATTTTTTTTAATCTGGGCAAACACCTGCGTGAAAACTCGTTTCAAGCCTTTCAGGTGTTGCCACTTTTTTTTTATTTTTTTTTTTTAATTGAAGCTCATCAAACCTCCACCTGGTTCAATAAAAAAAACCATCCACCACAGAAACCACCCACGTGAAACAGAAGTTGGTGGAACCAACCTTTTTGCCTTTTATTGACTATGGATATGTGATGTATGAACCATTCTCAGTGACGTCACACTATTCGTTTGCCGCGCTGGGTGGTAAAAAAGCTAGCTGGGACCCGCTCCTGCTATCGTGACTCTTCC
>JBAGKM010000022.1:1494733-1511401 GCA_037177155.1 Melanotaenia catherinae
GGCGTGGTTCATATAGACTCGCATGACGTAAAAGCACCTATGCTGCAGGTGCAAATCCTCAGTACGTGGTCTTCAGAACCTGCTCAAACTGGTTTTAACACACTTCTCCTCTCCTTGGATGTGTTACAGACACAAAGAATGCTAACAGTGGTGTGATAAGAAAGAAAAGCTCACTACCAAATATTATGACTCGTTCTACTCTGTGAAAAGTGTAGGGCCATACTTTTAAATACAGAGTGCAAGATTACACGTCTCATCTAAATATCTCACAAGCATAAGAGTTGTATGTATAATTTTCCATTACACGCCACCTGTCTTTACACACAACGAGGTAACAATGGTTCATTGTGACAAAGGGGTTAAATCTGATGGGTTTTTTCTTTCCTTTAATAAAGAGTTGATTAGATTTCTTTTATTATTAGATTTATTTTCTTTTATTACTCATATTGCTCTTTTTTGCCGTTGCTGCTGGAGTCCTTACCAACACCAGAAAGGTGGATCATGTCGCACCTGTTCTGAGGTCTTGACAGCGGCTCCCTGTCCAGCAGAGAGTTGATTTTAAAGTTCTGCTGGTTTATGAAGCTCTAAATGGTTTAGAGCCAAAGTACATCCCAGACCTCGTGGTATGAACCTTCCAGGCAGGTCAGACCATCCGGTGCAGGCTTGCTTCTCTTTCCCAGGTTTAGGACTAAACATGGAGAAGCTGCTTTTAGTTTTTATACAGCTTCCATTTGGAAAAGTCTTCCACAGAACTGCAGCTCGGCTTCTTTTAAATCACTTCTTAACACTAATCTTCTCACTGTTGCATTTAACCAGCCTTTTATTTCTGTACAGTTTTTATTTTATCTACTCGCATGTGTCTGACTTTCCTGCTTGGAGAAGCTACTTTTTATGCACCATGTTCTTTTCTTTTCTCTTAATTGTCTCTTTGTAAGTTTGCACCTGATTTTTTTATTTAAGCACTTTGAGTTACTTTTGTCTGAAAGAACTATATAAATAAAGTTTGATTTGATAAGTTTCATAATGTCCAGAGTTTGGCTTTTATTTATTTGATTTGTTTACTGTGGTTCTGTGTAACGTTGTTCATTTAAAGGTTAATTTAAAGGTTTAACAACAGTAACTTTCTGTTGTAACAAAAAATGCATAAAATAAAGTTAGAATTAAAATATTTAATGGATTTTATTAAACAACTACTGGAAACTCTGACTGGCCGGTAACTTCATGGATACTAGCCACACTGGAATCTAATTTTAAAAAAGAGCCCTACATGTCAGTAACATCAAGCCTAAACAGCGAAGGTCCTAAGCCGGATCCCTGGGGAACGCCACAAATAAGCTGTTAGTTGTGTTTGTTAATTATCTAATAAAAGTGGTCCTGATTTTCAATTTTTCTCCTCTGATAGTGCAATCCCTCTAGTTCCATATCTATGTAGTTTATTAAAAAGTAGACTGTGGTCAACAGTTTCCATTTGCAGACGGAGAGCCTGAAATGGTCAAACTGATGCTCCTGGTCCATCCTGTCAAGCAAAACGGGAGGAAAGACCAAAGCAAAGTGTCAAGCAAACAAATATGTGAAAATAATAATAAAATAAATTATGATTATTATTATTAGTAGTAGTAGTAATAATAATAATAATGAATAATTATAATAATTAAAAATTAAAAACAAAACTAGATTCTTCAGTTTTTTATTCAGATTTACTTTTTATTTTCTTCATTTGTTTCCTGATTCAGTACAAAGTATAACGAGACACAAACATGCAAAACAAAGTTTCATAAACACACAATTAAACTCTGATAAGAAACCAGTTTTTTAAAATCTGGAGTCCAGGAAGGAAACAGATTTCTGTTCAGTTCCATTCATTAATGGGACTTCATAAAGAGCCAGAAAGTAAAACAATAGCAAGATTCCTACTTTTGTTAAATAGATCTAAACTTGAACTTAGCTGGTTTGCTCAAACTTACTTTGTTCTACGCTTTAAAACGATTCAAGCCAAACCAACCGCACTAAAAATGCTGTAAAAAAAAACTGAGCTGCAGATGTGCAGAATAAAAACGAACCCACAGGAAGTGAAATGTGAGAGAAGAGCTGAAGTTAAAGCTGTGTCATACCGACGCTGCAGGCAAAAGACCAGCGTTACATGCAGGGTTTTCATCTGGGACTTTATTGAACTGTCATTAGAGCGTTTCTAGCTGACAGGGAGGTTTAACTAAAGGTAATTTCCTGATAAAGTCCAAGAAGATTCAGAAGAAAACACAATCAGCTGCAGGTCGTGTCCCTCTGCAGGCTGGTTTCCCCTCAGAAAACTCTCAGATCCCAGCTGACACCTGAAGGCAGCACGATGCATTTATTCACTCAGGAGTCTTTATTTTCTGTTTGATTGGAAAGATCACACCATCAGAAAAACCGGTTTTAATGAACAGCAGCTTTAACCGTTTTTTCTGCTCAGATATTAAAACAAAGCATCATGCGAGCAGCAAACGATAAAAGCAAACGTTATAATAGAAAAGATTTAAAGGTCCCATGTTATACATTTTTCATCAGTTTCATACGAGTGTCAGAGGTCCAACAACATTGTTTTCAAAGTGTGTTACCCCAAATTCAGCCTTGGTCCTTAATTTCAGCCGTTCCAGATGTGGCTCTAGTGAGCTCCACGTAGAACGGCTGTTTCTGAACCTTTAAATGTTCATGAGTGGAGCCTGGTCAAGACCCTCTCTGGGAGATCCGGCTTTCGCTGGCGCCCGCTCGGTGATTTCAGAGGCCAGGCTCAGCTAGCCGAGGGGGCGGGTCAATGACAGGATCCACTACCAGAGCAGAGGTTACTTCCCTTTGTGAGGTCACAAAGACAAAGATCTCAGACTCGCCTGTTTGAGCAGACAGTTGCTAAAAAGTGGAGCAAGTGAGAGAGGAGACAGAATCTTCTCATTTCTGGGCCTCATACACAGACTATGAGGACACACATGCCTGTCAGAAAATCTTAAATTCTAAGAAACACAATAAAATCGTTTGTCTTTTATTTATGAGTTAAAACTTTATTCTCAAGATGTCAAGACTTGACTGTAATCCCATAAAATGTATTCAGGCTTCTCTCTGAACAACTTCCTTGTTCTTACATTAAAACTGTTTAATAGTAATAATTGTTAAATAATTGATATGACTTTGTTCTAAAAAATACAAGCTATTATTTACTACATAATTACTAGAAAATAATTATTTGGAAAAAAACAGGAGAATTTATTTATTTAATTTATTTCAGATTTATTTATTTATACCTTTAATGTATTTACATAAAGACTTGTTTTTTTTGTATAATCTTTTTTTTTATTAGTCATATTTTTTATTATACACACACATTTTTTTTCTACCTTAAATTACAACTTTATTGTTGAATTATTTTAGGTTAATCTGTTTTTCACATATTTGTTTTACATATAAATACAACTGATTTCTGGTTTGTTTATTTTCACATGAACAAGTAAAAAAAAAGTTTAATGTTGATCCATCTAAACATGAAAAACTATTTTTAACTGAAAAATTTAAGTAACAATATTATAATAATAAAAAAACTATTTTGTGCCATTTTAAAGTCCTTGAAAATAACATTTTAATTTCTGTCCGATTACTTATTTTAAATCCAATAACAGCTTTATTTGTAATGTTAAAACTTTCTTTTTATTGCTCTTTCACTTTATATATATAAAAAAGATGCAGACAGTATGTCTCAGTCTTTCTTCCGCCCCTTCACGAACGTGTGATTAATGATGAGTTGAGTTTTTCCGAACTAGTCGACCCACAGTGAACCCACCACGTTCCTCAGACTTTCATCCCGTCCTGCTAAAAATCGACATCCCAGCCGGAGTCTTCATCAGGAGGAGGCTCGTGGTTGTCCTGTGGGAAGTAGTCGAAGTTGCTGCTGTCCAGCGGTCCGCCCACCTGAGGGAGACACGCAGGAAGTTAACGCTCCCATCAGCGCACCGTTACCATGCCAACACCCTGATGGATACCCACTGAGGGCGTGAATGGAGGCTCCATGCTTCCCTGCCGCAGACCGTCCCAGTTGAAGCCCTCAAACCACCTGAAGGACAAACACATGTTGCCATGACGACAGCCTCAGCTGCCACAGCAAAGCAGAGAAGATGATTTGGCTCACTTGTGTTTCTGGACGTCTTTCACTCCGTTCTTCTGGTTGCCGAGCCTCTCCGACGGATTGTCCCTGAGACACAAACACACACCGTTAGCGGCGGAGAACCAGCGGACCGCTGGACAGAACCTGCGCCGCTCAGGAGAACCTGCAGAGACGCTTGATGAGGTTAGCGGCGCTCTTCGTGATCTTCTTGGGGAACTCGATCATGTCGATGCCTCTCAGGATGATGTTGTAGGTCTTCATGGGATCAGAGCCTGAAAAAGGTGGACTGCAGACCGAGAAAGGAGACCAGAAAGTTTTACCTGCACGAGCTCAAACCTGGCTGAATGCCAGTCACAGGTAACCAACGGCAACACATCCATTCATTCAAGCTCCAAACTATCTGTGTTAAATGTGATTTCACTGCCACACCTTCCACTGAGCAGCTCAAACACCAGAATTCCCATCGACCAGCAGTCAGCCGAGCTGTCATGGCCTTTGTTCAGGATGATCTCAGGGGCGACGTACTCCGGCGTCCCACAAAATGTCCACGTTTTCTTACCCAGATCCACCTTCTTAGCAAAGCCAAAATCTGCCTGAAGAGAGGAAGCAACACCGCGTTTAGGCTTCTGAGAATTTCCACATTTTTCATACGGAAACATATCAGGAGGAGACATCTGCACCAGCTTGGCGTATCCTCTGTGGTCCAGAAGGATGTTCTCAGGTTTGAGGTCTCTGTAGATGATTCCTTTGGAGTGGAGGTAAGCCAGAGCCTCAATCACACACGCCGTGTAGAAACGAGTGGTGCCGTCATCGAACGAGCCCCTGAAAGATGAATATTTTATAGCTTTTTGTACAATCCAAACCTCCAGATGGTAAATTGTTTAACATGATACAGTGTCCTCGAGAGAAAAGCTGCACATATATAACATTGATGATCCTCTCACAACCTCTTCTAAGATCTTTTTAATGCATTGTGCAGGTCACACACCTGTCTCGAAGAAGGGACCACAGTTCGCCTCCAAGGCAAGCCTCCAGCAGCATGTAGAGATACTTGGAGTCTCTGAAGGTACGATACAGCCTACAAGAACAGTCAGGTTTTTCAATATGAGACTTTTCAATTGACTCCAAGAGGTTGGATGGATGAGCAGAGGACAGGTAGATGTGAGATAAACTATGGAAGTCTCCCCCCACACAGGGAATAGGAGGGCATGAACTGCCCTCAGTGAATGCAAACAGGGAAACAGTCTCAGTTGACTCTGCTTCCAGTGTTGTGTGTACACGTATTGACCGGCAGCGTGAAGTGGCAGGTGGAGGTGAAATGAGAAGCTGCAGATGCAGCGTGCACATCACATGCTTTGTGTGCGTATGATTACTCACATGAATATTACGTGCTGTTTGCAAAAGATTTCAACAGTTAAAATCTAAAATGTCTATGCAGGTTATGTTTGCCTGCACTTAAAAAGCAAGTTAGAACGTCAGCCTCACCCACTTCTAGTTGTGGAGTTGAAGCATCCGTCCAGTTGGAGGACATCTGCAAGTCCTCACCATTAAAAAAGCCATTTTGAAAGAACAAGACCCAAACCACCCAGTTCACTCCGCCTGCAGCCTCCGCCTGCAGACCTGTAACTAACCTGGTTAGTTACAGGTTTCTCTAGTTCAGTGTTTCATTCTCACTTCAAACTTAAAACAAGTGAAATAAACTGAACTTTAAACTGATCAGATGCTCTTCCTGCTGTGTTCACACAGCTTTAAGCTCATCCTGCTGACTTTTTACCTTTTAACTAATAAATCCTGGCACTTCATCCTTCTTTGCCATGAATATTTCCTTTTATTACATTAACAGGAAATTTATAGAAACATCTTATCTGTTGCTGTTTTTGTCTGTTTAGTGACTGTAAACCAAAAGTTATCACATTTTCTTTTTATAGCAAGACTTTTAAAGAAAACACTTTTGAATTTAATATTGAGTTTTGTGCTAAATAATGTAACTAACTGTGAGTAATCATAGGAAATGAGACAATTAATCTCTATTAAAATGTTTAATTGCTGCCCAGCACTAGTTAACATAGATTAAAAATCCTCTAAAGCAGCCTTTCACAAGCCGGGGGTCACTGGATAATCTCTAAGTATCACCAGATCATTGAAAAAAAAAAATTATTAGGGCTGTCAAAATGAACATGTTAATGCAAAGAGAACAATACATGGAATTAAAGCACATTTGTTGTAATGCATTAATGCATAAACAACAAAGTTATAACTCATTCCAGATTAAAAATCTGGATTTGGCTTTAACCCCGTTATCCTCCTTATTTTCTTTTTTCATACGTCTATGCATGAAATCTGCACGGTAACTTCTAACTCATCTTTTAATCATTTTAATGTCAGTTATGATTTCATTATGAGTTCATTGTGATTTTTGCTTTTTTTCTGCCTTTTACTACTTTTTAATGCTTTCTTTGCACCACCTGTAAAGCTTTTAATGTTTTATGTAAAGCACCTCCAACTGTCTTGAAATGTGCTGTAGAAATAATTTTATCTTGCCTGTGAAGATCCTGACACCAACATATGTTATCTGGTTCATGGCTTTAAAAGTTTTTGGCTTAGCGTGGTACTCTGTAAACAGCCAGAACAAACCCGGAGCGAACAGAACTGACCTGATGATAAAAGGGCTGCAAACCTCCATCATGATGCTGCGCTCAGACAGGATGTGGCCCTGCTGGCTGGTGTTCACGACATGTTGCTTCTTCAACACTTTCAGAGCAAAGGAGTGACTGGGATCGCTCCTTACCTGAACCTGAACACACACACACACACACACACACACTGTAGGCATCCATCAGAAACATCTTCAGAGGGTGGTGTAGACGCTCACCAGCTCCACACGGCTGAAGCCTCCCAACCCGAGAGTGGAGACGATTCTCAGATCGCTGAGCGACACGCTGGAGGATAAATCAGCTTCGGCTTGTCGTCTGCTGAGAAGAAGAAAGACACCAAAGTACTTTTCAGTCAGAGCAGGAAAAGGCTTCACATATAAAAAGATGATTTGGTGAATAAGGAATAAAGAAGGGAAGAAAAAAATGACTAAACAAACAAATAATTAAACTGAAAATGACATGAAAATATAAATAAATAGCAGTATTAAAACAAAGTTAAATTAAATAATAGCTGAAAATAACAAAATAGCAAATTTATATGTTTCTCGATAGGAAAAGCTGTTTATTTCAATGTATTTTGAGTGGTAGCCTGGTGGTTACAGAGGTGGGCTTGGGTCTGGAGAACCTGCGTTCAAGTCCCTGGGCTAGCAATTAAAGTAAAAACCACCGTGAGTCCCTGAGCAAAGCCCTCAACCCCCAACTGCTACCTGGGCACTGGAATCTAGCAGTCACTGCTCCAAGCAACTGGGTTAAATGCAGAGAAAGAATTTCCCAGCTTTGGATTAATAAAGTATAATAAATTAAAACTTGTACAATTTTGGTAAATCTGTTTTTTTATTAAGCCATTTTTATATTACTGTATTTTGATTTTTGGCAGTTTTGGTCCTCCATACTCGACTGAAGTTGTGACGTGTTTGATTTTCATTCAGATTATTTCTGATTGTGCTATGGATGAAGGAAATGGAAAATAAAGTTTGGAGGTTTTATGCTCGGCTGAGTCTGCCCACTTTCCAGGTTTTATTTACCTTAAACAGCTGGTTCTGTGTTAGACATTAGCTACAACTTAAATGGAAAAAAGTGATTTAAATTTAAAGTTTTGTCCCAAATATGTTGAAATTGGATTAATTCCTGGTCAGCAGGTTTGAGTCAAATGTTAGAAATGAAAGACGTAAATGAGGGAAAATCTTTAGGTTCAGATGTGAGATGTCCCTGCATTAAATGTTACGGAGGTAAAAACTTTTGTAAGCTGTCATCCATCAGAAACAGGAAGGTATGTGGAACGAGTTCAGCCCTGAATGAAGCTGACTTATTTTTCTCCTGTTTGGTTTGTTAGCATTTACACCTTCACAGGTTTTATCCAGCTGTGAGAAATTATCTCTAAAAGTAGTAAATCCTCACATTTATAATCAAGAGCTGATGTTATTGTTCCTGTAAACAGCCTGATTGTCTCCGTGACGACGCTTTGAAAAGTCAGATGAACTTTATCCTTTCATCCGCATCATCTTACATAAACCTCTGAATGTGAAGCGCATCTGAACTCACGCGGCATTGATGACCTCATCGCTGTCAAGCTGCGCGTCGCTGCCTCCATCCAGTCCTCCAATCAGCTGTTTGAAGGACCTGAGACAGACAGAGGCCTCTGTGAGACAGAACCAGCGTTTCAAACTGAAAATCCACGCTGAACAAAGATCCCGACTCACTCTCTGTCCATGACCAGACATGTGACGTCTCCCACAGCCGTGACGCTGGCGGTGCGGACATCCTCGCTTCAGCAGAGGAAACAAGCTGTCAGTGCTGCTTCTGTTGCACTAAAATCATCTTTTACTCTTTCTACACACAGTTGCCTTCGTTTATTGCACATAATCAACAAGCTTGTCTGTAAACATGGTTAGAGAAATATTGATGATTGCTGTGTTTCACCCCTTCAGAGCCTGCTCCCCAAACCAGTCTCCTTTAGAAAGAGTCTTCACCATCACCTGCTCCACACTGCTCCACACCTGCTGAGAAACTCTCACCTGTGGGGAGGGGGGATCACATACATAACTTTATTTATAAAGCACCTTTAAAACAGCAACAAGGCCATGGCCGCTGCTAGCCATTTGGGTGCCCTAAGCACGGCTGCTTTGTGTGCCCCCCTTTTTTTCAATCTGCAAAATATAATAATACATTCTGCGATGTTTGGGTTAAATTTTTTTAGAAAAATTTGCCATTTTTAATGGGCACCACTAAAATCAGCCCCATGTATAAAATGCTATTAGACCACATAAAAATTTAATTCAAATATTTGTGAAAAGAGATTTTCTTTTCAAAATATTGCGCCATATGCATTAACACAGTCATATCGGTCAGATTTAGAGGGGAAATTAGCCTAAATGGACAAAAATATACGCAATGATGCACAGTTCTCTTAATCTGCTCAAAGTAAAGTTCCAGATGTGGCACAAGACCAGGAGCTTCAGTTTCGTATTATCATGCCGTAGAACTGTAAGGTGAGAAGGTAAAATCTTACTATTTTAACAGTTACTTTTGCATTAACAATGGCACCAAACAATGAATACATAAATAAAAACATAAATTAACCACAATCATAATAATGAAAAGAAAAGAAAGACGTGTGGAATGTCTGAAAAGCTTTGTCTGTCAAGTTTTAAGCAAAATCAAACACAACAGAAAAGAAGATCAGTGGGAGGGACCGGCTCTAATAGTCTGTTAATTATAGTCAACAAACAATATGTTAGATTTGTATTGTTTAAGAATTAAAATACTTCATATTGCAACAGGCTATAACGTATTACTTGTAACTGTCATGTTAAGATGATTAAGACTGAGTAGTGACATTTACAGAGAGTCACTGAACATTTCAGAAGCTTGTTCAATGCAGTGAACAATAACTTGTCTCATGTAAAATCTCTGATTGGCTGGAAGTTAAGGGGGCGGTTCTCTCCATGTTTTCTGTGTGTGTGGAAAGGGGACGGAGTCAGTCGTGTGGCTGATGCTACAGCTGTTAGCGGCTAATAGTCGAGCTTGTTTGTTTGTTTTTGTCTTCCTGTTAATAAAGCTCAAAGGCCCATCAGTGTCTACAGAAGGCTGGTCTGAAAGACAGCACAGAGGCTCTGATCATGGTCACATACCACCAGACTGGATCCCAGCTGTAGGCTGTGGAAAGAGGACTCTAAAAAAG
Organism: Melanotaenia catherinae; assembly: GCA_037177155.1. NCBI lineage: Eukaryota > Metazoa > Chordata > Actinopteri > Atheriniformes > Melanotaeniidae > Melanotaenia > Melanotaenia catherinae. The sequence continues at coordinate 1,504,695 of JBAGKM010000022.1, forward strand.
TCCAGGACATAGTAGCAGGGTGGAAGTACAGACAGGTAGGCCATACCTGGAAGGCCATGACCAGAGTGGCACCAACTGATCCCAGGAACACCATCAGAGATCTTCAGTCTTACGAACTGCTGAGATACTATGAAGAATCCTAAGGGACGGTTTCAGAGACGGGGCTCATGCTTGCTGGTCTCTTTTTCCTGTCCTGTCCACCCCAACTGCTCGAGGAAGATGGTCGCCCTCCCTGAGACGCGTTCTACTGGAAGGTTTCTATTCCTGTTAAAAGGGAGTTTTTCCTTTCCACTGTCGCCCCTTGCAGCTCAGGATGGGAGATTAAATGGAAGTCCATATTCAATGCAATCATTGGTTTTCCTTTACCACGCTATTATTTATTAGGAATTAAATGACTGGATCACAGTGAATTGGCTCGAAATAATTTGTCCAGAAAATGCCCTGAGAGGACGTTGCTGTGAGTTGGTGCTATAAAAATAGAGCTGAATTGAACTGAAGGCTAGTCTCCCAAGATGTCTGCCTTGAGTCTGGGACTCAGACTTGAATCGCACTTAAGTTGCATTTCCAGTGACCTGAGACTCGACTCGGACTCGCGATGTGGAACTCATTAACAATCATAATTTTTTCATGATCTTCTCTGTTTGATCTCCTGTCTGCTGTCATTTCTCCAGAGATAACGCTGACGTAACGTCACACACACATCAAAACATTGGCAGCTCTGGTGAAAGCAGCTGCTGCTGCAGCGCCTGTAACTTTTGGGTATTGAAAACTTAATAAAAAGGGACCAGTATAGGGGAGGGGAAACAGCCCGATGTTCTTTATGTGTGTACACAGCTTTAAATAACTTTAATCTCATTCTGGATTAAACTAAACCAGTAGCATGAGTGATGATTAAAGCTAATCTAAGAATAAGCTGATTCATAAACTAATCACTCAGAGGGGAAGGTTTAACTTCTGGAGGAGTAATCCAGTGATTTTCTCCATCACCAGTATTAAACCAATTTCCTCTGATTTCTGCCTTTTCAATGCCAGTTTCTTCCAAAACGTCTAAAAGCAGCTATAATATAAGAGAAGTGATGTATAAACATGAGAAGTGTGGAACAAATATCAGTGACTTACCTGAAGCTGTTCATTTTTATTCATGTTTGTTCACAGCAAATATCACAGTTTTCTTTTGTTTTGTTTTTTCTGTTGAAGTTTTATGGTTTTTAAATAATAACGTAGTTTGGCACAACTGGTTTGAATAACATCTTTTAAAAAACTAAAATTACCTCTTTTTTTTTTTTTACCTCTGCCTTTATTTTAAAATTCATGGTAGTGCCTGGTGTTTTTGACTCTAATCCGGGTTTTTATTATCACCAGGTTTGCTTAGATTAATCCAGGTCACATAGCCTCAGACTAACAACCTTAAACTGAGATTAGGAAATGGCTTAGTCTCAGACTTAAATGTGCCATTTTAACTGGTTTAGATTAAGATCCAGTTCTGGTTTACTCTACACCCTGCCTCTGAAGCCGGCCCTGGAGCTCCCTGGCCTGAGCCATGGAAATATGTGCGAGAGATATTGAAATGAAGCCTTAATCATAACCATGATGGCAAAAAACAAAAGCACTAATAATAATTTTAATGTCTGTAATTATAAAAAATGAAGAGCAGTGAATCTGACCACCTCCATAGCCTGATAAATCTGTCTTCCTCACCTGTCCTTCACTGATGATGAAGAATGTGTCTCCAGAAGCTCCCTGACGGATGATGTACTCTCCATCTCTGTAAAGAGTCTGACAGAGGGGAGGTTATCTGATTACTGAACGGTCAGAAGGAGAAACCTGAACAGCAGAACCATGTCGGAAGTTCCCACCTCCTCCAAAGCATCCGCCAGTTTACTGAGAACGTCCTCGGGTAGCGTCTGGAAGGAAGGAACGCTGTGAGGAGAGTTCACAGTGAGACGTGAGTCATGAACACAGCTGGAAGCAGCGACGTGACGAGCTGATGGCGAGCAGATACCTGCGCAGGAAGTCGATGTACTGGGACAGCTTGATGAGACCAGTTCTCATCATGATGGTCTGGAAACACTGCCGGTCGATGGCCCAGAGCTTGATGTCAGTCAGGGCTGAAGATGATGAGAAAATGTTTATTAGAAATCCCAATTAATTCCCTCATCTCTGCCCAGCATGATCAGAGAAGTAGTTTATCTACAGGTTCCAGGAAGTCTGCTCACTTCCTGCTGTCCTGGTTGGGGTTGAAAAGTCAGTCTCTACCCTTCTGGTGGAGTATTTCAAGCCTATTTTTCAGAGGTGGAAATAAATAGGAGATAAAAAGATTGAAGGTGGATTGGGACAGTGGGCAGGTGTCCAACCTGTGAACACAAGCTCTGGAAAGCGACCACAGACACAGAAGGCGGAAATCAGCTTCGTCCAAGGCCGCCTGGGCTCTCTCTCTCTTAGGGATGTGATGAGTTCAGTCATCCAGGAGGGACATGTAATCACACCCAGGGGAAGGAGCCGAGGCAGAGCCAAGATGCTTCAGATATTATTCCCAACTGTGAGATGGCAGCGTGTTAAAGGATTAATGCATCAAACTACTCCTGCCACGTCGTAGGTGTTTGGATGTTAATCAATCTCATTACACATAAACATAGATAAATGTAGTTTTTTTTTTTAATTTTCTAGGATTTATTGAGAAACTTTTAAAGGTGCAGCGTGTAGAAAAAACATTTAATAAATCGTCTAAACTGTGTTTCTTTTTGTTTCTTCAAGTTTCAAGTTGTTTTTTTGTCACATGCACATCCAAGATGGCAGTGAAATACAGTTCTACACGCATCCCAGGCTGTACACAGATATTTACCACTAGTAAAAAACAAAAACTACACGGTAATAAACTAAAAAGACACAAGTGCAATAAAGTGCTGCTATACAGGCTGAAATATGCATATATAATATTTACAATGTGAGTGTAAGTAGAGACTTCAGTTGTTTTTTTTTAAATTCTCTTAGCTACCATATTTGTGCCACTATTTTTACTACGGTGTCTCTGAATGGACAAACAGCTCTGTGTAAAAATGCGGTAGCAGCTTTGTTTGCTAGGTGCTAGAACAGTGGTTCTCAAACATGTCACGTATCACCTCAGATATATCTGGCTCAATGGTTTGAATTTAATAATGTCTGTAATTTACAGATTACTCTGAGCGAGCATGAGGGCCACCAGTGCTAACATACCAGTTTCTGAACTATGGAGCTAGAGCACCGTTTGGGATATGTAATGTTTTAAAAGCACCATAAAAGAAGAAGTACACATGTACACAACACTGAAGCAGTTACCTGTTGTGCAGCCATCGCTGCACCTGAGGCCACTGGATCCACTCAGATAAAAACATCTGGCTGAACCACCGTTCATTCACAACATGCTGTAGACATCTTTACCACTAGATGTCAGTCATTTTTGCACACTGCATCTTTTAAAGTTTTCTGCAGGTAAAACTCATCCTGTCATGCGATCCTCATGTTTGATGTTATTTTAGCCATAATGTTCAGTCTCAGGAGAAACTGGTTCATGCACACGACCCCCTGTAGCTGTGTTATTAGACAGAAAGATTTGAAAAATGCCATCAAAGCTTTAATCTGGCGGCCGGGTTCATCCTGCTGAGCTCGTCCACCATCAGCTCTCAGGATCTCTCAGATCTTATGAAGAAAAAAAAACCAAGCCGAAGCAAAAGGTGACCACTAACTGCTTTACTCCGCTTCCCTGCCTGCTTCTGTGTTGCCACGGCAACATCAGGCGTCAACCCACATCCATCATGCTTATTTACATGTTTACTATTCCTTTCTACACCCTGACTGACCTCCCCTCCCACACACACACACACACACACACACACATTGATCCTCCACTCTTCATTATCCCACGCCATGAACACAATAAAGCTAAATTCCTGTGGAGTTTTCCAGCAGTAAATAATATTTTACATCCTCGTGTGTCCAACAACGCTCACAGTCATGAGAATATTTGAACAACCTCAGTCTGTTCTGATTGGTCAGCTGATTGATTCAAAACAAAGGTGTGCAGCCAGCTCCTCTGGACTCCAGGCTTTATAATCAGGAAAAATGCCTGATAAGATCATAAAAGTGTGAGTTTTTGGCTTTATTTAGATGCTGTAACACTTCGTTTTGTGGATTTCTGCATTAAACATCAGCTGCTTAATTTTTACTTCAGTTTTATTGCCTTGCTTTTTCAAATTGCTTTGAAAGCTTTCAAACTGATTTGACAAAGCAGATTTCTGCAGCTCTTAGAAATATTTTCTCTTTCACTGAAGGACACTGAGCAGCACAAAGACAGACTGAAAGCAGCAGATGGAGGCGGGAGAAGGTGGAGAAGTAACAACTAAAGAAATCCTCGTCTCAACCAAAGATGTGAACGATGTACAAAAATTATTTTTGAGCAAAGTGTTGAAAATAGGGTTTTATCAGAGTGATAAACAAACCAACAGAAATCATTTAAACATTTCTTTTTAAGGTTGATCCACCACCTGAAGATCTGCTTTCAAAAGCAGAGGCAGAGTAAACAGACAGTGTTACAGCAGAGGTGAAGGAAGCTGCACCAACAAGGTCAAGTCTGACAGACATTTAGGAGGTTTCTCTTTCATGCCTTCCCTGTTCTAAACTCTGGTTATAGCTGCATGACACAATACACCCTCTTTCAGTTCTAACATCAGGACATCAGCTGGTCCGTAGCAGGACTTAAATACAACCGTCTTGTCGTCTGTTTAGACGCAGCTTTGCTAACAAAAGTCGAGCTGCCACGTTTTTTTTTTTTTGTCTCCTTCAACCCCTCCCAACAAGCCACAATGGTTCAGTCTTTTTCTAATGAGACTGTCATGAACTTTATCATCTAACCTGCTCACTGAGGCCTGGAGAGTCCCAGATGCCTTCCCCCGTTAGCATTAACTCCTATTGAAGCAATAAGAGCGGACTTACTTTTCACACACTGCTTCTGGATTTTATTTCCTGTGAGCAGTTCAGGATTCATTCATTCATGTTTTAGTCTTTTGTCATTTTCCAGGTAATGTTAGGAGCAGAAATGACAACTCCATGTATTGACTTCCTACTGAATCAATGTCAAATTCTGGTCTTTCAGGGCTGCTGTACTGCAGGTTTAACAAGTTTCCTTTATGCACACCTGATCAAGTTAAATGCATCTCCCCAACAGCTTGTTGTCATGTTCTGTGAAGCCTGTTAATGATCCATTAAATTAAGTTGTGGAGTATGGAAACATCTAAAACCTGCAGGAGTTGGACATCCCTGTCCCATTGGCATTGTTTCTGTGGTGCCGGCCGGAAACTTAAACATGTGCATTATTAAACCAGTTGCACTTATTTAATACATTTGGATGACATCAGGTTGTCTCTTCTGCTCCTTATTAATATAAATGTGCATTTTGGATTAATTGGATTAAAGTAATCCTCTTCTCACGGCCCCTAATGGGATCTGTAAGAACTCAGCATCTGTACCAGCCAAGAAGTATTCCTAACCAGTTTTGATCACTTTAATAGTTGCCATGGTTACAGCCTCCTGCTGCCGGGAGGGGCTCTGGAGGGAGAGCTGAAGCACAGCAGAGAGGAAGGGGGAGGAGCCTAAGTCATTTAAGGCATAAAAATACAACTTTGAAACTGTTCTGTAATATCCATGTTTATCCATAACTAGAATAAAATGATTGATTACACACGTGTGACCAATCATTGAGTCAGTTTCAGCTTCAAACCTTTCTTGTGGTTATTTGTAGGTAAACTGAGGAAACGGCTGCAGACAGAAACCCAACATCGTGCTGCTGTATTGTGTAAACATGAGGGTGAAGCCATATTTAACAAACTCTGGGTTTTTCTGTGTTGAGGTAAAGCAGAATGTTGCTGAATTTCCCGTCATAAACACAGAGGTGACCTTCACCGACGGGAAGGACCGCTCTCAGTAATAACAGGAATTTATTTTGATCCTCAGCTGACGTGAACAATCACACTGTCGTGAGAAAACGATAAGCCTTCCTCTCCAGAGTGATGGGCTTGTCTGTGAGGACACCTGGGCTGCTGGATGAGGTGTGTAAAAGTGTGTGTGTCTACCTGTTATGCTCGCTGTGCGTGTGCAGTTGTACAGGATGGCCAGCTCTCCAAACACCTTTCCTGGTCCAATCGTGCACACTTTGTTTCCTTGTTTAGTCACATCCACCAACCCCTCTGTAAACACACAAACACACTCCATAATGAATGAATCTGAGCAAACACTCACGCAGCTGCTGCTTCTCCCTGATTCTCCTTTAAAAGTTCATACCTCCACATACAATCACTGCAGAGCCATGATGGCGTGGAACAACAACAAAGACGTTTCTAACATAAGGAAATATTTAGGGATCCAGAATATGACTTTTTCCTAAATCCTTTAACTAGTTTTTGAGTAATTGTTGATGCAGATACAGACATATGATCATAAACTCATTATGTTTAGCTCAGACATTATTTATTATGATTAACTGAACTTAGAATCACTTGGGAAAAAATGAAAGAACAACTTTAGATTTCATTCTCTTCACCAGGTCCATCTTCTAGTACTGGGTCGGACCTTTTTAATCCTGGTGTGATAGGTGGAAGCAGCTGCTCTACTGGACTGAGATCTGGTGGCTGTGGAGGCCGTTGGAGTCCAGTGAACTCATCGTCATGTTCTAGAAA
>JBAGKM010000022.1:1520477-1531310 GCA_037177155.1 Melanotaenia catherinae
CCTGATCCTACCCTAAACCATCACAGAACCCTGATCCAACCCCAAACCATCACAGAACCCTGATCCACCTCAAACCATCACAGAACCCTGATCCACCACAAACCATCACAGAACCCTGATCCACCTCAAACCACCGCAGAACGCTGATCCTACCCCAAACCATCACAGAACCCTGATCCACCACAAACCATCACAGAACCCTGATCCTACCCCAAACCATCACAGAACCCTGATCCACCTCAGACCATCACAGAATCCTGATCCAACCCCAAACCATCACAGAACCCTGATCCACCACAAACCATCACAGAACCCTGATCCTACCCTAAACCATCACAGAACCCTGATCCAACCCCAAACCATCACAGAACCCTGATCCACCTCAAACCAACACAGAACCCTGATCCAACCCCAAACCATCACAAAACCCTGATCCACCACAAACCATCACAGAACCCTGATCCAATCCCAAACCATCACAAAACCCTGATCCACCACAAACCATCACAGAATCTCGATCCACCCCAAACCACCACAGAACTCTGATCCACCACAAACCATCACAGAATCCTGATCCTACCCCAAACCATCACAAAACCCTGATCCACCACAAACCATCACAGAACCCTGATCCAACCCCAAACCATCACAAAACCCTGATCCACCACAAACCATCACAGAACCCTGATCCTACCCCAAACCTTCACAAAACCCTGATCCACCACAAACCATCACAGAACCCTGATCCACCTCAAACCATCACAGAACCCTGATCCAACCCCAAACCATCACAGAATCCTGATCCTACCCCAAACCATCACAGAACCCTGATCCACCCCAAACCATCTCAGAACCCTGATCCACCACAAACCATCACAAAACCCTGATCCAACCCCAAACCATCACAGAATCCTGATCCTACCCCAAACCATCAAAGAACCCTGATCCACCCCAAACCATCACAGAATCCTGATCCAACCCCAAACCATCACAAAACCCTGATCCACCCCAAACCATCTCAGAACCCTGATCCAACCTCAAACCACCACAGAACCCTGATCCACCTCAAACCACCACAGAACCCTGATCCACCTCAAACCATTCCAGAACCCTGATCCAACCACAAACCATCACAGAACCCTGATCCACCCACAAACCACCACGGAACCCTGATCCAACCACAAACCATCACAGAACCCTGATCCAACCACAAACCATCACAGAACCCTGATCCAACATCAAATCATAACAGAACCCTGATCCACCTCAAACCACCACAGAACCCTGATCCACCTCAAACCACCACAGAACCCTGAACCTACCCTAAACCACCACAGAACCCTGATCCACCCACAAACCACCACAGAACCCTGATCCACCCACAAACCATCACAGAACCCTGATCCACCTCAAACCACCACAGAACCCTGAACCTACCCCAAACCACCACAGAACCCTGATCCAACCACAAACCATCACAGAACCCTGATCCACCTCAAACCACCACAGAACCCTGATCCACCCCAAACCACCACAGAACCCTGATCCACCCACAAACCATCACAGAACCCTGATCCACCCCAAACCATAACAGAACCCTGATCCACCCCAAACCATCACAGAATGAATGCGGGTTCTGGATGTACGTCCGTCTCAGGGATCATTGTGTTCAGCTTAGACTAGAAAAACATCCTGATTATTCTTTTTATTCAAACTTTGTTACATGTTTAATTTTATGATATTTTAATGCATTATATTTGATCAGTTATTAAAAAGTGGCAGTGACATGTAAAAATCATAGATTCATATATAAAATATTTATAAACTGAATATTAATCAATGAAATGAAGGTGATGAGAAAAAACATTAAATATATTGTGTTCCCACAACAACAATATTTTTTGTCATTCTTTTACTTAATTTGGGGTTGAAATGTTTAAGCTGCATCACAATAATAAAAAAAAAAATGATATAAATCTATAAATATTTCTTGTTGAGTGCTTTGATTACTTTTAGTATAATTTTATTGTTTTTTTCTGTAAATCAGAGTAAATATTTAATTCTTCTGCAGTAACATGAAGATGAATAATTAGGTGTGTTTAATGTTCCCTTCCAGAAGATTATATCATGTACTCACTGTTTCTGTCAGTTTTGGTGGATCATTAAATGCAGCAGGAGTCCAGTCCAGGGTCCAGTCCTGAGGAGGAAGTCCGGTTCTCAGATCCAGTTTACTCTGCGCTTTGTTTATGCGAGCAGGAAAAAATAAATAAATAAATCACAAGGAAAAAACATATCGATCCTGCCGGTTCTGCCCAGTGATGTCTGATGAAAAACCAACAGCAGCGACCAACCCGAGTCTGAATGAAACGCGCTGCACGCGGACACAGGCACGCGCAGCTGAGTTTGACAGCGCTGCTACAGAATTACAGATACGTCTCTCTTTTTAAGATAAAATCTAAACAAATAAACCGAACACCACATATCTGCTGAAAGTCTTTTCAAATAGGCTTTATCTAATTTGATGTAACTAACATCTGCATGACAGATTGGGACAACTTAGATTTTTAGGATTTTGTGGTGCAAGTTTGATGTGAGTGCTGCATGTAATATAGCTGACTGGTTTTCTGCTGCTAATTGTCACATAAAAATAAATCTCAAATAAATTATTCTGGTTATGTAAAGATTACATAATGAAAACGGCAACCACTTATAAGTTTCACAGCATAAATTAAAAAAAAGAAAAAAGAAAAAAAAAAGAAAAGGAAAGGAAAAAGCCATAACATACTCCTGTGGTGAAACTCTCCAGAATGTACTGATGATATAAAATTTAAAGATAAAAAAGTAAAAAGGTCAAAGAAATAAGCCTTCATTCTCTTTAATGTGAGATACTTAATTATATTAATATTAATGACAGTACATTGATCCAGCCACATTATTTCAACCCATTTTCATTTGCTCTCATTGAACATTCATTAAACTTGGTTGAAATTTGCACTTGAACACTTTTTTTAATGTACAAGTTTCTCAGTCAGGTTAAAAATAAAAAGAAAATGATTTAAAGTCATTCATCACGCCAGACAATGTAACTTAAAAAGCATCACGAATCTGCTTTTTAAAATTTGTTTAATTTGCTTACACAAGATTATTTCACCATTTGATCACAAAATTTATTCATGAGACTTAATAAAACATTTAAAGAAAAACATATAAATAAAACTTTTATAAATAAAAGTTTTTATATGAACTTTTTAAAATACTTTATATCCCACGGAAATGTGTACATTTTCTAATAAGATGTGTGTTATTTTACAAATATTACGTACCGGTAGCTTTTTCTTTTTTATTTGATTGTTTCTGTTTTTGCTTTGATTTCTGGTGCCCTGCGTTGTAGTACCGCTCCCTGTCGCTGGGGGCAACAGCGCGCCAACACACACCAAGACAACACTTCCTCTTCCGGTTCAGTCGCTGAACACAACAACAATGGCGGCTAACGGAGAAAGAAACCCGCAACTCGGCAAGCTGGAATTGTATCCTTCACTTTCAGCTGTAGGAGGAACGTTTTTAGCTTTGGGCTAATTTCTGTCGGTCAGTTCAAGCCGGGCTCGGTTCTGTTTCTGCTCAGCTTCACTTTAATGTGTTGAATTGTGTGTAATGACAGGTTCGGTGTTGGTTCTGAAACAGAGATTATTTCCTCCTTCATTATCTTGAGTTTTCCTTTTCTGTCTGGCATGATAAAGGTTTGACATCTTAGAAAATTTTAGAAAGATGCTGTTTTTTTTATAGCTTACGTCTTTATTCTCACATTAGGCACTGTGTTAAATCCTGGATTATCCATGTGTAACGGTGCATGCTGAACTCATCTTGTCAGACTGAAGCAGAACATCTGGAGTTAAATCTGCTTGGGAACGTGTGCTGAAAGTAGCTTGATTGGTGGGAGGAGGCTGCATCTCATCCTCATACAGTAATTATTTTTTTAATAAAAACTTTAAACTTCTTCTCCCCCTTGGCTGTTTTGGAAACCCCATAAAAGTGATTTTTAAACATGCTGCAGATGTTGTGTACTCCAGTCTTCCTTGACCGTCCTGCAGCTCTCTGGATGTCCCGTTCCCGTCATCCCGCGAGGCCGTCATCGCTCTGCGGTCCCTGTCACCGGATCGAGAGCCGAGGAAAGGCGGCATCAGCAAACAGCTGAGCGTGAGCGGCAGCACATTGTCTGTGTGAGACTCTCCTCCTTCCTCATGAGTCAGTCTGAGGTCCGTGGCTTTCCTCTGAAGGTGTGTGTCGCTGTGTTTCAGGAGGTGGAGCGCAGACGAAGCTCGAATCCTCAGAGTGTCCGTCAACTCATTTCTGGATCATCTGTCGCTCGTTGTGGAGACCATGGAAATGTTCGGCCCACCTGTTACCCAGTAATGACTCAGGACTGGTTTTAGTTCATTCTCCTTCCTCAGGAGGAAAATAAAGCCGACAACTCACAGCTTAAACTGTAAAATTTGGTTAGTTGAATATCTGCAACTGCTTGAATGTTTTTTCAGTTTTTAATTTATATCTGAAAAGGTGTGTCACGAAAAATTCCAACAGGACTCCGACATCATACAGAGATTGTTTATTTATAAAAAGCTCACTGGAAATGTTGCAGACACCTCACCGGTGTTTCTTTTGTACAAAAAAATAAAAAAAGGTTTTCGTTTTCTAATAAAAGAAAGAAATTTTATGGCTGAAGTTGTTTTTTTTAGGAATGCATCAGTAAAAATTATTTTCTGATGATGTTTTTTTTTAAATAATGTACTAAATAGAACTTTGTCATTGCAACGAAATGACAAAATTTTGTAATTAAATAAATAAATAGATGTTAATAAAGAAAAGAAAATCTCACCTCATATCAAATCAGTGATCAGCCCACATGTTTAACACCAACGTTTGCAGTTTTTCACAGAAGAAATTCTGAGACACTGATTGTAATCTCTGGTGTTCACATTTTCCTCGGTTTAAACGTGTGTTAACTAAACCAATAAACTCATCATCTACTCCTAAAATCTGTATATTTCAAGCACATCTGTAATATCTTCTGAGGTCACAGACTTTTGGTATCCTGTTTGAATTAGTAAAAAAAACAGCCTGTAAGTGTTTCTGACTGACTGTTAGAAACAGCTTTCCCATTGGTCCAGTAGGGGGCGCTCTGGTGTAAGTTTGACGTCGTGAAGGCCTCAGTGATAAATTAAGCTCAGGTTAATTTACTGATGCTGCAAAAATGGAGGAAACTTGTGAGCAAAGCCTTCGTGCAGACACCACAGCCATCAGTTTATTCCATCGTCGGTGTTAAAACAGCTCATTTAAAGCGGCGTTCCACCAGTTCACCCGTCACAAGTCCAACCACATGTGGGCTTTGTGAAGTGACTGAAGCGGTGCGTTGTATGTATTCTGTGCAGAAATCTTGAAGTGTGAGAGGTGAAACGAGCTTGTTTATATGAGCGTAACATGATAACGTGTTTCTGGAAGCCTGTGGGGACTCCGGTTGGGCCTCTCGCTTGCTGTCGTCTGGGTGGGTGCTTGCTCGTCCCTGTGGTGGGCTGCCTCGGTTCCAGGTTGCTGCTGGTTGCCAGGTCTTGCCTGCCTCTGATCCTTGGAGGGGGAGCGGTTACATTTGCTCGATGGCCTTTATCAGTGTTGTCCTGCAGGTTTAATCACCACCAGCTACAGTTGTGTTCTTATACGCTTGTTGCTAGTGTTGTTCTTCGTGTTTCTCTCTTTGTCTTTTTGCAGGTGCTCCTGATGATTGTCTGCTTTGTCTTCTTACTCAGGCTGGAGGATGTTTTCTGCTAAGTTTCTTCACAGGTGTAGCAGCTGGTTTTGCTGGTCTTCTGTTTTGGGTTAAGATTGTGAGGTTCATTTTTATCTTTGTCTCTTTTATCCTCACTCTCCATTCTCACCCTTCTTTCCGCCATTAGAACCAACATTAGTGAGTAAATCAGCAACATCCAAATAAAAGTAATGAACCTCAGTGACAAGGAGGACCTAACATCCATAAAACTCCGCTTGGCAAAGTAAATCTGGCACAACCACCATGTTGTTTGCTAAGAAACTGGACAGAAGCAGGTTAATCATTTATAATAATCAAAAGAAAAATTCTCATTTCCGCTTAGAGATCTAATAAAACATTAAATTACTTTTTTAGCTCATCTCTTTCTTCTCTTACATGAATTATAGAAACTATGATGGATTTATTAAAACTCATCCAAATCTTTAAAATCAGTTTGATGCTGTTTTTATGTTTAAAATAATTCTACAAATGCCTAAATTATTCATTTTCTTCCACTGAATTCCTATTTTACAATAAAAAGTGAGTCTGCACCTTACTGGCACTGTATATAGACAGTAAATTTACATCAAATTTAGGCATGTGACTGCCAGACCGTGGACTTCAAAGGCTGAAATATGCATAAACAAATATACAAATAAACTAATTCTAGGTCTTTATGTGTGTATTCATATTCACTCTGCCACATTCTGGAGATAAAACAGATCACAGACACGTCATGAAAGCGGCTGCAGCACTGAGTCCGTTTATCTCTTCCTGTCAGCCGTGTTTCCTCCTCTTCCTCATACATCATCCTCAGAAGTCGTCGTCATCACATATGTCCAGATACACGTCAAAGGCCTCTCGGTTGCAGTTCCCGTCCGGGGTGAACACGTACTTGTGGAAGGTCCCGTCCACACAGATGGCTGCGGAAGACAGAAAACTTCACCTGAAGGTCAAACACTAACAAACCTTTATTTTAGACAGATTTCAACATCCAGATCATCTTTTGGTCATAATTCAAGTCAAAGATCTGCAGCTTTAAAATGTTGGATGCATTTCCTGCTCTCATATTTCTGTAAATTAACTGATGTTTAATGTTCTGTTGGCTAAAATGATCCGTTTGAGAGCATCACATTGAAGGATTGGATCTCCTTTCCTTAGAATTTAAAGGGTGCAACGGTCCAATCATGGCAGCTGGTTTCCACTGAAGAAGAGGAGAAACCAGTCCAGCTGCATCCAACAATAAAACCATGAACAGCACGTGGATCTGAACACATTTCCTCACCGATGACTGAGTTCACGTTCTTGGACGTGTTCTTTCCAAAAGCGCAGATGCAGGCGCACTCGGCCGGCACCGTGAAGCTGGCGAGTGACCACTGGCTGTCCACGTACTGGCCAATCACAGGGCCCACCTTCCCAACACGCGCCAGCCTGTGGGGGAGGAGCAGAGACACGTTTAGCCCCCACGTTTAGGGTGTGGGTGGAAAAGGATGTGATGGGGGGTCTTACGCTGAGCGGCGGTTGAGTTTGGTGTCTTTTAAAGCAAAGATGTGGACGGTGCCTTTGTCGCTGGAGGCGCAGAGGAAGGACGAGTCGTGGCTGAAGTTGATGCTGAAAATATGAACACAAAGACGATGAGGGCGCCTCATCAAACAGTCCGTCCCAAAGTCAGAAACATTCAAGGGGTCTGTTCACTCTTTTTTATGTTCCGTATCCACAATCCACAAGAACCAAACCTAGAAGATGGAGTTGACTGTGAGCCTGGTCTTTCCCACACAGCGGCACTTCCAGCCGTCTGTCGGTAAGCGGCACAGCCCTGAACGGACAGCAGGGGCCTTCTCCAGGGCGGGATGTTCATTTAGGAAAACGTGAACATTAACAAGGACTGGTAACTAGTCTATGCACCTTAAAAGTGGGGGGGGGGCCACTCTTCTACGCTCCGATAGTTATACGAGCGTGCACGTGTCTGTGGGTCAGTTACTCCAAACCTGGACCTCAAACAACAAGAGACTTGAAAATGGTGGGAATGCGTACCAGTAGAGGGTGGCCGGGTCGGTTCCTCTGCGCAGCTCCACCAGCTTGTCTCTGGTCGTGGTATCAAACAGCCGGATCAGGGTTCCTTTACGGGAGGCGGACGCTGCAACGCTGCCGGGCTGGTTCAGCGCCACGCAGGCGATCTCGCTCTGGTGGGCGTTGATGGTGAACGGGGCGGATGATGTGCCGGGTTTGGTGTTGGACAGGTCCTGAAAGGAAACCAGGTTTTTACGGCTCAGACATTCTGATCAGAGATGAACTTGTTTCTGAGTGTTGGGACTTACAACCAGCTGCAGGCTGCCGCATTTATGGCCTGGAAAGACCAGCAGCTGCTTCTCAAGACTGGGACATAAGTCACACAGACCTGCAGGGGGAAGTTCAGCGTTAGCAGCAGGACGTGATGGAAGAACCAGAGGAAGGCTGCGTCCTCACCTTTGGGGTTATCTCTGGTGTCAAACTCAAAAAGTTTAACAGGGTTGTCTGGAAAACTGTACACATAGATCCTGTTCTTCAATACAATGATGATCCTGCAAGAAAAGGACATGAAATGTTCACGTTTCACGTTGCCGTAAACAGAGGAAGCAACGATGGGAGGAAACGCACTTGTCGTGTCTCATGCAAACAGCCAGAACAGGTTTGGTGAAGGTGAACTCCAGCACCAGCTTGTCTTTGGGGTCCCGGGACTCTCGCGCATCGTCCCAGACCAGAACTGAAGCAAACACGACAGAAGATCACAGTCAGGTTTAAAAGACGCCTTGAAGCCGAAATTTACACCTTTCTGATGGGAAAAATGTTCCAAGCTGAGCTTGAAGTTGTTACCCGTTAATCTGACTCACCGGATATTTCTGAGAACTTGGGATTGACTCCACCTCCAACTATGGCCAGCAGGTTGGAGCGATGCAGCATGGAGCAGAGGGCCACACTGCCCACCTGCTCATGGTCTGCAAAACACAGCAAGTCAGGCTGAGAGGGGTCGATTTTCCTCTGATCACCACACACAAGATGAAATAATAAGCAGCTGAGATGCTGCTCTCTGAAATAAAACAAAATCTAAATTTTCAAATTAAATAATGCCCATACGTTTAGTAAATATATAAAATATGGAAATAAACAATGCTGCAGTTCATTCATTATTTATAAAATTGTGGAAAAAAGATCAACCATGTCTGAATTTTAGGGAAAAGAAATTCATCACAATAAAATTATAATAAAAAATCTGAAACAAATATAATAAACGTGTAATATATTATATAAACATAATATTTTAATAGCAGAATCATTTTAATATTAAAAGAAATGGGGAGAAAAATGTTTAAATAAAAAAATCTAATTATTTATCAATGTGAAATAGAATCTCCCATATTAAAAATAGAATATCCCATATTAAAAATAGAATCTCCCATATTAAAAATAGAATATCTCATATTAAAAATAGAATCTCCCATATTAAAAATAGAATCTCCCATATTAAAAATAGAATATCCCATATTATCAAACTATAAATATATTTACTGTAAAAAAAATCCCATTAAACATTGTGTACATGATGAAATTTACAATAAATATTAAAATTCATGTATCCATAATTGAATATGTGTGTATATTCATGAGTCTGTATCCTGACACTCTAATTTTGCTGTAAAGTTTTGTACTATGACAATAAATGATCGTATCTTCAACATCTTTAGGCACAGATGTGAAGAAACGTAATGTCTGAAAGTTTCCTGCAGCAGGAAGTGGACTCACCCAGATGACCCTTCTCCATCAGTGGCTCCACGTTGTAGATCCTCACCCCGGTTTCCATCGCACAGCAGAAGCAGCCTGGTGGAGGTAAAGAGAAGCATTTCTGTGGGTTAAATGTCAGGAAATGCTTCAGTTTTCACTGGAGATCCTTAAAATGCCACAAACATAAGATGAACTACACAATCCCTGAAGTTTCCCTTCATGATTTAGTAGGGCTGCGAGATAAATCACTTTTATTGATGCATTTCCCTCCTTTAATCTGTACTGCAAACGTTCTCTTTGAAGCTTTTGTAGTTAGCAGCGGGCTCAGTCCTCCCTGTCTCCTCCCAGAGGGACACACACACCGTGCACACACTCCAAGTTAACACAGCAGCTAGAAGGTCATCCCCAAACAGCCTGATGATGGAGCCATCAACTTTTTCACCCAAATCTCCAAGAAGCCAAGGTTTAGTTTAGCAGAGTAAAGTCCTCCCACTTGTTACTGGTTAAACTGGAATAAAACCAGTTGACCAGAACGCACAGAAGTTCTGAGACCCCAGAACACAATCTGAGCCTGAACTGTTTCTGTCTGAAAGCACTAACATATTTACAGTGAAGTGAGCCGTCACAGGCGCCTGGAATTTAGCTGTGCAGTAAAACCACAGTGAGAAATGCTGCTATGAGATTAGGCAGCTTCAGCCCACAAACTCCCGAAGAGAGACGAATAACAGCCGGGTGAATGTTCTCAGTGGGTCCTGTATGATGAGAAACGATCTTGATGCAGTCACGATGCACATCGCTATGCAAAATATACAGCGTTCTATATGGTAGAAAAGCCAGATGTACTCACGTTACTTACATGGCTTTTTTTTGTTGTTATTTTTTTTTTTAAATATTTAGACTTTACATTTGCATGCAAAAGCATTACATATAATGTTGTTTCTAATAAGTTTCATATGTTTTTAAAAAGAAAAGAAAAGTCATTTAAAATCAGATTTAGTTTGAAAAGTAAAGATTGTCTTATAGGCCACACTGTCCAGCCCTCTGAAGCAAACAAAGGCCTGAAACTGAACACTTCTCCACACCTGGCAGCCGGTACCTGACAGCAGAAACTGTGAAACACACAACACTACCAACTAAACTCTCAACTTTTACACATAAGCTGAAATAAGAGGTTACAAGGTTGGATTTCTTTATCACACTGAAATATACAGGACTGTCTCAGAAAATTAGAATATTGTGAAAAAGTTCTTTATTTCCTGTAATGCAATTAAAAAACA
>JBAGKM010000022.1:1588844-1601560 GCA_037177155.1 Melanotaenia catherinae
AGTAATAAATTCTGCTTTCTTCTTCTGGTCGACCTTTATGCTGCTACATCTATTCATACATTCATTTTACATCATTTTACCTCACAACAGCTGAGGCTGGAAACATCATGTCTGCATGTGGACTGGGGTTAAAAGCTCCTGCTGCTACAGGCTGGTTTAATTAATAGCTTGGAGTTTAAGGGCAGAGCAGATATAAACGATGGGTGGACGAAAATGGATAACTGACTGGAGCAAAGTTAAGCAACATTATTGGTGTTAAGGGAGAACAAACCTTGAACTTCCGCCCTCAGAGTTCACATCCCAATCTAGTTCTAAAGCCGACCGGCCTTCTCCCCCAGTCAGAAACATTTCCACATCTGTTGTGTGAGTAGAAATGTCGACGCTCGTCCTGTAACGGGGAACAGTTGAGTTTCATGTGTGCGGCTGTCGGGAGTCACACGGACCCCCCTGCACGGCGCCGCTCATCCTGCACATTAGCGAGCACCAGACAGTCCATGGAAGTGTTGAGTGCTCCACGTCCCTCATGACAATAAAAACAGCAAAAACATCTTTCATCTGCCTCCTCATCACACATTTCAGACGTTTATACAGCCTGAAATATTCAGCAGCAGTCCCTCACCTCCTGATTCGGTTTGGAAGGGAGGGAAATCTCACCGGGTTACCAAACAAAAGGGTAAATGATTACATTTAAAAATAATTAACAGATGGGCACAGGCTGGGGGAAAGAAAAAAAATATGATTTTCTACAAATGATTGCATTCTCTCTCCCCTTTGGTGAGAAAAGAAGATTCAAGAACACTTTTAAATAATTTGTTCAATTTGTTCCACAGCCAAAGAAATGCAGCTTGCTGGAAATTCAGATTCATTAAAACTTAATTAATATGCATCATTATGTAAATGAGGTTGCAGTTAATGAGTTCTTAAAAGAAGCCTTCCTTAATTAGTTCACTTTTAATGGCATCATCATTTATCTTTTTCTTTGAAGCAGAGTGACGGAAGTAGCCGCTCCCAAAAGTACATCCAAATTTTTGCATTTTTAAATTATTCTTATTTAGTTCATTTTATATGATTATAACACGTTTAGGGAAGCATCTCAATGAGAGAAACTCCAGCTCCTGGGTTTGATTTGAGGTAAAGCAGCCTCTCTCTGAGGGAAAGAGGCTGGACCTTCACGTTTCTGCTGTTTATCTGCAGCCATCGTCATAAATTCAGCTTCTTATTTATGAATCTGTCATTTCTCATTTGACATTATGCAACATATGTGCCTGTGCAGCATCTCTGGCTCCAGCATATGGAAAGTCTCCACATCTCCCCAGCAGTGAAGGTGGGGCCACATCAGCGAGGCCCTGCTCCGTTTCATGTTGTCAGGAGCTTACCTCCACTCCTAATTGATAACCACTGGCATTTGATCTGAAGGCGTTCAAACAGCCAGTCTATCTTTGTGCTTCCAATAAGACGAACCATCTGTTGTTGCCCAGCCCGCCGTTCATTAAATCTAATTTTCTTCAACAGAAATCAGGTTTTAATTGTACATCTCACACACAGGTTGAGAGTAATGGCTTTCTTAGTGAGATGGGAGGGCTGTAGACGGGAAGCAGGAAATGGGAGAGATGGATGGATGGGCCATTGATGTAGATTGCTGAAATTCCTCGCCGGGGAATGTGCTGCAGGATTGCATCAAGACAATATACAGCAGCAGAGAGTCCTATTGGCAGGTGACAAAGAAAACGGGCGACTTTGAAACGTGAGAAGATTTACATCAGCGTTGCAGCAGCTTCAGCGCGTCCTCGCTCGTCTGAAAACTTTAACATAAATGTCAGTGTTGAGAAGAAAAGATGCAGCCTGCAGCTTCCACTGAGGACATCCTGACAATTATGAATTCATTCATAGGTTTTTTACCCAGGGAAAAGTAAAGAATTAGCAGCCATGTTTAGACTAATTTAATCTTCACTGAGCTAAAAATCCTTATTATTTTCAATATACTGAAACACAAATATGCATGTTTTCTAAACTTTTACTGTCTCTGTAAGCTGTGCATCTCAAGAGATTCTTTAGGAAAGGATCAATATGTCATCAATAAATCTGTGTTTGATCTGAACCTGCTTCCATTAAAAACAGAAATGAACAGCAAAAACTGGATCCGGTCTTTAGATCAATATCAGCCTCTAGAAACAGCAAGTTCCCATAAAATAGACTTTTACAATCACATTATAACTATGTATTCATAGTAAATTATTAGTTGATATGACATGTTTTTAATAATGTCACAAGACAGCTTCATAAGATGCTGCTGAGCCTGTCAGCTCCACTTCCTGTAACTCAAATATCCAACCAGCCAATCACACGGTAGCATGTAGTCATGTGGTGAGGACAACTTGCTGAAGTTCAAGCTGAGCACCAGAGTAAGGAAGAAAGAGGATGTATGCAGAATAGTATGAACACACAACACGTCCAGCCTGGAAACCGACGGGCTCCAGCAGCAGAAGACACACCGGGTGCCTCCTGCCAGCTAAGAACAGGAAACTAAGGCTACAATTCACACACACTCACCAACACTGGACAATAGAAGATGGAGAAACGTTGCTGGTCTGATGAGTCTCCATTTCAGCTCCACATTCAGATGCTTGGCTCAGAATTTAAACTTCCTGGGACTCCACATGGACAACTTGACCACCTTTGGGCTACTTAAAAAAAGAGGCCCAGGTGAGACTTTACTTCCTGAGGGTGCTCAGGAAGAACGACATCACCCTGAGACTGCTGGTGTCCTTTCATGGGCTCTCTATAGAGATCGTGGGATGCCCTCTCCTCACCTAGAAGAACTGCTCCCCCAGAAAAACCCAGAACTTTGTTAAAGACACTTCCCACCCTGGTCACCTCCTATTGGAACTGTTGTCATCTGGTAGAAAATACAGATAAATCGAAACAAGGACTAAAGTCCCGTTTTCACAAGTCTGGGCTGGTAGGGGACGGTTTGGTTCAGTAGACCCTGATCCACAGCCAGACGTACCTGAAGCCTGTTACATTTCCTGCAAGGACAGACATTTGTTCTTGTTCTCGAGGAAGCAATAACAAGAAAAAGAGTTAGTTTTGGTTCAGTTATTTCATGTTTCACAAGAAGCTTCGTGTGTAAGGGGGCAAGGATTAATGCTTCGGTTTGATCATACTTAATGAGATCTAATACCAAGTAATTAAAGGACTATTGTTGTTTATTGTTGTTGTTCATTTTTAACAGGGCTGTGTAAATTAAAGTGTTAATGCTCTAATGCTTTCATTTCTTTTCATGCATTGACGCAGTTATTACTCATCCCATATTAAAATCTGAATTTGACAATCTTGGCCAGAGAAGCTGATTTTGGGGATGTAAGTGCCACAGTGGTAAACAGAATCCACCAAAACCACTTAATCCTCATTGCTTATGAAGTTTCTGCTGGTTTTGAAGCCTTACAATTAGAATTTCTATCACCAAGGGTCCAGAAACAAAGTTATTTCCTGGCTTCAAATCTGTGATGGAAGCTAAATCTGTGCAGGTCGGGTCTGTACGGTGGTGAACCCAGTCTGCCAGAAACCACTTCATCCTACCAACAGCGGATTGTCAAAATCCATCCGTTTGGGTCAAATCAGTCATTTACAACCCAAATGGAACGGTCCCCAAAAAGTAGGACGAATCGGATATTCTGGCACTTTTCCCATTTCGCCCGTATAAACACAGTAAATATGGTGGAAACAGGAATAAAGTAACAGCTTCTACCCACCAGGAAGAACCCAAAGATATTAAACATGCTGTTAATGCTGCAGAAACACTGACTGGTTCACATTTCAACTTAGGTGACGTTAGGCATTGTGCAATGACAATAAAGGTCTGATTCATCCACATATAACCTACATATGTATGACTTATGACACCAAGTTCACTCCACGAAATCGGCTGATGTGAACAGCTGGACGCTGTTGATTCTGCATCATTAACTACTTCATGACCAACAAAGCTGAACATCAGGACATGAGGACATGCTGAGTGAGACAAGGCATTTATTGGAAGGTCATTTCCTGATTAATACCCACTGTTTTACACACCGATCATCAGTTTGGCAAGTTTTAACATTGTTTTCTTTACAGATGAAACCACAGATGTTACATTTAAAGACACACACACCTGCAGGGGTTTAGACAGAGGTGGGGATGAGTTTTCTACTTTCTAAAACAGGACCACAGGTAAAACGGCAGCACGTTTGGAAGTGTACAAGCGGGAAACGTGAACAAAAATGGCTCTCACACACACACACACACACACACACATATACATACAGTTGGAAAGTGGCAGTCAAATATTCTCTTCATCTAAGAGTTAAAAAGGTACAACTCCCTCACAGTTCATCTGCAGTTTCCTTCAAACTGTAATTTCAGTTCATTCAGTGAGCTTCCACTCAGGTTATTCTAATAATCCATCCTGGTGGGACGTGAGACTTAGTTAGCCCTACAGGTGGTTAACGGAGTCCCAGCACCTCCGGCTGTTAATGTGGAATGACAGAAAACACAAGGGTTGTAAAAAGTTGGGGACACAAAGAAGAGAAGGAAAAGGTGGACATGAAGAGACGTCTGGAGGCTCCTGCCACCCTCCTCGCTGTGTTAAACACATCCCGTCAGCTGGAGCTGGCTAAAGGAGGTAATGAGGTTATATTGGGAGCTTTCCTCATCCGTCAGCTCCATGTTTCCAGGCCTAACCACCACCAGGACGTTCACCCCAGCTTCTTCTGCAGCTTTCGCTTCTGCAACGACAAACCCACCAGTGAGAACAGATCCAGAACTAAGCCCGACCCCAACAGAGCGCTAGCAAGCCTCCAGATAGGTTTGTTTCCTGTTTATAAAATAACAAGTCCAGCTTGAAACAGCTCTTTCACTGTGAGTAACATTTTCTTTATATTTCCAGCAATTTTCTCTGAGATCAGTTTTGCTTTCTGGAAGTTATACATAAACCTGGAGGAGTTAAAACACTGAACAGCAGGGGGCAGCAGCGCGCCACACAATCTGCCACAAGCAAAAATACAGTGAAAAAACTAGTCGGCAATTATTCAACTTTTATTAGCTATTAGCTTTTAGTAAGAAAGGAGGAACAAATGCAAAAAAAAAAGCTTTGTTATGAGCTCAATAACTGCACTGTGTTTATAATTATGTCAGTTTTTCTTAAAATAATGAGAATAATCAGGGTCACAGCCATGCTGAAAGTAAATATGAATTGAACATGTTTTGAGTTTTTAGATTGAATAATTTGAATAAAACTTCAACGTTTTTTTTTAAAACACTGTTTTAATGACCAGAGCCCTGAGATGTTATAAATATATTGCTACTAACATGCTGTTAACAAGCTCCTGACATACTGCTAGCATGCTAACACGCTGCTGAAATGCTGCTAGCATGCTGTTAACCCTTTAAACCCACCAGATGCTGTTACCTGCATAGCATTTATGCTATCAATGTAATTCCAATGGATTCTGAAAGGGTTAACATGCTGCTAACATAATGCTAGTATTCTACTAACATGCTTTTACCATCCTAACTTACTGCTAGCATGTCATTACCAGGTTAACATGCTGCTGGAAAGCTGCCAACATGCTGCTAACACGCTGCTAACAAGCTTACCTCTGGTTACGTCTGTCAGGAAGGTGATCTCCTCAGGTTGGCAGCCGATCCTCTCTGCAATCCTCTCATAGCTTTTAGCATCTACTTTAGCTCCTATCGTGGTGTCGAAGTGGCCGTCAAATAACTGAAACCATTAAATAAAAACCATGCAATCAAAAGTTGTGCAGCAGCAAAGCTTTTCAAAGTCGTGTAAATTCAGTTTCAAGACTTCTTCTAAAAGCAGGAGAGTCGGTGGACAATGAGAGATTTACTCACATCTAGAACGTCTCCTTCAACAGAGTATCCGAACAGGAGTTTCTGAGCCTCCACGCTTCCCGAGGAGTAGATGTAGACCTTCAGGCCGCGTTCTCGCCATGTTTTAATGGAAGGAACCACATCTGGATAGATTCTGTTTGCAAAAGCCCAACATTATCAAGACCTGTCAGTTTTTCTTTTACTTGCAAAAACTTTCAAAGTTATCATGAGCAGTTTGTAGAAACTGCAGCAAAAATGATGACACTTAGACCTATTCCTTATGAAACTTGGAAAATCTCTCCTTTGCTGTTCCTTTAGTTCGGAAGGAGGTAGGTCGGCGGACTTTCTTCAAAGGCTCCTAATGATTAGAACCATCTACCTGCATCTTTGAGGTCAATGACATCCTATGGCCACTTTAGAACCTTACTTAATACTTGGTGTTTGTAACGCCGTTTTTCCTTTCCTTATGTGTTAATCTGCAGCTGTGTAAATTGTTACTGACCTAAACTTCCATTTGTGACATGAAAACTGGGGCTGGAGAAGAGGGTTGTGTGAGCAAGACTATTCAATGACTGTCCTGATAAAGTAAAAGAGGGATTTAGACTGAATTTGTGTAGTAACCGCCATTTTTAAAACAACACCCAATGGATTAAGTTGATGAGAGGCTGATCGAATTATTTCTTTGTTTTCCTCCACAAGCTAATAAAGACACTGAACCATACTGGACACCATTGTTGTTTAAAATCAAAAATACGTACCAAACTGAAGTGAACCATCAAAAGAATTCTGACCTGGTGAGCTTACCGCCCGATACCACCCTTGCTGCCACCTTAAGATTAGGAGGAGAAACTACAACATGAAACCAAAACAACGCGCATCTCCTACGCTCAAGTGCGAGAGTAAACTCACCAGCGTCAGCTACGCCGTAGCCGACCGCACGCAGGCGCCGCACAAGTATAAATTCAGTGAATTGATAGACGCTGTAGATGCTAATGTGAGAGCCATTAGCTGTTATTGTGAGAGCCCCCGGTCTTAGCATTAGCTGTTATTGTGAGAGCCCCCGGTCTTAGCATTAGCTGATAATGTGAGAGCCCCCGGTCTTAGCATTAGCTGATAATGTGAGAGCCCCCGGTCTTAGCATTAGCTGCTAATGTGAGAGCCCCCGGTCTTAGCATTAGCTGCTAATGTGAGAGCCCCCGGTCTTAGCATTAGCTGATAATGTGAGAGCCCCCGGTCTTAGCATTAGCTGTCATTGTGAGAGCCCCCGGTCTTAGCATTAGCAGCTAATGTGAGAGCCCCCAGTTTTAGCATTAGCTGCTAATGTGAGAGCCCCAGGTCTTAGGGGGCTCTCACATTAGCAGCTACTATTAGCTGTTACTGTGAGAGGCAATAAGCTGCTAAATAGATCAAAGGTGAATGTTTTACTTCAGTGGTTCCCAAAGTTTTTCTGCAGACTGCTTTTTCATACAAAATAATAATATGAAGCCCCTCCATCCCACTACCACGAGGCCCAATGAGCTGCACAGTGTTTAATTTTTTTTATTTAATTTTAAAAAGTTTAAATTTAGTATTTTCTCATCTCGCAGTTATTTCAAGCCCACTAGTGCAGGAATTACTGACTGTAGACCTGTTGAGCCACTGTCCTGCAGATTTTACATGTTTACCTGCTGCTAATTATTAATGGCTCATTAGGAGGCTTGTACATAACTGGGATAATGTGGATCAGAGACCTGTTCCAGAAGGGACATTTAACTAACTCTGGGTCTAATAGAAACTCTGGGTTGGAAGGAGGAAGAGGATGCTGAGGAGACACCGTCTGCTGAGATCCAGAGAGGCCGACAGTCGATCTCTACACATCACACATTTATGGAAATATGAATTCACACATGTGTGTGAGGACTTTCCTGATAACTCAACACACCATCATCGTTCTAAATGTTCTCTGTTGCCACCAATATAAATAAAGAGACATTTTTAAAAATGATTTCCACGCAAAGTACCAACATTGCTGTGACGTCATCTCATGTTCATGGCGTGTCGTGTTGGACATGTACAGCAGAAAAACCAGAGCGACTAGAAACAGTACCTTTTGATGAGATATTAAAAAAGGAAATTATATCACATATGTTTGAGCTCTGAAAAATCTCTATGTAAATCAGTGTGTATTAATTCAGCTTCTAAAATCTCTGAAATCGTATTGGTACAGACAACCCATGTCTGACAGCTGCGTGATAGAGCGGGACAGTCTGGGAGGGTGTTGCTGGTCTGAATTGATATAGCTTAAAGCTGGATAACCTATCACACTCCAACAAGGGCTTATTACATGTCACATGTACCTGATTAAATACTAAAACACACTACCAAGTATGAAAACATGCACATAAAACACAGAATAGTTAGACAGTTCAACCATGCAATACCTAAGCAGGTTCAGGAGCTATATTAGCATAATAACACACATTCCTCAGAACGGAAGTAACATCACCAACGCGCAAGTTTCAAGATAACTAGGAAACATAAAAGGCTTTCCAACAAGCCACTTCAGGTGGAGGAGACAGGTAGAAAGGGTTTCTTTATGATCAACCTGCCAGTGAGGAGGTTCACATCATGGAGTCAGTTACTATGGTAACAGATTCAGGATAAGACTAAATCTTGCTTTCTGGAAAGGACAACTCATACCTTCCCTCAACTCAGGGTTAAAATACTCAGAGTTTTGACATAACCTGCTTTCTGGAACAGGCCTCAGGCGTGTTGATGCAGGGAAACGGCCGGTAATCCTGAACAAAGTGCAGCATATTGGCCCTCCTCTCTACAGTCAGGACAAAACGCCACGAACTGCAGAATTAGTATTTTCAGTTTCTCACTGGGTCCAGATTGTGTTTGGTTCACATAAAAAACTCATGGATAAGTTATGTTAAGAACATATTTACTAAGCTAAAAACATTTCCATTTTCATCTACAGGTTTTACAAATTCAGTATAACAAAGAAATCACCCAGAGCAGAGGGACAGTGATGTTACCGGTAGATAAAGGCTGAGTACAGATTTTACATCAGACATTATAGATAGATATAAAGATAGATTGGACATTATAATTCATCTTCTAAGCAAACCAGATGGCAGGTGTCATATGGTGAACTGCTAGTGACTTGCGACTTGAGGACAAAGGCTTAAGACTTCAAAAGAAGGACATGTGAACATCTCTGGCAGATTATCTTCAGTGTTTTCCAGATGCTGCAGCTTGTTAGCGTTTTCCTGTTTGTCATGTGACTGCGTGTTTCAGCCGTGTGGAGGTTTTTTGTTTGGGATGCTCTTATTAATAAATGTTTCCCAGTGAGCTGATTACGAGCTAAAGCTTCAAGAAGTCAATGAAAATGTTGGAAAATGACCACAAGAGAAGTCCCGTTGTGACAGCAGGGCATTAACTGTCAGGTTTCAGCAGAGTTTGTGTAAAAGTTGAACGTTTAATAGCGAGGAAAATGACCAATGTACTTACTCGCCTTTGATTCTTCCAGAAGTATAAGCTGCCCTCCACATGTGACCCTGCAGCTGTTTGAGTGTTGTGGACTTCCTGTCTGCAGCCATCTGCCACAGCACACTCTCCACGACCTCCCGGATGGCCTTCTCCTCATCTGTGTGGACCGTTTGGTCCACGGTGTGGACAGGACACGCCCGGTTCTGCCTCATGTCCTCCTCAATCTGTCAGGACGCCCGAGGCAAAAATATTACGATTGGTTATTTATGCATTAAAATGTGTGGGAAAAACAGAAATGCCCTTTCTGATTCCTACAGTTCCTAAGTTTTTATCTTTCAATATCAAAATCAGCTGCATGAAGTCTGAGTAAAATAACAATCCTTCATCAAAACATTACATACAAACCTAAACTGTGCCCCCACTTACAGTATATAGATCAAATAAGTAAAAGAAAGTCAACAATAACTGACTACAGCTTTTCCTTGAGATTTTGGTCTTTCTCCAGAAGACCCAAACCAACTGTCCTCCATCACAACTCACAAAAAAGGTTTAGCAGTCCACTTAAACCACCCATAAAATCCTCTGGCCCAAATTCAAACCTAGTGTAGGGAATTGAAAAAATCTGGTGAGTCAATGCCAGCAGCCATGTCTGCTAGTAGCCCCCAGGTCCACTGTGCTGCTCTTTGAGCCTTAATTTTTCATCATTCATTATTACTTTTTCTGTTAGTGTTTTATGTTTCTTTATCTGATTTTCTGCACTGTTCCTATGCAGAGCATCCAAAGTATTTTGTGCCATGTGACAATAAAGACTAACATAATTCTGATTCTCATAGGCTCATGGTCTTTGCTTTCCTCTTTGACAAATGCATTTAAAAAATCAGGAGATATTTCTGCCTTTTCACACTTTTATAAAGAAAATAATTTGTTTTATTGGGTGGTAAAAAGTCATGACTTTCCTACAATTAGACCACACTGGGATGAAAAAACAAAAATAAAGAGAATCCTTCAGAGGTTCTTTCATTCTGGGTTTCATAAAAAGTAAAAGTTGCTAAAGGTGTGTGCAGTGTGTGTCTGATTTCTACGATAAAAGCTACTCAAGGAAGTCTATTATGCCATTGCCAACCATAGAAACTCTATTTGATGTGGTCAGAATAAATATAGTGGGTCCACTCTCCAAGAGTGCTCACTTAGGTTGTGTCTCAATCTGCGTACTTACGTGGTGCGTAGTGTGCACTAAGCACTTTCTTCTGTTGTGCACGCTATCATAGGTAACTGCTGACCCAAATGGAGCACTGACGTTTTGCACTTACTGGTAGTGACGTATAAGCATTTAATAACAATTCTTCTACCCACCTTAATTTACAGAATAAAGTTCCAACTCTTGATTTTACTTTCTTTTGTTTACTCCTTAATTAACCTCACCTGTAAACTACGTCACATCCAACGCTGACGCAGGATCCTCCTCCTATGAACATGAGTTAGAACGTATGCTTATTTATTTATTTTAAGGTATATAACCCTCCTACATGCCTACGAGGCATATCAGCTCAGCTCATAATCACAACATCGGTGAGTGAACGGATTTTTATTGAACACGCCCACACAAATCAGCCTGGTCACACATCTGGGCCAGTAACCCTTCCAATTAGGAAGTGGATCAAATAATAAAATGAAACATGAATGAATGCAAGTTTACAAAACACAAAACAATAATTGAGAGCGTCTGAGTTAATGGTTGGTTCCCTTGCATTTGCAGGCTGGGTGGGCTATGGTAATACCAGATGATGACATTAAGTCTTTAGGTATTTAAACCTTCAGCGGCGTATTTGAATGATATTGTAATTCTGTTGCCAAATAAGAAAAAACCTCTCCCACATGTACAGAAGGTTCAACACTCCTTCCACCTGGTACACATAACAGTAAATTCCATGCAATGTAAGCTAGCATTTACAATTTTGAATGATATGTCACATTCTGCAAAGGTAACAAAAAAGATCAATCAGGTACATATAAAGCAGAGTCTATAGATGTAATATACTGTTTGATTTAAAAACCTGTTAATGGAAGACAGGACAAACAATTTAGAAGTGTTTCAAAACAAAAATACACACTAAAAACCTCCAGGAGGGAAAAGATGACAGCAGTACATGACATGACGTGTTTATGTTTATGTTTATGTTTATTGAGTTCCCCATTAGCATCAGCAGCATGCTGCATCAGCTATTCTTCCTGGGGTCAGTTTATAGCAGAAAAAGTATACAATTCACATTTTTCACAGATTACAAATGAAATATTACAATAACATTTTGATCATCTTACTTTCATTGACTAATACAATATTAATTCCCATACATTGTGATAATTTATTCATTAATTTCCAATGTAGTCATACTTATCTTATATACTACCATACGAAATACACTCGCACATTATTCAATTTAAATCTGATTATTTTAAGGGTATATTTTCAGTTGCTTTTTAAAACAATTAGCATTGCATTGTTGTGTAATATTTTGTGGTAGTGAGTTCCACTCATGCATGGCTCTAAACATCACTGTTGGTTGGCTTAAACTGGTTTTACATATTGGTAGAGTGAAACACAACCCTACCGCATGCCTTGTCGAGTAATTATGTGTGTTAAAGCCATCACCATGCAGAATATTTTGCCATCATGGGTCAGCATGCTGTTAGCAGGGAGGAGCATTATTGCAGGGCTGATGGTCACTTTTTTTCCCATCAGGTGGATCGCCACAGTCAGGTAATGGTTTTCCAACAAATGTTGCCACTTTAGAGCGAATAGTAGGACTGAAAACAGACAGTAACATATTACAGTATTTAAAAAAACACTTGTATCTACAGTTTGTTTTTCATTAACCAAAACTGAGATTGTACAGAAATGCATTATTCAGTATTACTTGTAACTTATAAGCTTAATTAATACAAAGTCAATTGCTTATTTAATTGAACAATGTGATGTCCTAAAATTTAAGACAGTACATAAATGAGCCTACAGTCATTTTCAACAAATGGAGGAATGTAAAATCAAAACTACTGTCAAAAAAAAGAAGCAGAAGACAACTGCTGCAGAAAGTGAAACAGTATGTGTTTCTCAACGGGCCTGTACTAAAACTTCTCCAGTTTTATTCTGCTCAACTTTATCAGAGTTGGTCTTTGAAGGGATCATGTTAACACACTTTATATGCATATGATTTGATAGAGTTGATAGAGGTTTAGAGCTACAGCAGCATCATCCCTAGGGAAAATTTACGTCCTCCTGAAACTATTTAATTGTGTTCTGCTCTACTTTAACAGATTTGGCCTTTCAGAGATAATGTTCACATATTTTACTATGATATAATAAAGGTTTAGAG
>JBAGKM010000022.1:1718973-1732244 GCA_037177155.1 Melanotaenia catherinae
TAAATTCTGCTTTCTTCTTCTGGTATATTCCTACATTCATTTTACATCATTTACCTCCCAGTCTGACAGCTGAGAAACATCAGGATGCTGACTGGGATTAAAAGCTCCAACTTCTACATGTAGTTTTACCTTAAAAAAAAAAAAACAAAAAAAAAACAAAAATACAAAACAAAGATGGACTAAAAATGACAAAAACACTTGGCCTTTGAGTTTTAAGAATTAAACTGGACACTGAAGAGTCATGAGGCATCTGGGGTTCAGTCTAATCAAAGTCAGTTTAATTAATCTTTATTTATACAGATCCAAGTCACAGCAAAGTCATCACACAACACTTTTACAGGCTAGTTCACTGAACTGCATCCATCACATGATCCACGCTGGTCCAACTTATAATAACTGTTACAAACCAGTTCATAAAAATAATAACTAGCCGAGGAAACCTCAGCTGGAATAGGTGGAGTGTTTTCTCCAGGTCTGGAATGAGGTCCTGCCTAAAGTGGAGGAGCTCAGGTATTTCAGGGTCTTGTTCAGGAGTGAGGGAAGGATGGAGCGGGAGGTCAATAGGCGGGTCGGTGCAGCATCTGCAGTGATGAGGAGCTGAGCCAGAAGGCGAAGCTCTGAACTTACAGCTTCATTTTGGGGGCGACATGGCTCAGTGGATAGAGTGGTCGTCCTGCAGCCCAAGGGTTGCTGGTTCGATCCCGGCTTGGTGAGCTCATGTTGAGGTGTCCCTGAGCAAAACACCGAACCCCTAATTGCTCCTGATGGGTCGTTGTTGAGCGCCTTGCATGGCGCCTTGCATGGCATTGTGCCAAAAAATGCACAACTTTGTAGACTTGATGTAAAAACTTGTAGAATACAATGTGAGAAGTTGCGCAACAAAATGTTACGATATGTTAAAATTATCTGCTGTAAAGAAAACTCACACATAAGTCCAATTTTCACACAAACGTGTGTTGAAAGTGAACGCACAGAAAAGTATTTATTTGTGTAAACATAAATCTGCATATCTGTAAAGTTACAGCTACAAGTTATCATCCATAGATTATCATTTATATTTTGCATGTGTTAACGTGTTACAACCTCAACTCAGCGATTACAACTTCTTGAATCTGCTGCTGCAAGTCGATAGGTGCACCAATCAGAATTATGGATCAGGAGATCAACGTGCCAGACGCTTTCTCCTGTTGGATTCAAGCAGCAACCTTGGCCAATAAAATGTGAACGTTGCGGAAGTGCGAAAACTTGCAGTTCCCCCCTCATCCACTAAGGGCCCCAAAACAGAGCAAATCCCCATAAATTTCCATGTTAAAAAGACCAACTTCACAGCAGAAATAAACACGTTTAAACCTGGATTAATAGGTCAAGTTCACCTTCATGATAACTGTGAGGGGGATGGTTTTTTTTCTAACTCATCCGTTTGGTTGTTATTTAATCTTGAAATTTGGCATAATTAGGGGCGTGTCCTTTTGATTGACAGGTACCCAGGCCTTAGCTTTAGCCGCCTACCTCTGTTAGCTGGTTAGCCACCGTTAGCTCGGGGTTAGCTCAGTTAGCTCTTAGCTACAGGCAGCTTGGAGTTTGATGGGCATCAATCATCCACCCCCACCTTCACAGTCTCCCTCTCAGCTCCACCTCTTTGCCCATCTTTGGATTTTCCGGGAGCGAAGACCATAGATATATACACGTAGATGTTGCCTCTGACGCTGCTGCCAGCTCTTCAGAAACCTAAGGGTGAAGTCACGGAGGCTCCGCCCATCTTTATACACAGTCTATGGTTGAGCCTCTTATCAGAAATGGCATTGGTGCAGCGAGCTGGGATAAGTTTATTGCAGAGTAAATAAATACATGCCAAAAAGATGTATAAAGAATTACATGAAGCTCAGGTGAAAATGCACCCTGGTTTGTATGAAAGTTGACGGCTAGCTAGCATAGATACATTAGGAGTCAGATAATATAATTAATGATAATATTGGTTTTATCATTTTGGAGTGTCTGTTATGAACTATTTTACTAGTATAAAGTAATCACAACAGGCTGGAGTTGTTTCGCAGTTTAATATTTTTAATAGTTTATAACAGACACTCAAATAGTATTATTATATTAATGTATCTGTGTATAATGTCCCTATTTTTAACTTTACCCATCATGCCTTGTGCCCTCTCACCTCTGGACCTCACCTTCTAACTGCCCCGTAGCTTCAGCATCCTGTAACACACGCCTGCCTCTTCACAGCACATCTGTTCATACTTTTCCAAGACTCGCCATCCAGCCAACGCTCCCAGCATGCTCAGCTCATCAGCCCGCCCGTTAAACCAATAAAACCTTTTATTCTGTCACTCGCCCTTTTAAAGCGAAGGGCTCTGATGGGAAAATCTGACACTCTTTATCTTTGTAAACTCTAGATCTTTATGGAGTTTTTTCTCAGAAAAATTCCTCATTCTTTGAAGGGACATTTGCAATCCTGGTCATTTCACTCCAACACAAATTATTACATAAAATAGTAGATTAAGAAGGCCTTCATGTGGAAAGGCAGGGAAAACAGACAGAGCATGAAGATGGAGCTCACTGATCCCCAGTCCAATTATCACCAGAGTTAAAGCTAATCCCAGTGGCTACAATCTGTCCCCTCGGTTGCCCTGAAACTCAGAAAAACCAGCAACCTGGTGAGTAGAGGACCAGAATCCACTATCACAGAAGCTGGGTTTCCATGGCAATGATGCACTGCCCCCTCCATGACATGTGGGGGTTCAGCTGCACCCCCACCGCCTCCTCCTCCTCCGTCTGGCTTCTTGGTGTTGGCGTGAGCAGAATAGATGAGTAAGCAGCATCCTGACCACCTTTTCACCTTGTGTGAATCTGCAGCGTTGTGTGCACAGCTGTCTCCTGGGCCGTGCAGGTACAAGATCCTGCTTTGTGTGGCGAACACACTCGCTGGGCTGCAGGACGGTGTCGCTCCGCAGAGAAATGCTGAGGCCATCGATTGCTTTCTCCACAGGGGCACAATGTGCAACCCGTGAGCTCACGAAATGTCAATGGATATGAATTGTGTAAAGAACTGTTGATCCCTTAATTCCATACTGCAAAGCTTCACAAAAGGCTGCAGTATACAGTAAAATAACCACGATATCCAACACAAGCAGGTTTGACTTTATATCTTGATTTCTTTTGAATAAATAGTCATGCAACATGAAACGGGTTTGTTTTAGTTGCATTTGGTGTCTTCCAGCTTCACACTCTGCCATCTTCCCACCTTCTGCCTGCAGTATTCATCTGGGACAATGCTGTCATGATGAAACACACACTTTAAGGCTTACAAGCACACCGCCCTGAGCGCTTTTCACAGCAACAGTCACCTACCATCAGGTCAAAGCTGCTTCTGAGGGGTGAACGAATAAATCTGTCTGATGCAGCACACAGAGACGGCAGTATTTACAGTAAGCTGCTCAGCGGTGAGCAGATATACAGTCTGAGTTTTAATGTCGGGTCCCTGCTTCGCTGTACAGGCTGAAGATGTTTCTATCAGAGTGTTTGTGGGGGTGTTTCTCCTGTCTACATTAGGTCAGGTCATTCTGGTGATTCCTGGCTAAATAAATGCCTTCATAAATAACACAAAACTGGCTCCAGCTTTATAAATGCCCTGTTATAAGTTCTCTCTCTGTAGATGCGAAGGATTTTAGTCGAAACATGGAAGTGAGTGTTTGTCAAACAGGAGAGGTTATGAAGAACGAGATTTGTCTCCCCTCTCTGGTAATACGAATAACTCTACCCTTGGTGTGTGAATATGATGAAGTCAGTCCACAGTTAGCCCATCTGTGTGGAGCTTTGAACATGCAGCTCTGTTTTGCAGCTTTAACAAGTCCTCCAACTCAGTCATAAAAATAAATGTTCATTCCCTTTAAATAATAACCTCTTAGAACATTTCCATCCTGATTGGGTTTAGCCGAAAATGAACTTGGTTAGAGTGAGAGATCAACCATGGTTGGAGCTAAAATCCACTCTTTTTACAATGCAAATCATATGTCACTGTGCTGGATGCTATGATCTACCAGACATTTCCAGCAGACCTCACTGCTTGTTTGGGTTTACCAGGTCTCTCCAGCAGTTTTTCCCTCCACCCGATCCAGCTCATCATCAGGTGGTGATCAGATGGCACCTCCACCCCTCTCTTCACCCAAGTGTCTGAGACAAAGTGCCTCAGATCTGATGAAGCAATTGGAAAATCAATCACTGAGCTTTGTCTAAGGTCAACGTTGTCCGTATCCTCAGCATAAAATCAAACTTTTCCACAATTCGTGTTGGACTCCACCTAGGCTGCCCCATTCTGTTTGTTGTGTTAATGGTTGCTTATTAACCAGCCAATCACACGGCAGCATGCAGTCATGTAGACCTGGTGAAGACGACTTGCTGAGGTTCAAACTGAGCATCAGAACGAGGAAGAAAGGGGATTTAAGAGACTTCGAATGTGGCATGGTTGTTGGTCTGAGTATTTACTGGGACACACAACCATCTCCAGGGTTTCCAGAGAACGATCTGAAGAAAAGAAAATATCCAGTTATTGATGTCAGAGGTCAGAGGAGAATGGGCAGACTGGTTGAAGATGATAGAAAAGCAACAGGAAGTCCAGTCAGCACTGGTTCCAACCAACGTCTGCAGAACAGCATCTCTAGTAAGTAGTAAAAAAAATTAAGATAATCTAAAACACTCAACCGAACAACTGCACGTTAATGACAGTAAAAATCTATTTTAATAGTAAAATGTAAAAAAAATAAAACTAACTGATGACAAAGTGCTGCAAAAGACATAAAATAAACTCTGACCCAATCTGAGCCCAACTATAGACCTTTTCAAAAAGGAAAGTTTCAAGCCAAGGCGTAAAAGTGGAGACAGAGTCTGCATCCAGAACACTGACTGGGAGGTGGTTCCACAGAAGAAGAGCCTGATAACTGAAGGCCCTGCCTCCCCATCGACTTATAGAAACACAGGGAACCAAAAGTTGCCTCGCTGTTTGAGAGCTTCGTGTTCTCATGGGACAGTACAGGACTCGGGGTTTTTAAGGTATGGTGGAGCAAGGTTGTTTAGAGCTTTATATGTGAGTAGTAAAACTTTAAATTCGATCCTGGAACTCACAGGAAGCCAGTGAAGAGAAGCCAGGATCTTAGGTCTTAGGTGACTATCTTGTTTAAAATCATCACTGGACCATAACAAAGCTGAGTTATCAGCAGATGGAGGTTTGTACATGAAGGTAAACGTATGAGGGCATTAACAAGATAAAATGCACAGCGATCTTTGTGTACTGGAGAGCGTTTGATTGCTGCAGGGCACAAAAGAACACACAGCGGGCCTCATTCTGTCGGGTCCGTTGTCTTATTTGTCATACTCGTCCTGTGATCATTGAAGGAGAAGATGAACACACCAAACAGACCGTGTTAGTCCAGCGGCTCGCAGCACCTCCCGCAGGTTTGAAGCTGTAACTGGACGTCAGCTGGAAGCATCAGCCAGTAGTTCTGCATATGTCTCCAGTTACTGCAAAATGCAGCCTCTTCCCACAGATATCTAGTTATAAATCGCAGATGAGACAACACTAATCCAGGTGTTGGTGATGAATGTGTTAGAGGTGGAGGACGAGGCAGGTTTAACACTGTTATAAATCTACTCTTCACCAGAAAAAGGAAGAAGTCTGATGCATCTGTGTAAATAAAGTAGTTTGATAGTGTTAAAATGAGTTATTCCTGGTTCTTGGTGCAGACGTCTACACAGAGGGAAACGTATTGTAGCTTGAGGATGGAGGAGGCAAAAAAGAGTCTTCCCTCCCCCTTTATTTAATGTCTTGCAAGTTTTGTGAAGCTAGTGCGTCTCAGTGAGGATAAATTATTCCGTATGGAGAATCCACGCTTTGATTTCCTCCTAATCGAACTGAAGTTTGGCTGCGCAGAAGTTCTCAGGCAACCACACATGCATTTTTCATGAAAGACGGATCATGGAAAGCATTTCTGAGCGGGACAGCAGTGACATATTTTCTGCTGAACACACCATGCATATTTCATGGGGAAAAGTGTTTTCTCTCCAGCAGCTTTGTCGATGCAGGGACTCCAAGGATTCCAGCTGGATCGAGCATCGCTCCTCCACATCCAGAACCTGGAAGCCACTTTGATAAGCATCAAGTTTTAAAAGACATAAAAAAATAAATTAATCATTATTTTAAAACACAAGGCCGGAGTTTACATCCCATTTTTACTTGAATGAAACCTAATTTTCCTAATAAACAGAAGACAAGCACACCACAACAAGCATAGAAAACAAGGCCTAAAAAGAAACCAAAGAGGAAGCCAAGAGGAGAGAAATGATTTCCAAGAAGTGCAGGGGGTCCCCGAGGCTTTGACTGTTCAGAGACAGTGTGATTTAATTTAAATGTCCACACAGAGACAAGTTGAGGTGGATCTTTTTATCATGTGGGTGTTTCATTCACATGGAACCAGTGTTTTAGGAGGCTGAAAACACTTTGGACCATTTCATTATTAGGATGTCTGAGAAATACCACCATGCAGATGATTCCTCCTTATTTAAATACAACATAAAAAGCTGTATGTTGATAATTAGCTTAACTGCGGCTTTAAAGAAGTCAGCCAGAATGCAGCATTTATGGTGAGAAGCAGCTTATGAAAGAATAAAACAAAGCATGGTTTCAACACGGGGCGGGCAGGGGGTCCACAGCTTTTTGGTAGTTGCATGAAGGGGGTCCTTCTCAAGGACAATAGGCTGGGAACCATTGGTCTAGAACAGTGGTTCCCAACCTGGGGTCCAGGAACCCCCAAAGGGTCCCCAAAAGTACACAAGGGGTCCCAAGGCTGATTAATGTCCACATATTGTCCCTATTTAAAGAACACAAAGTAAAGCAACAAGTTGTTAATTTAACTTTGGCTTCTTCAAAGCCAGAATACATGATTTATGGTGAGAATCTCACAATGTAATAATGCATATGGTTTCAGCATAGGATGGGGCAGGGAGTCCATGGCTTTTTAGTATTGGCACGAAGGGGGTCCCCAAGGAAAAAAGGTTGGGAACCACTGGTGTAGAAGACTGGAGCTTAAAAACTAAAATATCTGCCTCTAGTTCTGGTTTCTGTGGCCTCACAACAAAAACTTGGGTGATGCAGAACAATTACATTTCTAAGGTTGGACCTGGACTACTATATACACTTCACAAGAAAATCAGTCCTCAGTCAACAAGCAGACAAAGAAACGAGATAAAATCACCAAAAAGGAGGAAACAGTGAGACAAAATAATATCAGAAATGAGAAAGTCTTAAAAAATAAACAGAAGAATTCATAAAAAAATGACCACCGAGTCATAAAATGACCTTTACAACATTAAAAGAAATGATGTAACCTGTAGCTCATGTGCTGTTCTTACAGGGTTTGCTTTAATGCAATCTTAATTACGTTAGTCAAAAATACATCACATAAAAGTTTAATTAATTTAAATGAATATTTCACATTTTGCTGCATGACTTCATGTATTCTTCTTTTCCAGCTGCAAGCAAAACATTTGTGTTTATTCTGTTTGTTCCGACTCATTTTCTCTGCATGTTACTGTTTATCTGAATGCAAACCACTGGAGAGCTGAGTCAAACCAGGTTCCTCTCCTAACTACACGTTTTTTCCTGGAGGGCGAACCACACAACTTTACATGCTTTATATTCTGTCTTCATACACTCATCTGCTAACAGTGCCGCCCAGTCATTCCTCATCATCTTCCAGGTGTCATCTGCTGCAGTGTGTTACAACCCCCAGCATCCCACTGGCTCGCTTGCTGGGAGCACTGGGGGGAATAAAATGGATTGTGAGCACAGCTATGAGTTCAGACAGTCGCTTGAGAAATTTACATTTTCATATAAAAGCTGACAAAGAAATTTAATCTCGATTCAGGCAGCGGCTGAGGCATCATCACCGGAGAAAAATGTAGCCGTTACCTGCTCTGCGGCGTCACCTGACAGCTTATGAATGGGCTAGATAACATCTCTATCGTCCCACCATGGAGGACGGCCATGCTGAAATCAGTGAAAAGTGGTGAGACAGGAAGGTTGCGCCAGCTGGAGAAATTGGAGAGGAATCGATGGACAGTGCAAACATCTCATAAGACATCAATTTAATGTGTTGACAAGTCACAGAAGAAAACGAGGAGGTTTCATGGCTGCCAGAGACACGAGATTAAACCGAATCCCAGGTCATAGAGTGGCAGCTGAAAGGATTTCTGGGAGTACTGGGTTCTGTTGCACACTGTAGGGGGGTGTCAAACCTATTCCAGTCCAGGGATCCACAGACATGATTTGATCTCTAGTGGGCTGGACCAGTAAAATAACAGCATCATAACCCATAAATAATTAAATCTTTCCATTGTTTCCTTTATTTTTGTGCAAAGAAGAAGATTACTAGGATATTTATATTTAATGACAGAAAACATGATAAACCTGAAATTTAGAGAAAAATAAGTGCAGTTTCGGCCGTATTTTGCATCAGTTACTCATTTACATAATTTAGTTATTTCTTTATTTACATATTGTATTTATTTAAAAATGCAATACAACCTAAAAGTCTTACAAATGAACTTCCAATTAATATCTTCTATGTCATATGATTTTCATATTAATCAAATTCACCCTCTGGCCAGATTGGACCCTCTGGTGGGTCAATTTTGGCCCCCAGACTGTATGTTTGACACCCCATGAGCTAGTGCATCTCATTAAAAATCTAAACCAGATCGACAAGAAGAAAAAAAAACTAGTCGATTTATTTGATCTGTTTACATGTAACTTACATGTCAGTGCTTTTCCTGGTCACCTCTTCTGCGATCGAGGCTTTTCTTCCTTTACGTTGATGTTTACATCAGACTGGAACTCATTCCCATAATGATCCACCATCAGCCCAAAAGAGTGACACCAGTAACAAAATAACTCCACAAAAACTCCTTTTTTCATCGGTGCTGGAATGAATTAAGATTTAAGGCATTAAATGTTCAAGATGGATGAAACATGAATACCTGATGTTAATCTACAACCAAAAGTTTTCTGTCTCATTTCCAAGTTCTAACGTACGACTACAACATAGTGACCACTGACAGATAACATGTAATATATAAATAAAGCTGATCTCGTTGTGGAACCTTGTAGTGGTTGGGAAATAGCAGAATGTGAGTGAACAGTCTGTTCATAAACATGATGATGTTCATGATGACTCAGAAAAAATATGATGAAGCCCCAAGATTTGAAGACCGGATCACTGCATCTCCTGTAGGATGTTCCCAACCTGCAGAGCACAGAAAGACTGAAGGCTGATCCATGTTGATCCAACACATCAGCCTCCACATCCCGTTAAGACCGGAACGTGTTATTGGGATTAAATTAAATGCATTACGTTGGTTTAGGTCATATTTATCGGACAGATTCTAGTTTGTTCTTGGAAACAATGAGTGTTACTCACACACCAGAGTAAGTCCTGGAGTTGCTCAGGGTTCTGTACTTGGACCAATACCTTTTAACTTGTACATGTTTACTTTAGGTAAAATTATTAGATGGCATAGTATAAGCTTTCATTTCTATGCAGATGATACTCAGATATTCTTATCAATGAAGCCTGATGACACCAGTCAATTTATTAAATTGCAAAGATGTCTCATTACATTATTTAGTTATTGTGTTACTGGCCAGCAAATAAATAAAAAAATCATTTGAAAATATAATAACTAAACCGTGTATTGATAAACAGAGGATTGAATTTATTGTAAATAAAAGGTTATTTTCCATTTTTGTGCAGTTTGCTCATTAAAAAAGTACTTAATGCTGTAATTTATATTATCATGATATGGGCAATGGAGTATTCTCTCTCCTAATCATAGTTCCTGGAGCCCCTTCCTCAGTGATTAGATGTACAAAATCTTAATTTGGAAAAGTCTTTATTTGATTAGATATGTACGTTCATAATTACAGGTCAGTGTCTGTTTGATTTTCCATTGTGAAATGAACTTACTGAATTTTTAAACATTTAATTAAATCTTCTTTCAAACGTGCAAATTGTTCATTTAAAGATGTCTACATTTAAAACTGGAACTAAGATGAGTGGCACTATATTGTTATTTAACTTCAATAATACTTGATAGACACTGAACTCTCATTCAGAAATGTAAGAAGTAAAAATACATTATTTACAGATTATGATCTTATTGGCTGTTATTACATTATCGGTTCTTTCACCTACAAAATATTCCCAGAATGAGGAACATCCTGTCTCAGAGTTATGCTGGAAAACTCGATGGATGGATTTGTTACACTCAGATTGGACAACTGATTATTGTTCTGATCCAGAAAAGTTCTGAAAGTTTCCATCTGATCCAGAACGCTGCAGCTGTTGTTGGTCCTTCCACATAGAAACATCTGACGTTGTTGTTCATACATTTGTGTTTCTCTTCTTCTTCTTTCTCAGCAGGAATCCCTGGATTAGAGTTCTGC
The DNA here is from genome assembly GCA_037177155.1 of Melanotaenia catherinae. NCBI lineage: Eukaryota > Metazoa > Chordata > Actinopteri > Atheriniformes > Melanotaeniidae > Melanotaenia > Melanotaenia catherinae. The sequence goes on from JBAGKM010000022.1 coordinate 1,729,478, forward strand.
TGCTGGTTCACCCTCTTTCCTGTCCTCCCCCAACCGGTCCAGGAACATGGCCGTTTTCTTTCCTGGTCCCGATTCCGATGGCGGTTTTCCTTCCTGGTCCCGATTCCGATGGAGGTTTTCCTTCCTGGTTCTGGTTCTAATGGAGGCTTTCCTTCCTGGTCCCGATTCCGATGGAGGTTTTCCTTCCTGGTTCTGGTTCTAATGGAGGCTTTCCTTCCTGATCCTGGTCCTGATGGAGGTTTTCTTTCCTGATCCTGGTTCTGATGGAGGTTTTCCTTCTTGGTTCTGGTCTACTATTCAACTTTTCTACTATTCTATTCTACAGTCATCTAGCAGACGCTTTTATCCAAAGCGACTTACATTTGAGAGTAAGAACAACACAAGCATGAATTCAAACAAGATGGGACGTCATAATTAAGTGATAGTCAGACTGCTTTGAGTCCAGTTGGACCCAGGTGCTGTCATGTAGTGCTAGAGGCAGTGCTTATAATTTATTATTTTTTATTTTTTAAAGTCATTTTGTTTAAATACAAGATTCCGATTTCATCACACAATATCAACTTGGTCATAAGTGCATGATTTCATCACACCACACCAAAACCTGATGGAGGTTTTCCTTCCTGGTTCTGGTCCTGATGGAGGTTTTTCTCTCCATTGTCTCTTTGTGCAGCTCAGGATGAAGGACTGAATCAAATCCAATCTGTTCGTTTCCTTAGCAACGTCATTATTTTAATGAACAGTTTTACATGAACACAGTTATTATAATCTGCTCTAATGTGGATTATTTAGTAAATGACTTTTATTGGATTATCACTGGGCTACAATGGATCCATAGAAAGTGTCTTGAGGAGACCTTCATGAATTTCTGTTACAAATAAAGTTCACTGACATTTAAAAAAATATCCAGCTATGCTTTTAATTTTTGTACCTGTATCTGAGAAATTGTTAAAAAAAAAAAAAGTATTTAATTCAAGAAAAAAACAAAAAATGGGATAGCCCAATGGGGGGTAGCCCAGCTGACAGGCCCTAGATCACCGAGGGGTCGTAACAAGTATATAAAAGGCAGATTAATGCATGTTACCCAACAATCATGTATCTTCTGACTTTTGTGTGTCTCATTGTTGTTTCCATAATTTTCCTTTTTAAAAGTGCCTTTGATGGATATTAAAGTGAACAAAGACAGATTTACAGGCATAAATCAGGAGTTTGAACACTGGGCGTAACGTCCAACGTCTTCGAGCACCATCTAAAGATCATCCCACTGATTTCTTCTTTGTCATCTGTGTGACATAATTTGAAGTAAATGCAGAGCTGGATAAAGAGGCTGGAGAGCTCGGTCAAGCCTGAAGAAGGAACATTTAACACGGACGAGCGAGCATGAAGAAATATAATGTGATGTTAATTGGTTCAAGGTCATTAGAAGAGACGGAAGAATCATCCATACGTGGTATCTAAAGCGACTTGTCAGTCAAAGAATCCCAGTAACATATTCCTAACATGTCAGAGGTGCATTTCTGACATCAGCCACATCAATCCATGTCGACAGCCGACCTGAAAAATACACGAGCGTCTCCAGCTCATTGCCATTCCCCTGGAGTCTGCCTCTCCTGGGTCCAAAGATTCGATTCAGGCGTCTGGAATCAAACCATGAAAACATAATGAGCAAACATGGCCCTGCAGAAAAGCCTGCAAGTCGAAGGGAGGGAGGGGGGTTGCTGCACACACTCCTACCGCTCTCTTCAAAGTGAAGCACCCTTTCCCAGGAGGAGTCTCTGCTCTCACCCCTGAAAACAGCACCACCCTCCTCCTCTTCCTCGGTTTCTAACCCTCCAATTAAAGGTCTCTGGCCTGCTCCTTGACAATCACTGCAATGTAGCTCAGTTTGTGGATTAAGGTGCAGTTTTTATATATGAATCCCAAACTACTTTTTTCATATTGGACTAAACTATAGTTACACAATGACGGTCTGGATTGTTTAATGCATACAAGCACAGTGGTGAGGTTAATCATAATCATAACTTTTTTTCTTCATTAAATTATATCAGCAGAAGAGAAATAATAACTAACTGCCGATGAATCCCTGAGGGGGGTGGAAGGGGTGTTGCAGCTCCACTGAACAGGACTAAGGGCCCCATCTTTGCCGGAAACCATTACCCGCTGCCAAGGCCTCCAGCATGGAAATGAGATCAGAAAAATGGATAGTAATGCCATTGCCATCTTTGTCCTGGCTGAGAACGGCTTCGACCTCTCGGGCCTGGTTCTTCTGTGCAGAACTTCACATTTTTAATTAACAGCAGATACCGAGGCATCACGGTGCAAGGGAGTGGGTGGGGGCCTTCCTGTTCATGAGTCATCTTTGATTCGGTGTGCCGGCTATGACAACTCATGTCAGCACCCCCCATAACGTGGAAATTAGAAGATGTGCATTCATATGCAGAGAGGTATCATCAGGTATTAGAAGGACCTATTTTACAGACACCCAAAAAACCTTCCTGCATCAAGGTCTAAAACTACCTGCATCAAGGTTTAAACCTTCCCGCATCGAGGTCTAAACCTTCCCACATCGAAGTTTAAACCTTCCCGCATCGAGGTTTAAACCTTCCCGCATCAAGGTCTAAACCTTCCCGCATCGAGGTTTAAACCTTCCCACATCAAAGTTTAAATCTTCCCGCATCGAGGTTTAAACCATCCCGCATCAAGGTCTAAACCTTCCCGCATCGAGGTTTAAACCTTCCCGCATCGAGGTCTAAACCTTCCCGCATCGAGG
>JBAGKM010000022.1:1732437-1744868 GCA_037177155.1 Melanotaenia catherinae
CGAGGTTTAAACCTTTCCGAATCGAGGTCTAAACCTTCCCGCGTCGATGTTTAAACCTTCTTGCATCGATGTTTAAACCTTCCCGCGTCGAGGTTTAAACCTTCCCGCATCGAGGATTAAACCTTCCCGCATCAATATTTAAACCTTCCCGCATCGAGGATTAAACCTTCCCGCATCGAGGTTTAAACCTTTCCGAATCGAGGTCTAAACCTTCCCGCGTCGATGTTTAAACCTTCTTGCATCGATGTTTAAAACTTCCCGCGTCGAGGTTTAAACCTTCCCGCATCGAGGATTAAACCTTCCCGCATCGAGGATTAAACCTTCCTGCGGTGCCATCTTGTGATTTGCCGTAAAGGGTAAAGTTTATTCATTATTTTCTATCTACAGTTCTTTGAAAGACATTTTAGTGGACATTTCAGCTTCATTTCCTAATATCTTCTTATCAATCTTCTTAGATTTGTTTTTTACCCTCTGGGGTCTATGATATATTTAAACCAGTTTACCTGTCTTGTTTGGTTTAATTCTTTTCAGCTAAACCTCACATGTGATGTTACAGTTATTTTTTATTTTGACATCCTGTCTTAAAACACTGCACTCAAAAAAGATAAAATCCAAATATGTGCAGTCACCTGAGGCCACTGGATCCATTCACACATGAAAACATGTTTAAGTATGGAAGAATTTTGGCCATCCTACGTTCACAGCTTGCTATGCCCATCTTTACCACTAGATGTCAGTAATTCTTACACACTGCACCTTAAATACCAAGGACCTGCAAAATGAATAAAGCAGTGGTCAAACAGACCAACAAAGCAAAAGTTTCATGAGGAAAAAGCTAAACTTTGTCATGATTAGAAAGAACAACAACAACAAAAAAAATTCTGACCAGTCTGAAAGAAACAGGAAAATATTGGGAGAGTTATGGCACCGTTAAAGTGGAATGTTCTCCATGGTTCTTGTGATAAAACATTTTAATATTGTAAAGAAAAATAATAGAGATATTATATTCTATTATATATTATAAATATTATTATTTTAGTTGAATGTACGTTTTAGATGTGTGGGATTGTAGTAACATATTGTAATAACAGATGCCATAACACAGGCATCTACAATCTCTTCTGGAGGTGAACTAAAGACTTTAAGGAAGATGGAAGTTGTTCATTCTTTGGCTTGAAATTTAACATCCAGCTTTGAAAGCAATCCCCAGAAGGACTCCATATTTAACAACATGTGGGAGTTCCCACAGGTTATTTTCTTCAAGGATTCAGATCAGACGAGGCAGATCAAACATAAAAAATGTCTCTTAACCCTGAAGTATGTGTTTTAAATATTTACCCAGAAGGTTTCACAACCTAGAAAGTCTGTCTCTGCTTCTTAGAAGCAAATAATTTCTATAAAAGCTGTAAATTTCCCCGACAGCTGGAAGGATTTTTTTGGGTAAATTTGGTCAGGCTTAATGAAAAAATGAGCTTGTATTTTCAGCTGATGCTCATGTATAATAAGTAACTGCTCTATTTTGTTTCTTAAATAAAAAAAAGTTTTTTAATGATAGAGACATCCACATTCCTCGACATGTCACCCGTCAGCCCCCTGATTCTGTCCACCTGAGACGGGGTGAACTTCATGTTGCTGAGCTGAACTCCAGCAGGGGGAGGTGCATTTACAGGCATTAACAAAGTGACAGCAAGAGAAGGAAAGAAGTGTCTCCCAGTCCCAAAACATCTTCAAAAGATTTCCACATGCAGTCTCTGCGCAGGCCATGAATAATCCATGTCTGCAAAATGCATCTCTGCAGCACTACACAGAATTGTATGTAAAATAATGCAAATTTTCCTCCGAAATATGTTCGCACACGCGGTCTGCGTTCAGTTTCCAGTGACATCCACATGTCAGAGTAGTTTGGTTAGGCGACGAGCTTGAACCCTTTTATAGAAACATAATAACTCTAGAAAATGTCACTCAGCTGATTTAGTTTCAGCTGCTGCAGTCGATCCTCCCATCCTCGTCTTCATCCTCACACTTTGACAACAGTCCCCCAGAAATACAATTATTCATGTCATCCCATGAGATGTAAGAAAAGATTTCATAGTTATTTAAACATAAGCAAATAAAAACAGGAAATTAAATTCAGGCTAATAAATCTACAATAAGACGTGTCTCCAGACAGCTTCTCACTGCATAGAGCAGGGATCCACCGGCTCCAGGCCTCTGCTGGGTTTACAGGTTTTCCTGAAGTGTGGAGATGGCTGCACTTTGCTGGGATGCTTCAGCTCAGTAAGGAGTCCAAACATACAGGAGGAAACGTAAAGATAAAGAGTCAGGAGCCTGAAGATGATCCCTCCCCTGGTCTTTAATGATGCTGAGTCACACATTAACACAAATTTGTTCCTGCGACTGCAAGAGGTCGCATTTTAAAAACTTTAGAGAAATAAGTACATGAACCTGTTTCAGTAGAAATATTATAGATAGTAGTTATGTCTGTAATGTAGGTTAAGGAACTGGTATTAAGCGTTCCGGATGAGGACGTGGACGAAGCAGCTGTGTCACCAGCGGACGTTTGCTGCCATCTTGTGTTCATCTGGCCTCACATCTCTTCACTTTCCTTTTTCCCTTAATTTGCACATCCTCAATTTCTCTCCCTGACTCAGGATTTTACTAACAGACAAGTCACTTTCAAACGAAAGTTTGAAATACAGTTTGTTTGGTTTAAATAAAGGTTCAACATCCAAACTGTGAAGCTGCTCCTCTGTGCTGCTGAGCAAGTTTCACAAGATAAAAACACAACAAAAGAAAGATCTTAATTAAAAACATATATAAAAATATAAATATAAAAATTTATCTAACATATATTTCTTATTTAAATGTTTCATTAGAAAAATAAAATTATATAATATTGTTGATCGACAAATAAATAAAATAAAAAAGTACTTTCAAAAGTACTAAGTCATTTCAACTACTACTAAGCTCCCAAAGTAAAAATGCAAAGTTTCATGCAATAAGCTACCTCAATTAGCTGTAAATAGTTAATTACTTGTTAATAGTTAGTAATTAGTTGTTAATAGTTAGTGATTAGTTGTTAATTGTTAGTGATTAGTTGTTAATAGTTAGTGATTAGTTGTTAATAGTTAGTGATTAGTTGTTAATTGTTAGTGATTAGTTGTTAATAGTTAGTGATTAGTTGTTTGTAGTTAGTGATTAGCTGTTAATAGTTAGTGATTAGCTGTTAATAGTTAGTGATTAGTTGTTTGTAGTTAGTGATTAGTTGTTAATAGTTAGTGATTAGCTGTTAATAGTTAGTGATTAGTTTTTAATAGTTAGTAATTAGCTGTTAATAGTTAGTGATTAGTTGTTAATAGTTAGTAATTAGCTGTTAATAGTTAGTGATTAGTTTTTAATAGTTAGTGATTAGCTGTTAATAGTTAGTGATTAGTTGTTAATAGTTAGTGATTAGCTGTTAATAGTTAATGATTAGCTGTTAATAGTTAATGATTAGCTGTTAATAGTTAGTGATTAGCTGTTAATAGTTAGCGATCAGCTGTTAATAGTTAGTGATTAGCTGTTAATAGTTAGTGATTAGTTGTTAATTGTTAGTGATTAGTTGTTAGTAGTTAGCGATTAGCTGTTAATAGTTAGTGATTAGTTGTTAATAGTTAGTACTTAGTTGTGGCTAGTAATTAGTTGTAACAACATTGTGCAACAAACCCCTGCATCACCACTTTCCATGATCTCATCTTATTTAATTACACTTTAGAACCATAATTAATTAATCATTTTGTTCTCCAAGTTCACAACTTATTTCAGATTAATAATGAGATTAAAATGAAGTTTTTCTGTAGAAACCAGAGCTGTTTCTCCGTGTGCAGCTCTTCAGCTTTGTCCGGTTGCATCTTCAGTACCACGCTTGTTGTGTCTGGATTTGGTTTAATTCCTCAGCGGTCCATGTCTGCATTGCAGCTCCTGATTTTTCCTGAACATTTTGGATCTTTTGAGTCTGCTGGTTATTTGGTCTTGATGTTTCTTCTCCATCTTGCAGCCATTCCTTCAGCTCCCGAACGTCCTGTTTTGGGGACTGACTGCTGGTACATCTCTGCTCAGTTACTTTTAGCCCGTGCAAGGTTTTATTGGCTTTCCGCAGAGCCTGATTTTATCATCTGTCTTCATCTCAGAGGCTGTTTTTCCTGCTGCACTTCATCACAGCTGAAGAGCATTTTGATCCTGCAGGTTTCTCTTTAGCTGCAGAGCATCATTGTGGAGTGTCTCATGTTTCTGCTGCATTATTTTGTTTTGTATGTTTGTAACTACTTTGTGTTGTGGACAGGTCACTGAAAATTAGATCCTGTGTCTCAATGAGTTCAACTTAAAACAAACATTAAAGAAGTAAATGAATGTTTCTGCCTGAGAACATTTAGCATGTTCAGGGGTGTGAGATACCTCCTGGGTTATTAGATCTTTGTAAAATATTTCCATCAGGGGCTGATGCTTTATAAAATGAACTTTATTAGTTGCAATGAATGGATTCTTACATGTCTAAATTCTTTACCTTTTAAATTTCTGCCCAATAATAAAAATTTTGTAATATGAATAAAAAAACAAGTCTGATAAATCATCTCCTGAAAATCTGCAGGGTCTCCCTGGTAGCCCTTTAAACTTTAAATTAAATTACAATTATATGAAAACAAAATAAATATAGTTTTAAAAAAGTAAAGTAAAAAAAAGACTGTAATAAAATAAAATAGTTATTGTTGAATTTATTAATTGTTGCTGTTTTTTTGGGGGGGGGGGGTTAACAAATAAAAATTCTAAAGTGATTCTGGTTATTTTTCAGTTGATATTGCCAATGATAACAACAAATTTCTTAATGCATGTATGTCTGTATTTACATATTTATTTATTGCTCTATAGAATAAAGTTGTTAAAAAAAAATATTTGCAGAAATATTAAGTTTCAGGGATGTCAGAATAAATGCACTCCAGAGATGTTTTTGTTTATTTCTTTATTTATAGGCTGTACATGAGCAGTGATTTTGAGGGAAGTGGTCAGAAGATGCTTCTCTGCTCAGGCTGTAGGGAGAAGACCGCGCATGCGCATTGCGCACCAGCTCCTCTCCTCCTGCCTGACCGTTAGTGACCTCAGTCTCCGCAGCAGAACACAACCTGGACCGGACGGCACCATAAATACCACACGGGGAGCGATGGCCGGGGTTTTCGGGAAGATCTTCGTTGGCATTTACGTGGAGATAAAGCGAAGCGACGGTACGTCCCCGCTCGCTCACACCGCTCTCCATCCGGCTGGTCCGGATGAGAGGAGCTAACCGTTACCGTTACCGGGTCTTTCTGCTAGCTAGCGAGCTGCTACATCATCTGATCCACAGCCCTTTTATCGGGGTGAACGGTTAGAAATACTGGATATTGGAGTGTGGGAGAGTTTAAACCTCTGATGAGGTGTTCTCCGACACGCTGCTGTCATCTGGGAGTCGCGCAGACTCACGCCGGTCGGCCTGCTGAGCCCCGAGGAGGCGGGCGGGTCCACCTGTGCGGCTGTCCAGCTGTGGACACCGTCACTTAACCTGCCTCCCTCCCCCCGCGTCAGGACTGAACCCCCTTCAGCACAGGATGGGGTGCACTGCAGCATCCAGCAGTGGCCTGCAGGATGGCTGCATGGGCCTCCCCCCTCTCACTGCATACAGCCATGTTTAAGAAGCTGATTTCTACTCCTCTCTGGTTTTTAAAAAATATTTTTAATAATAATGACTCACTGATGACCAGGAATCCAATTAACAGCTAGTAAATGCAGATATCTAACTTCTCCAGCATGTCTGTGTCCTATCATCTCTTATCAGCCACACCCATTACTGAGTTATGATTATAACGTTTAACCTATAAGCACTGAAAATAGAAAAGTGCATGTACATGCATTAGTGTTCATCTATGAAACGTTGTTTGTGAGCGATGCTGTTGTGTCCGTGTATGTCCTGCTGTCATTGACTCTACGGGCCAGTGCAGCCCTGATCAAGCCTTTATATATGTTTACATGGTCTCTGCAGGACGGATACACCAGGCCATGGTCACATCGCTGCATGAAGACAACGACAGTGTGACAGTGGAGTGGATTGAGAACGGGGACACCAAAGGAAAAGAGGTAAAAAGAAAAAGTGTAAAACTAAAATAAAAACAAAGTGCAACGGTTTTTTTAAATCTCAAAAAAGGAGCATTTCAGAGAGGCAGAGTCTCTCACATGTAAGACTGGACGGAGGTTCATCATCTGAGATTAACTGGGTCCAAAAATCCTCATCGTTTCATTGTGAAGACTTTAAAGATCACACCATCTTCATTTTATAATGTCATCTAAAGATTCAGTGAATCAGAAGGAATCTCTGTGTGCTTGGGACAAGGCTGATGTCCCAGTCACAACCCTAATTCTAAAAAGTTTGAACACTGTGTAAAATGTAGATAAAAACAAAGTTTAAAATATTTTTTATTCTTAACAGAAACTGAACAACTTATCGGATGTTTAATTTTTTTAAACATGTCATAGAAAATACGAGCTGATTGTAACTCTGATGGCAGCAACACGCCTGTAAAAAGTTGGAACAGGAGCAACAAAAATCTGGAAAACTAACTGGTACAAATCACTGGTATCACTGTACATCATCAAAAGATTCAGCAAATCAGAAGGAATCTCTGTATGCACTGGACAAGGCTGAAAGTCCAAATTCCAAAAACTCATCAGCCCATATTTTATTCTCAACAAATCATAAACAGTATCAAAGTCTTCATAATTTTACATTGAGGCATATTTGTCTGAAATTGTTCCACATGTTTTAGACCTACTTTTTCTCCGATTGGTGAACCTCTGTCCATCTTTCCATCTGAGTGACTCTGCCTCTCTGAAATACGGCTTTTATATCCAGTCGTGTAACCGACCTGTTGCCAGTTGACCTGCTTAGTTCTTATTTGTACCAGTTACTTTTCCAGGCTTTTGTTGCTCCTGTTCCAACTTTTTACAGACGCGTTGCTCTGTGTGAACTCTCATTCAGCATTCTTCCATAAGTCAGAAAATACTTCAGGTATTTGTTGAGGATATTCTCTGACAAATAAACTCTCAACTGTTAAACTAAATTAAATCTCTAACTGAAGTGCCACACATGCAGGAAGGAGAAAGCTGGATCCAGTTTTTAGGAAATCCCACGTCAGAGAAGATCCAGAAACTATGAGTCCCATTTGCTCTTCTCTGAGTGATCTCTCTCAGGACATGAGGGGTGAAGCTGACTGTTGAGCTTCTGTGTCTGTGATGCCGTGGAGAGAAGAACCAGAGGATCTGTGTGATCTTCCTCTGACTTTAAGCAGCGTTTGCTTGCAGAGCTGCTCCCGTTCCCGTCAGCCTTCATCTCCAACAGCTCTGGGCTGCGAGGCAAATTCAACATGGCGTATCACATGGCTGAAGAAGGGAGGCCTTTGGATGAGTTATAATCAGAAACTACTCTGCAGGATGAAATGGGGTCAGTGGTAAAACGGCAGTAAGCGTTTAAACGTCACCCGGGGATGTTTCCTGTCTGCTGTTCATCGCCTTGGGTCTGATGGTGCTGTTTTATTCCCAGTTAAAAGAAAATTCCAGCTTCTTTTATACCCGCTGGTGTGTGTCAAGATAAACTGGGATGACAAATGAGCAAAATGTTCGTGCCAGATGTTCACAGTTAGTGGCTGGAGGAATGATCGGTTTACCTTTTTATTGTTGTCTAAAAGGTAAAAATCTGAATATCTAAAAACGAATAGATGAAGATAGTAGGCTGGTGTTCATACAGAAATGTATTTCTTTAGTTTGTCATTTTAATGCCTGTAATCTGGATACTTTATAGGTGCAGCATGTAACAAAAAAAGTTCAGTCATCGATGGCATACATGGTGCATGGCAGCGCCCACATTTGTGCCAGCACATTGCCTCTGTGTAAAGCTTTAAAACCACAGAACCGGCTTAGTTAGATAGAAGTTCGAGCTCTGTTTGGGAAAACACCATAGAAGAAGACAGATGTTGAAGTAGTTACTTGTAATGCAGTCATCGCTGCACCTGAGGCCACTGGATCCACTCACAGATGAAAACATCTTTATGTCTGGAAGAATTTTGGCCACTGACAGCCACCGTACATTCATAACTGTGCTTGGTATTTGACATAATTTCTACTCCCATCTTTGGCACTAGATGTCAGTACATCCTGCACATGAAACAGTTGTGATATAGTTTGGTCACGCCAGCATGTCCATTGACATCAGAAAGTTTAAACCTGAGAGTTTCTGAGCAGCTCTGATGCAAAGAGCCAGACTGTTCCACTCAAAAGGTTCTGTCAGTCCTGAGTCAGGAATATGGATCCTCCAGGAGGAACTGCTTACAGACCATAGAGCTCTTACTGGAACATGTTGGTGTAGCAGCTCTGATAGGAACCCAAATCATAGAAAGCTTTAAAAACAAGAAGCAGAATCTTAAACTGGATCCTGAAATGAAGCAAGTCAGAGCAGGATGGATGACTTTCTCCAGATCTTTTCTAAGCAGATATGGCTTGACTTTTCCAGCAGTCTTAACAAAAAAAAGACTTTTGACCAAAGAACTGACCTGCTGTTGTAGTTAGAAAGATTTGTCAGTAAACACTGGAAGAAGTCAGTGGACAAAAATGCTAAGAGCACCATTTAATCGCTCAGATTTATCAAATATAAAAACTTTAATTTTCTTGTCATTTAGCTTTAGGAAGCTAAACTTTATACAAAATATAAAAGGCTTTAGACAATTAAGTGATTTATTTATAGAATTCTGACTTGTTTTGATGACACACTGACATGTATTATGTACATCCCTGAAGCACACTGGCAGTTTTGAACAGATACAATGGTTGATTTATCAAAGAAACCCAACAAGACATTTTGGAGAAAGAGAGAAAAAGAAAGAGAGAAAGGGACAGAGCAAGAGATAAGAAAAGAGTCATCATCAGACTTTTACTAAGCGGAGTGATCTCAGAGAAAAGGCAGGATGCAAGATGTATCATGAATTAGCTGTTGTTAGGGATGCCTCATTGAGAATATCTGTAATGCTTTTTTAAAGGGACAGAAATCTGTATGTCATCTGAAAAGCAAAGCCCTTTTTAAACATAGACCCAGCAGGTGACATAAATAGAAAGAAATCAGGATCGGACCTAAAATGGATCCTTGTGGAACCCCACAACTAAAAGAGGCTTCTGCTGCTAAGTACTGGACAAGATTAACAGAACATTCATATTTGACCAAAACCCATGCAAAGCAGTGTCTCTAACACCAACACACTGGAAGGAGAAAAATTTAGAGGAAAAACTAAACAGTCACAACAATCTGATAGAGGTGGGTTCAACTGAGATGACAAAAAATGTCATCGTTTCAGTTGACAGCAATCCCAGCCCTAATCCCCTCGAATGGACTCTATGCTTCTTGACACACAGACACACACATACATGCATATATCTATTATTCCATATAGGGTGGAATAATGGATAGAGAAAGAAACGCACACGCATAAAATCGTCAGATTTTTGTGTGTGTGTGTGTGTGCCCTGAGACTGCACATGAGTGTGCATACATAAATGTAATCCACAACTGTGTCCACCAACTCATCCACAAACACAAACAGGCTGCAGCTCTTTTTATGTATGTAATGGCCCAAACTTCTGTAGTTCCTTTTTAACCTCGTCTGCTTCTGCAAAGTGTTTTACACTGTTTCTCATTCATGCATTTATACACTTATATATAAACTCTATGTAAGAAAGACGCAGCACCTTTTCTCTACAATCACACACCAAGTGTCCTTGGGCAAGACAGTGACACATGGAAGAGCTGAGGGTCAAAAATCTGCCCCTCTGATGGGAGGAGGACCACTCAATCCACAGAGGTATGGTAGAGTTAAGCTGATGTATACCCAGAAACATATATTTATTCACAAACTGTCAATTTCCCTGTGATCTATAGTATTCTCCAAACTCTGAGCAAGAAATATTAAAATGCATGATGTTGCCTATATACTTGATTCAGAGGGGGTCACTATTTGATCAAGGTGAAAAATAACATCACACAGCTACAGCAAAGAGAAATGATCACAGATGCAGCTCAGCGGGTTGTATTCTATAATGTTCCTTTAATATTTCTCTGGTCATTCATTAGTGTCAGTGAAAATACGTCCAGACCAAACAACCTCTATAACATGGTATTTAAATGGGGGGAATGTCAATATGCAGCTGAACACAGTTAACCTGATCAATTATTTTACATTTATACTGAATTCAGGATTACTTTACTTTGGATTAAAAGCCTGGTAGGAAAAGAAGTGCCTCATGTAAGCATATCAATTGGAAGATTGTGTTGCAATCATACTTATTCGGATCAAAATCTTATTCCGATCAAGAGCGGTGGTTTGTGCTGATTGACTGTTCACTGCAAACAGGACACCGAGGCTCAACAAAAGTGCATCTGTTCCTTTTTAAAGCAACCCTACACAACTTTCTGACTGTAAAACTCTGAGCTTCTGACTCGTTTTGGTGGAACAGTGACATTTCGTCAGCTTGAAGTGTCCCTGAGAAACAACACTTCACAACTTTACAACAGCCTTTCACTTTACTGAAGACGTTAGCAACTGGATATCAATACACTGGCTATTTTGAACACACACTGTGGCTGATTCAGCAAAGAAACCCAGGAAGACATTATTGGAGGAACAGAAGAAAAGAAAGAGGGAAAGGGCTAGAGCAAGAGATAAGACGAGTCAAAATCAGACTGACTTTTACTGACTGGAGAGATCTCAGAGAAGAGACAGGATGAAGATGGAGGCCAGATTCAGAAGTTAGGCTTTAAACAGGTTTTGTGGAAAGGGCTGTGAGTGGAGAAGATTGCCGAGTTGACGCGAAGTCCAACAGTCACACAGGTTAGTAAACTCAAGTGAAATGTATGGACTTCACAATCCATAGAGAAAAGCAGAGGTGCTGTGTATGAATTATTTTGCACTGGCTTAAACAAGTTAGATACGAGTGGTTTCAGATGCAGCTTTTTTCCCTATATTTTTATATTATCTCTTTTTAATTGTTAGATCCATTTTGAAAAGAAAAATCCTGCAAACACAAAACTCCACAGACTGCACATGAATAATTTTCCTTGTTGATCATGTCAAAACAAAGCTGATGATGGAGTCACATTGGCTTTGGCACTGACAGGTGGAATATGGCGATAAGGAAGTTCTTACATGGATCCAAATGTAAAACAACAACAACAAAGAAACAAACAAACAAAAAACACAACATGTAACTGTGAAGATCCTGCTCAGTCATTGTGAGAGCTCAGCCACATCAGCTGTTGCACTACATAATAATCTAATTTGTAAGCCCAGCTAACAAATGGACAACTATTGTAGCATTTTATTCAAAGGCCTGAGGTCACATAAACAAATACAATTTATTCCCGTCTTGAACAAGAGACAAATTGTAATGTGGAAAACACTTTCCTGGCTGACTGGATTGAGGGTATGACTCTGACTGACAGAGTGAGAGGGATAGACTGGATTAGAGGAGGAATGAGTGAGTCACATATAGTGATGTGAGAAAATGTGACTGTGTGATGTAAAGCATGATGTAAAGCATATGTATGGAGAAAAATCCTGATAACTTGTGTGAGTGTGAGTACACACACTTAAACATGTCTGCAGTCTGTCAAGTCAAAGAAAAGTCAAACAATTTGGTAATAAAAGATCTTTAACTTGAAATTTGGGAGATGCATTTAAAACAGTGTGGCCTGACATATTCCTGGTTTCTGTGCTACTGCTGTCCCCAGCATCACTTCCTGGCCCTTCGCCCATTATGGTAATACCTCTCAGACCTAATGGACATTTCATTTAATAATCAATGATTGATCGCTGCTGGTAATGATGTATAAGCAGTGAGATTCAGGAATGAAGAATATTCTCAGTCAATAACTGGAAAATGTGGAGTCCTGCAGAAAGACAGGCAACTGTGTTGCCAATAGCAGCATGTCTCCTTAACTTTCCACTTGTCAATATGGCATCTCTTTATTTGCCAGTGGCAATTAGCACCAGCGACATGTTGAGTCACATTTGCCTCACAGAGCTAATTAGACACACTTGACCTTTTCTGAATGAGGATAATTTTAGTGATTGGGTTAAATAAAAGATATGGCTGGGGCTGTAAAATTAGTAAAGGTAACTGGTTTGTATTACAATTCACATTTTCAGGTGGTGACACAATTAGTTAAGGGAATGCAGATAAAATGAAAAACTGTATTGATGACTATTGTCATGAATTGGTGAGAGAGAATCTTTACAATGTACCTAGCTGAATAAATTCTATCTATCTATCTATCTATCTATCTATCTATCTATCTATCTATCTATCTATCTATCTATCTATCTATCTAT
>JBAGKM010000022.1:1764955-1781138 GCA_037177155.1 Melanotaenia catherinae
AAAATGCAGCACAGGATAAAGTTCATCATGTTTAATGAAGGTCCAGCATCAAATACTTGTGGACACTTATAAAAGTTACTTTGGATTAAAAAAAAGCATCTGCTAAAAGACTGTAGAAAAGTACACACCTGTAAACATTTCACCACCCTGTACTACATTTTAACCCTCATACTGCTGATTTTGTGACTGTATCTCCTCATAATTCTAGACCATAAGTCAGTCACAACCAACCCTCCAGTGACAGATGAGTCATTCACCTTTGCTACTGACAGATTCCATAATGCACACAAAGCTTAAAAGCAGGTGATGAGATCTTTATTCCCTTTTGAGATTTTTAATCTGCTCAACACAGACTGTAGAATACCGTCTTAAATGTTTACTCATACGACACGCATACAATCGCCGCATGTTTTATAAGTTAAACTTACATGTCGTCTCCTCTGTCTGCTCGCCTTTCTTGCTCCATGAAATGAAGAAATATCGCCTGCCGCTGGATTCTCCATCTCTGGACTCTCTATGTGCATTTCCAGCCTCAACATTAGACGTCTGATTTTATCATCCATCAGTAACATCTCCATCAAGCAGAGCATAAACACAGCGATCGCTTCGTTCTCTGTATTAGCTTGATGGTGTTGTTTTGTACTCTCCTTATTTTTTGCAGGTTTTGTTTTATTGTTATGTTGTTATGTGGCGCAAAAGTCATACGTCACTGTCCCTTGCCATGGGACGGAGGAGAAGAAATTCTTAACGATCATAAACATCACCTGCAGCTCTTTAATTTGAGCTTTATTATTTGAGTGTTGAATATATGATTAAATAAACAAAAATCTAAACAATAACAAATAAAATTCAGCTATAAGCTAGACTAAAAAGAAAGGTCTTGAACCTAGTTTTAAAAACATTCTCTGCAGCCCTGAGGTTCTCTGGCAGGCTGGTCCACAGTCAAGTTCTCTGCCATCCATGATTTAATGTCTAAAATCCAGTTTATAAGGACGTTAACTGGTTCCAGGTCATCAGGAGACAAGGCGATGTAAAGCTGTGCATCATCAGCATAGCTGTGAAAATCAATGCCTTGTCTCCTGAGGATATCCCCACGTAGCAACATGTACAAATTAAAAAGAAGTGGGCCTAGAATTGATCCTTGGGGAACCCCACAATGGGTTTTATGGATTGTTGAGAAGGATGTGTCCATATTTACATAAAACTGTTGATCTGTGAGATAGGAATAAAATCATTGAAGAACAGTACCTGAGAGGCCCACCAGACTTCTGAGTCTGTTTAATAAAATCTGTTGATCTACTGTATCAAAAACAGCGTTTAGATCCAGTAGAACCAGTACTGTACGTTTCTGTGCATCAAAATTATACCTGAGGTCATTAGCAATCTTTAAAAGGGCTGTTTCAGTACTGTGGTTTATCCTAAAACCAGATTGCCTTGCATTAGCGTGGCTACGTAAACAGCTAAACAGACCACCACTCATCCCGGACACAGCCATCAAGCTAGCAGGCCGCACAGCACGCTGGCATGATAGAACTGAGAGCTCCGGTAAAAGCAGAGGAGATGGCCTAAAAACATGTATGTACGCAACAGCTGCTGTACCAACACCAAAACTATAGCCAGTCACTGCTCCCCGGACATGGAGTACATGATTGTGAAATGCAGACCCATTTATATTTCCTGGGAGTTTAATGTTGTCATGCTGACTGCAGATGCTAATGCTAGCTCGAATGTTGGACTTTTGACACCCTTAACAGTCAGCAGAGTACCTAGCATGTGGCTATACACCTCATCACAGGGGACTTCAACCATGCTGATTTCAGAGCAGTGCTTATTAAATTCCACCAGCATGTTAAGTGCGTTACCAGGGGAAATGACACACTAGACAAGGTGTACTCCAACATCTACAGTGCCCACAGGGCCAAGCCACTACCACACCACTTGTCTCTGCTCTTGATTCCAGCATACACCCCCCTCAGGAAAGGGGCTTCCGTCTCATCTAGAACTGTAAAAACATAGCCTGAAGGAACCTTTCTTCAGCTCCAGGACTGCTTTGAGAGAACAAACTGGGATGTCTTTGAACAGCAGGACCTGGAGGACTACACTGCAGCTGTCCTGGGTTACATTAAATACTGCATGGACACTGTCAATGTGGATGAATGCACCCAGGTCTATCCCAAGCAGAAGCCGTGGATGATCAGAGAGGTCAAGACATTGCTGAAAGAGAGGAACACTGCTTTCAGGTCTGGTGATGCTACACAATACAGTGCAGCCAAAGCCAACCTGAGGAGAGGCGTCACAAAGGCTAAGACAGCATTTAAGAGGAAGATGAAGGACCACCTCAGCAGTAACAACACAAGTCAGGTGTGCCAGGGGATCCAACATATCACCAATTACAAGATCTGCAACCTCTCAGTGGGTGAGGGTGACGCCTTGTTGGCCAAGAAGTTTAATGTCTACTTCGCCTGCTTTGAGGTGGAGCCACCGGAAGTTGCATCCCTCCCCTCCGCCGATGGCCACCAAATCCTCAAGCTAGAGGAGCATGAGGTGCAATGTACTTTGAGAGGGGTGGACCCACCCTGTGGTGACTTGCCTCTCAGTTTTACCTGTGGCAGGTTGGATGCAGAGGCTTTGTAGGACAGTCCCTCTGCAGGGCCTATACTGCACTCGGCATCACAGACGAAAGGAAGAGGAGAGCCATCTCTAACAGCACAGAAGCAGCAGAAAAAGCCTCCAAGTGGCTCTAGATAAAGCCCCTGAATCTAAATACTAAAATCTCACTGGAAGCTTCAGAGTCAGGATATTGTGAACCTGAAGCTCCTCTCCTTAAATGATTGAGGGACTGAGGTCAGAGTGTTTGGACCCTCATGGTCCTCTAACCTCTTACATTCAGTCCTTCTGGGAAAAGTTTTGGGGATGATTTCAGTTCCAGTTTTAAATTCAACCAGCAGATTTCCTCAGCTCTCACTTTCAGCATCTTTTCATAACCAAAGTATCTCTCCCATAAAGAGTCAGAGGTGTTCCATCTGGTTTTATTATTCTTTCTTGGTCCTGATCAGAGTCCATCAGTCATCCACACGTCGCCTGCAGCTGCATCAACCTCAGACAAGAACATTTATTTATACAGCACATTTCATATATGATGCAGCCCCGACGTTCTGCACATGAGCAACGAAGCAGACGGGACAATACATGCGTATAACACAGATGTCAGCAGAAAATCATCATCATCATCATCAGTGTACATTTTCCAGGAAACAGATTCCAAAAGAAAGTCTCTCCAGCTTCATTAAAAGTGGCGTCAAATGAAGGTTTCAAATCAGATTAATCAGAACTCAGGTTTGAACCAGACTTCAGGTTTTCTGGTGGTTTGTTCCAGATATCAGGAGCAGAAAAACTTCAGTGTATGTACACCTGCCTTTCTGATTCCAGTCCTGGTCCGTTTTTTTTGGGAAAGTCCGCTTCGTTTGGGGAATTGTCAATACGCAAACAAACTCTGATTCGGATCAAAGAACCGGACTCAGTCCGCCAACAACTGCGAATCTCGATCCACCTCAAGTAAACCAAATACAAGAAGCAGACTACAAAACAAAATGCATTGTTGGAGCCGTGCACGGCATTGTGGGTAAACAGAACCAAATCACAGCGTGTTTGGGACGATAGGCGGCTCTGGACGGGAGGAATATCTCGCGGTCAGACGTAGAAGAACTCTGTAAAAGTTCTGATAGAAATATGATCAACCCGAGACGCTGGGATCTGATGCAGCTCCATGTTTTACTCTGATAGAAACAGACGTCCTGCATTAACTAATAGAGGAACCAGTTTTCTTCTTTGTTGGTGGTCTTGTCTTCTCCAGTAATTCTTGGCTTTGTCTCTGGTGAGGAGTGGAAAACGTTATTTAAAAGGTCCGATTCATTTGGAGTCCTCGTTAAACTGGTTAAAATGTCCTGATGTCTGTGGAGATTAATCCAGAACCTCTGGAGCGGACTGTAGAGAGAAAAATGTTTCCCAAACAAATGTTCGTCTCTCCCTCTGAAATGTTGATCAGCTTCGTCTCATTCAGCTGGTTTGGAGTGAATGAAGCAGTGTGTGTGGTGAGCAGGTGATGACGTTCCACATGGCTGGAATAACCAGAGCTGTGGTCCAGAACCAGAACATGAGGAGAGAAGTCTGCAGGAGTTCTGATCAATACTTCCTATCAGACATGTTTGTTCTGAGGAGGCAGAAACAGCTGATCAATCATGTGATCAGTCACATGAGGAGCATGCTCAGAACTCAGTGACAGAAGCTGTTTTCTCTTTAAACTTCTAAACACCAGGTGAAAAACCTTAATGAAGACACTGATCTGTTGATGATGAAAAGCTCACAGTGAGTTGGAAGAGGGCCCTCTGCTGGACATCAAGTCAAACTACATCACTCAGACTTCAACAGACTTCCTGTCAGACTGTCAGACAAATAAAGCTTCGTTTCCACCAATACAAAAGAATGCGCCCTGACCCGCCCCCATCGGTGGAAACGGGGCTTAAGAAATCAATAAACCACAGCTCATCTTTTCCTGCAGGTTTCATGTTAGCTTCATGTGAAATGTGCTGTTGATGCATCAGCCTGGAAACTTCCAAACCAGCGTTGTGTAACATGATGGACAAACGTGTTTTAGTCCAAACTACCACCTGTTCTGAGTCCTCACCAAATAATGTTGGTCCTAAACCTAACCAAAGACAAAGTCGGTGGTTGTTGGACATGTTTTTGTTAGAAATCAGAAGTTTCTCTCTTTAAATAATCTGACTTGATGTTACAAGAGATTTTAACACTGTGAGAGTGTTACACCCTGTAAAGAGGAATAATGCAGAACAGACAGAAGTCCAGTTTTTCACAAGAACATTTTCAACAACACATCACATTATCACATGAAGAGATTACACAACGAACTAAATTACAACTTAATGCCAGCTGCTAGGATCTCTGTCCAAACACAGACCTAAATGGGAACTGTACCCTCAGTACAGGTAAACTACATTACTACAGTAACGTTTACAAGCAAGCATATGCATGAAAATATTCTGACAACTAACAGTTACTACAGCCAGACTGATGCCTTCCACCTTTAAACTATTAGCATTACTATTTTAACAATACAGAAATATAGAACAGATCACAATAATTTATAAAACACTTCTTCTCTGAGTGCTGAACATCACACACAAACAGTACAGTCGTCTCTACTGCAGCGCTGCTTCCTCCCTGTGATGCAACTAGAAAGAAAACTATGGTGAGTAAAACTTAAACAAAGCCTAAAACACTTACTATAGACAGGCTTTACCTCAGCTTATTTCCTGAATCACAGAGAACATAAATATAGACATAAAAATGCATCAATAAGTAAAGATTTAACCTGTAAAGGGAATAATACAGAACAGATGTTACTGCTGTCACTTCCAGTGTTGTGATGGACGAGCAGGAGCAACATGTTTCCCTCCACTAACTCAGGCATCATCCATTCAGACACCATCAACAGATAAAACTCCAAAACCACAAGCTTTGAGGAAAATACTCAATGAAAACTAATGTGCAATAAAAATAAACTAAATAACATTCACATACTGGCATTTTCAACATGTTATTGTTCTAATGCATCTCTTCATAGCTTTACAACTTCAAGACCAGAGTAGTCGATCATAGATCACTCTCTCAGTAATTCACATTAACTCTAACAAGTTTCTTTTATAAAGGAATAAATGATCTTTTTTTCCCTTTTAGCACTATTATGGATTGAAGAAAATTACTTTTTTTTACCAAACAGTATTACATTATTATATTCTTTTGTTTGTGTCTTAACATCAAGCATTTTCTAACCATTACAAGAGCAGATGATTGTGTGGAGGCTCCGATCAGAGGCTGATTTAAAGCCTGACTCAGCGATGCTGCAGATGAATGACTTTGCAGGTTAGACGTGTGCAGCAGCTGGTCTGGCTCATTCCTCGCCCAAACACCTGACTCATCACACACATCAAGGTCCACGCAGTGACGAGTTTAAGTGGTTCTGCTACATTTCGTCTAAGCAGAAGTGAATATGTCTGCAGACGCCACCTTTTCCCTCTGAGTGAACAACCTGGACGCATCTTTCTTTATGGCCCGATGATGCATTCGACCCAGAAACCTTTCACACCTCTATCAATGTTCACACCACTGCTGTTTTACATGCTGTGTTTCAGTAATGAATAAGGACGTTCTCATTCTCCTCTGAAGCTGATTGATTATTTGGTCTGTGTTTTTAGCTTTATTGAAACACAGCGTGTAAAACAGCTGTCCATCTTTCCAGTCACAACCACTGCAGCAGCTCCAACTAAAGAAGCCGACCAATCACAGCCTCCGCTCACATGTACTGATGTCCTAACGTCTGATGACGTCCAATCAGTGGTCTGAATGTAGCCTGGTCTTTATTCTGGTAAAGCCCGGGTTCTACTGGACCCTGATGACCCAACCGTCAACTTTCAGAACCAAATTCACAAGATGCTGATGTTCACTTTTACAGAGTAAAGTTCTTTGGATCTAGTTAAACTTTCTCTCAAATGTAAGTCGCTTTGGATAAAAGCGTCTACTAAATGACTAGAATAGAATAGAATAGAATAAAACTGGTGTCAGTGTGACCCAGTTCACCAGAAACCACCGAGGTTCTGAGACTCGAGAAAGAAGCCAGAACCAGATCTGCGCAAGAGCATGAGTGTGGGCCTCCCTCTTCTCTTTCTGCTGTGTGGTAATTACCGGTGATTTAATGCATGCTCCATGTTTTTCCAGATTTCGGTGCATTTGCGGCAACGCCAACTACAGGCCTGGTGTTGATGCTACAGAGTTCTACCTGGAACTGTGTTGGGTTTTTTTTTTCTTGAAAACTAAAGTCAGAACTCTGATTGGACTTTACTCTCAATTACAGGCCGGTTAACAAAAAGCTTTAAAATCTCCTGAAACTTCTTCTTGACCAACCTTTGATGATTTTAGAGGTGATGTCACTGACAGGTGAGATCCAGGATGGAGGAGCTGGCTTAAGCCATTTGGAATTGGAATTCCAAATGGCTTGTATGGATGGCTTTTCTAGGAGTCTTAAGGCATACAAAAACAAATAATGATCCAAGAATCATCGCTGGCTACTTCATGGATGCAGCGATTAAAGTCGAGGGTTGCCCTCAAAGATTAAGACTGGATTTCGGGATAGAAAATGTTCATGTGGCTGACATGCAAAGATTTTTGCATTTTTCAGATAATCAACCTGAAACAGTGTAACCCTTGGTCCAAGTACTGGAAATCAGCAAATTGAAAGATGGTGGCTGACCCTTCGAAGTGAATGTATTCGGTTTTGGATGGACTTGTTTGACAAACTGAGAGTAGACGGATACTTCTCCGACACCTTCTTGGACAAAGCACTGGTCCAGTTCTGTTTTCTTCACACAATACAGGTGAGCTTAACTGCTTGGCTAATTGACTTACAGTGAAGTTGCTCCAATCATTAAAATCACAGCAGAATTTTTGAGGTTGGACATTTCTTTAAAGTATTCATGAATTCATCAAGTTAATACTAGATCAACACTGTATTCCACTTTGGGCCATTCCAGGTGAGTTCAGCCAGGGCCTTTCTGGTTATCTCATGGAATAAAACCTTACATTAGTAAAAACATAAAATGTCAAAGCCGCCTTTCTGAACTGAGTTTGAATATAAACAGAGTCTAAGTAATTTTTTAGTCAGTTTTCAGAATTTCTTATGTATTACTATAAAATTAATTCATTATATTATCCTATTTTAATTACAACATAATAAAAAGGCCTTCAATGCCCGGTCTTTTCCTCTAAATTTTTCTCTGAATAAGAATCTCATTAATACAGACTCTTTTCTTGGTTTTACAATCTCTTAAATAAAGTATTTGATTTGGAACGTCAACATAAAGGACCAATTTCCAGGAACATCGCTCTAATAAAAATAAACTACAGTTCTTCAGTGGTTGTGGAACGAATAAATAGTTTAACACTTAATCATCTGCCTGTTCTTATGTAAATTCATGACAAAGAATTTACACAATTTGCATTCGGCTTACTGAGCCACCCAGACGTCACTGAACGGCAATCAGCTGACAGACGGCAGTGAAAAATGCCATCTGACACCCTACGAGCCTCCACGCAGCCTTAGATCCTCAGGCAGGTCTCTTTTGGCTGTTCCGGGGTCAAAACTCAAGACCAAAGGTGACCATGCTTTTTCTGTCTGGGCCCCTCGACTCTGGAATATCTGGAGTATCATCTTTTAAATCACTTCTTAAAACGCACTTTTATCGATTGGCCTTTTTATAATATTATAATATTTTATCTATTTAATTTTCATGCTGTACTCTTGTATGTGTCTTGTCATTGTTTTCTTTGCTGTGTGATGTTCAGCACTTTGTAAACTCTGTTTTTAAAAGTGCTATACAAATAAAGATTATTATTATTATTATTATTATTATTATTACTTTGCAGTCACTGATCTCCTTCAGGTTTACATCGTCTATTAAGATATAGTCCACCTGCATGCTCCTACCTCCACTCTTATAAGTCACCCTTTGTTCCTGCCTCTTCTGGAAGAAAGTGTTCACTACAGCCATTTCCATCCTTTTTGCCAAGTCTACTACCATCTGTCCTTCTGCGTTCCTGTCCTGGATACCAAACCTGCCCATCACTTCCTCATCACGTCTGTTACCTTCACCAACATGTCCATTGAAATCTGCACCAATCACCACTCTCTCACTTCTGGGAATATTCTGCAACACTTCATCCAGCTCACTCCAAAATTTCTCCTTCGCTTCTAACTCACATCCTACCTGTGGAGCATAACCACTGACAACATTGAACATCACACCTTCCATCTGTAGCTTCAAACTCATCACTCTATCTGAGACTCTTTTTACTTCCAGAACATTCTTAACAAAGTCCTCCTTTAAGATAACAACTACTCCATTTCTCTTCCTATCTTCACTATGATAGAACAGCTTGAACCTGCTCCTAAACTTCTAGCCTTGCTACCTTTCCACCTGGTCTCCTGAACCCACAGTATATCCACCTTCCTCCTTTGCATCATGTCAACCAACTCTACCTTTTCCTGTCATAGTCCCAACATTTAGAGTTCCTACTCTCAGTTCTAGGCTCTTGACTTTCCTCTTCTCTCACCGCCTATGGACACGTCTTCCTCCTCTTCTTCTTCTACCTACAGCAGCCCAATTTCCATTAGTGTCCTGTAGATTAACAGCGCTAATGGCGGATGTTGTTACTGTAGAGATTTAACATCCTTCCCGCAGACTTTTCTCTGCTTTCACTCTCGCTCAGTCTTTCCAAACACTGGCCTGTAGGTGGGTTTCCGCCGCTGAATCACGTGTTGTAATGGCGCTTTACCATTGGTTAAAGGAGGAGTGCTGTGTTCGGGGACACTTAAAAAAATCAGAGAGGAACGTTGGTTTGTGATACAGATCGTGATATAAAATGCTTTAGAATAGCTGGGTGTAGAAATGAGATCACTTGTATGTGTGAATCGAGATCGCGATTTTTTAACAATTAATCATGCAGCCCTAATTCCAATGCAACTATTGTTAAGTGATTTTGACTGAAAAAAGGAATACAGGGAAAACAATATGAAGAATTTTGGGGGCCCCATGGGCCTTTTGTGGGGCCTAGGGCTCCAGGCAAAAGCCTGGTGTGCCTAATAGTACAGCCCACCTCTGCCCACAACCAGGACACACACAACCACAGCCAAGGAGTTGCTGTCATATACCCCACACATGCCTAGGGGAGAAGGAGAGGAGGAGGACAGCAGAAAAGCCCAGATCCACAACCCACCATCCCCAAGCCCACCCAGGCCTCCCCCACAGGTGCATGTGATCCCTCCCCACATACACATCTATGGCTGGCTCATGCTGACACATATACACAGACATACACACACACACACACACACACACACACACAAACCTCTTAGTTACACCCTGAACCATACCCTTACACTCCTCGTGCCCCTCCTGCCCCTAGGCCATCCTGGGGCGGCAACCAGAGACCATGACATGCACCAATAATGTCTACCTTTAATGAAGCCTGTTTGGTCAGGATGTTTTATTAGAGGGGTTCATTCTTCCATCGTTCTGTCCAGAGCTTTGCTGATTTAAGATCTACATTTAAATAATTAAAATGGACAGTAACTGGATGGAAGTGTGGAGTCTTTTCCTTGAGTAATATTAGCTAACTTCTTATTTGAAGGTATTTTTTGTTTTTCTTTATTTCTAATATCATGTTGTAGAAGGTGGGTGCCAGAATTCTTTGTAGAATTCTGTGGATAACTATCTGGACCTAGAGCTTTATTGTTATTGTTATTTTATTTTCATGTTTTTCATGTTTCGTGTTTATTTTTGAGTTAGAAGCTCTAATGACAAAATTACACCTTTCTCCTCATAAAGAATCCTTTAATTCCTGGATCCAGGCAGTGATCCCAATCACCCACAAAATTTTGTAGCTTTGCTTATTTTAAATGATAAAAAAAGATTCAAAGGGAAAAAAAGAATTTTCCTCTCTAAAGGCCACCTTTATCAGTTTTTTAATGATGTATCAGCAGGGTGTCAAATGACCCCATCTGGTAGTTTTAGGTGGTATTGAATTGTTGCCGGTTCTAGCGTTTGAAAAATTCCTGGATCCAGATCAACCCCCAGAATTTATATTTAAAATTTAACCCTAACCCTTTTAGGCGATTTACTAAATATTTAAATCTTAATCCATCCAAAACTTTTTCAGTTATGTTGTTAACGGACAGACAGCTGGACGGATGGTGAAAACATAACCTCTGCCTTGCTGGAGGTAAATATGTTGAAAATGTATTTGTCTGTTCATTTCTTAGTGGTTCTGATTTTATCACGCATATGGTGAACTTCCCTCAAATCATTGTGCTGGAGATATGCTGGGCACAGCCTGAACAACACATACCCTCTACCATCTTCACAGCATATGTTTCCATATTAATTGACCTAGATTAGCCATTTTGGAACACAAAACCAAGAATTCTAGGTTAACATACCCAGCTACACCAGTAAACCCACTTTTAGGAATACCCCACTGTGTTCTGGAGTCATGTGAGATTAGTTTAGCTCACAAAAAGGAATTTAACTTTTTGTGATTGTTACCCTCTAAATGTAAGCTTTATATTAACATTAGACCATGTTCATGTTTGTTTGAATGTTAAAGTTGGAACCATGTATTCAGTGGACAAAACAGGAAGTCACACACACCACTACCTCTTATGTGCCATAGCAGCAATAGGCCTTATTTGTAAACTGTCATAAACAGTCATGTCCATGACTTGTACTTACATAGCACTTTTCCAGTCAGTTTGACACTCAAAGTGCTTTACACTACATATCACATTAAGTTAAGTATCTTGCCCAGGTACACTTTGACATGTAGTCAGTGGAAGCCTGGAATTAATCCACCCACCTACTGGTTGGAAGACACCTGCTCTTCCTCCTGAGCTGCAGCTGCCCATAAGTATGTAATTGTCCAGTTTTGGATCAATGCAAGTGTCCCTACAATTAACAGTAAAATATTCTGGTAATTTTCTGCCAGAAAATTCTCTGTTTTATTTTACAGATTTTTTTTAAAGTGCAGGTTTTTTCCTGGATGCTTGCCCACTTCACCCATAACAAAATTCACGTCTGTTAACAACCCATGTCAACCTGCCTCAACATGCAGTCATATTTCTGTTCCCATCATGAAGAAAAAACACACACAGAGAATAAACCTTTAGCAAACTTCATGGCTGGTTTTGCCGTCATTATATAAACATGATATGAAGCACCACAGCACAGTAGTTGTGTTATCACCATTTTACTTCCTGTTTATACGTGTGTGTGTGTGTGCACGCGTGAGGGGGGGGGTGTTAGTGTGTGGTCTGGAGTCACGTGATTTAATAGAAAAGCCATGACTTCTATAGAACAGCATCAGTTTAACAGGAAGTAGGTACATAGGTAGTGTAGATATATTTAGTTAGTATATTTAGCATTTACAGCAGCGCTGATCACAGACGAAAATGTGTTACTTTCTATCTACAGTCCATAAAACACACAGAAACACATTCCACATAGAAAATACAAAGCACATGTACAGATAAAGTTCATTGTTTAGTAAAACACAGTAAAACTGGAAAAAATACAATTTAAAAAAGATGATAATAGTAGTTATAAAAGTAAGGTTGTTTGTCCTGTTTAACCCCCCACCCTCCCATGTCCCTCATCGTCTCTTGTCCGAGTCGGAAACACAACAAATGATAAAATTAATGCTGACATGTCAGTTCTTTGTTTCTGTGTAGAAGAGTTTGAAGTGTTGGAATATTTTTTATTCTGTTTGTTCTATTCTGTTTTATTGCTTTCCATGTCAGAGTCCAGGTCAGGGTCTCGGTCAGGGTCCAGACCAGGGGTGCCCAGCTCCAGTCCTCGAGGGCCACAATCCTGCAGGTTTTCGATATGTCCCTGCTCCAAAATTACCTGACTCAAATTAGTGAGTCATTGTGCAAAACTTAATAGGCTGTTGGAGCCATTTAATTTGAGTCAGGTGTGTTAAAGCAGGAAATATTAAAAACCTGCAGGATAGCGGCCCTCGAGGACCGACTTTGGGCACCTCTGGTCCAGACTAAACGTGGAGAAGCAGCATTTAGCTGTTTTTCTGCAAACAAGTGGAACAAACTAGGGTGGAGATTAAACTTTTACCAAATGTAGACACTTTTACATCCAGGATGCTCCGTATCTTTTAACTTCTCTAGACGGTTGTTTGCTTTAAACCATTTTAATGTAATTGTTTTATATGATTTTATACATGTTTTGTGGTTTTTACAGAAAAATTCTGTCTTGTAATGATTTTATTTCCACTGTTTGTATTTCCTTCATGTTCTTTCTGTTCAGTGCAGTTTATTTCAGACAACTTTGTCCCAAATGGATAATCAATTTGCACCTTTCTCACAACAACGTAAAAACAAAATTGTAAAAACAACAGATGATTACAACATAATCGTAATCATCTGTTGTGTAAAGCACATCTGTCTCATTCCGCTTCCTCATGTAAAACAGCATGCAGAGTTTCCTGGTCTAAAACCCCTACAGCATGGCAGAGGAATTAATAAACCCACCGGTTTTAGATATAATTAATGAAGCTAATAAACTAAAGCCAAACAAAAGTATTCAGTGGTGCAATTCTTCGAACATTTCATTGTAAGTTTTGGGGTGGACAGTGCTGATGGTGGGATGGGGGGACTTGGTATTATTATAGTCGATGAAAAGGAGGCCCTGCAGACGTGTTCATGAACCAATGTTTTAAATTTCCTTAGTGTTTTACCTTTAATTTTTTTTATTATTATTAATTTGCTTGTACGTACAAAGTTATTATAAACCGGACTAATGTAAATGTGTTTTAACTGGATCACAATGAATCAGCTTGAATTGATTATGCCTGAAAAGAGCCTTGAGAAGACGGTGTTTTGTATTAGGGTTGAAGTGAACAACAGTGTGATCAAGTTATGGTTAAAACTTCCATTGTAAACATTGTTGGGATTCTTCATGTTTCAAAGTGAAACCTTGTTAGATCTTGTTCTGCTAGCCCTGCCCTCTCTGGTCGACAGATTTGCCAGCAACAAATCATCTGCTAGCTTTCTTTTTTTTTTCTAGAGACTATAAATGTTGTTCAGATCTCAACATTCAGAACATTTGTGCCTGTTTGTCTTCACTGTACCAGATCAGACTGCAGGGTAGGTACAATCTAAGAATAAGATGGAAGAATTTTAAACGGCAGAACGTATTTATTAATGTAGTATTTATAGTATGATGAAGAATCTGATTCCCCTAAAAAATATTTACTGAGTTATAAAGAAAAAAAGTCTGTTATTTAACTTTAGTTTTGTAATTGAATGAAAAATTCTCAGATTTGTTGGATTTTAATTTTGAGGAAGAATACAAACCAAAATGTCTTTAATCTTTAAAATGTCTTAAAAACTCTTTTAATGAGAAATATAAATGTGTTTTAAAAGTTCAAAGCTTAAATATAGTCACATTCATAGTTAAGAATAAAGTTTTAATCCTTTTTTTATCCTGATCAAAAACATTTTTATTTGATATTTTATCCAAATATATGAGTTTACTCTATTATTATCATTTACTTTGTTATATTAATATTTTACTCTATATTTAAATAAAAAATACGTCACGTTTACACTTTTCATTTTGTAATATTTAGATTTACCGTCGAAAATGAAAGATATATATAAAATATATATAAATTTTTCTGTATATTGACTGTAAAACTGGTTGCTAGAACCATATTATTTGTTTATTACTTTATTGGCTGATTGGACTTTTATTGTTTTTGTTTTGCTCTCTTTAAGAGAAAACATAGAAAATAAGATTTCACATGAAACATGTAATTCATGTCTATTATAATGTGAAAAATCCTTTAAACAAGACAATACATTAACTCATTTACACACACACACACACACACACACATACACACACACAGCTTCCTTTTTTCCATCTTCCCTTTGATTTGCTTACACACATAACAATCTACGTTTTTACTGATCAGTCATTTACTTAAAAGTTTGGCTTTTTAACCAGAAAGTGTTAAACATTATTAATTTACTTATTTCTCTTCTACAGAATCACTTACTGCTGAGAACAGCAGATATCATCGTTCACCATGACCATGTGAGTAAATCTACAGCTTTTCACTGTTAAGATGAAACAAGGAACCTCACAGACATGTCAATATTACAAAACTCATTTCCTGAAATGTCCACCTATTTTCTCAAAACCTTAATCCAATCCAACTTTATTTATAGAGCACTTTTAAAACAACATAGTTGACCAAAGTGCTGTACACAGCCTTAGACTTAACTATTACAAATATCATACTAAATAGTAAAAAGTAAATATACTATAAAAAGCAATAAACAGACTAGAAACAGTATCATACAATAAAACAGAATAACATAAACCATGAAAAAAGTCAACACTTCAAACTGTGTTGAAGGTCAATGAAAAAAGGTACATCTTAAGAGAGATTTTAAAAGCAAAAAGAGACCCGGCCTGTCTAAAGTCCATGGGCAGCGCATGCCAAAGTTTGGGGCAGACAACTGAAAAGAATTGGTCCCCTATAGATTTCCTTTTAGATTCAGGGACAACTAACAGGAAGTGATCTGCCACCCTGAGAGAGCATGCAGCGGTGTGGGACTGGAGCAGGTTGGACAAATACCGTGGGGCGAGGCCATGTTGACATTTAAAAACAAAATAATTTTAAAATGAATACGGAACAAAACCAGTAACCAGTGCAGAGACTTTAAAACTGTTGTAATGGGCTCCTGTCTTTTGGTGCCAGTAAAAAGCAGAGCTGCAGCTTTCTGAACAAGTTGCAGTTGGGCAAAAGTTGACTGACTGAGCCCGACATAAAGTGTGATGCAGTAATGTAGACGATTTGTAATAAAATTATGGTTTAAAATCCAGGGCCGGTTCTAGGAATGCATACATGAGGGGGCAGGCATAAATTTGAAGGGGGCATTATGAGTACATACTTCAGCATTTTCTTGTTGTTGTTTTTTAAGTGTTTCTTTAACGGAACTGTGCTGTTAGTGGAGTCCAACTTCAAAGAAATGGATTGCACTTTGTCAGGCCTCTACTCTAAGACCTGTCCAGCTTGGGTGTCCCACCTGAAACCAAAGCTCCTGCTGGTATAGCTCTTAGAGTCACTGAGGCACGCAAACCCCCTGACCACAATAAGGTGGCAATCCCTCAGGGGGGGAACAGAAAATATCAATAACAAAATGAAGTAAGAAAAAAGAAAAGAATGATCCATTATCAAAGCTTTAACAACCAACAAAATAACAATTGCCCTATTGGACAGCCATTAGATGTCTAAGCATTTTGAATAAATTTGAAACTAATAACAATAAACTCAACTATCTGTGTGTTTGTTTCTGTCTGTATATAGACCATAATGATTAAAGAATCATAACTATCAAGCACAACAATAACAGAGCAAAAAATTAAACCCCCTACCAAAATAAGGCAGTGAACCTTCAGGGGGAAATAATGATAATAATAAATGAAAATGAGTAAAAACTAAATGATCCTTCATCAAAATTTTAAGAACCAAC
>JBAGKM010000022.1:1900817-1911382 GCA_037177155.1 Melanotaenia catherinae
CTTCAGGTTACCATCACAAGGACATTTGATTTGAATTGGCATCAATATTAATATAAATAAATGCATGTAAACATAAACATGCAATTAATTCTGCATAAAATAGGATAGTTATGTTTTTAGTATGAGTTTAAATGGATTGTTAAATGTAGTTTAACAATGTTCTACTAACTACTAACAATGTTCAATATTATCTGCTGTAAAGACTAAAATGCTCGACTTATAGTCGACTAAAGATGAGATGACTAAATGTGATACAAACTAATAAGAGCAACTGAAACTGGACTAAAACAGAGTAAATTTAAAAATGGCTGATAAAATTAACACTAATACTTACATAAAACTGTCAATCTGTGAGAGTAAAACCATTTAAGAACAGGACCTGAGAAGCCATCAGACTTCTGAGTCTGTCTGATAAAATCTGGTGATCAAATAAATATATATAAATAAAACATCCACCTGAACGTTCAGGCTGAACAATGAGAACAAGCAGCGTTAACACGAGTGTTTCCAGGTGTCTCACCTCGTCTAAGCGGGTCTGCAGAGTCACTCTGCCACCTGCTCCAGGCATCCGACTCAAAGCTGCTTCAATCTGCACAACAAACACATTCATGTTCACCGTTTATCCTCAAAGCAACTCAGCTGATGAAGCAGCCAGCAGCTCTCCCTCCATCTGCCCCCACTCTGCTCCATTTTTAGAAAATACAGAATTTATTTTCACTGAAGAAGAAGAGTGATCCACACTCTACTATTATTCTGCTTGAGTGTCTTGGAGACAATAAAGCCTGGCTGGCAGCTTTGATGAGAAAAAGACATGGTTGATGGTTTATGGTGGGACTGCTATGGACCTGGGGATAAACCTTTGGGTAATCCACACCTTTGTGACCACTAGGCTGGATGACTGCATTTTATGCTCGTTTGCAGTCGGTGCAAAATGCTGCTGCTCAGCTTTTAACTGGCAAACAAGAGGATGTTTCCCCCATTTTACCCTCACCTTACTGCCTGCCCTCATATTTTAGGATTCATTTTAACATGTAAAAGATCCTCAGTCCTGGTCCTCAAAGGCCCGTGTCCTCCAGGTTTTAGAAGTTTTCCTGCAGGTTTTAGAAGTTGTCTTGCAGGTTTTAGAAGTTTTCCTGCAGGTTTTAGAAGTTGTACTGCAGGTTTTAGAAGTTTTCCTGCAGGTTTTAGAAGTTGTCCTGCAGGTTTTAGAAGTTTTCCTGCAGAACACACCTGATTCAAATCAACAGGTAATTAGCAAACTTGTGCAGAACTTGATCTGAATCAGGTGTGCTGCAGCAGGGACACATCTAAACCTGCAGGACACCAGCCCTCGAGGACCAGGATTGAGGGTCCCTGCCCTAAATGGTCTTGCACCACCCTACCTGTCTGCAGGTGGCTGCAGCCTCCTCAGGTCAGCTGATCAGCTGCTCCTGAGGGTCCCCAAGAGGAAACTTAGAGGGGATGGAGCCTTTGCTGCCCTCCGCTATGGAAAAGCCACCACTACACATTAGATAGTCCTCCTTTCTCTGATTTTAAAGCCCATCTTTTCTCCTTGGCCTTTGACACCTCTTGAGACGTTAATTTTATTCATTGATGTATTTTACTGTGTTTTTACTCTTTTATTTTTTATCTCATGTCTTATTACATCCTTAAACTTACCTGCAGTTTCTCCTGCGTCAGCTCATCGAACAGCCTCTCTGCCTCGGACAAGGACAGGGATCTGTCCAGGACCAGAAGAGCCGAGTCCTCGCAGGAGTCCTGCAGATCAGGTCTACCACAGACCTGCTGCTCGTCCCAGCCCAGCTGGGAGTTACTGTCCAGTGGTTTCATGCTGCCAGAGGATTCAGGCTCTGGAAGATCTGGAGAAAAGCAACGTCAAATATAATGAATGCA
Source organism: Melanotaenia catherinae (assembly GCA_037177155.1). Lineage (NCBI taxonomy): Eukaryota > Metazoa > Chordata > Actinopteri > Atheriniformes > Melanotaeniidae > Melanotaenia > Melanotaenia catherinae. The sequence goes on from JBAGKM010000022.1 coordinate 1,902,711, forward strand.
TAAATATAATGAACTGCTTTTACAAGCAGGCAGGAAGGAAGTCGTCTTCCGTACATCCCTGTACAAAAGTCTCATTTCTTCTCGTTTCTCTTCCCAGCAGGCAGACGTTCAGTCCAGTTTTGTAGCTGAATGTGTTTTCTTGTTTTTCAGCCGTTAGAGGCTCCTAACTGACGGCATGAACCAGAGATGTGTCCACACACAACAGACAACTTGGCAAAGAACCAGTTTAAACTGGATCTTTAAGCTCTTTGTCACAAAGGCACCATTTGTTCCCATTTCTTTAGTTTCATCTGTGAAAAGCAGCAACGATCAGAGTGACAGAAAAAAGGATTTCAGCAGCAACAAGGTGATTCCCAAAGAGCTGTTAGCTGGAAACCTGGTGTGTCTCAGCATGGAGGCAGAAACTGGACACGTGGAGGAGAAACAAAGAGTCTGGACTAAAAACCAATTACAGTATCTGCTAGTACTCTAACTTTTAAATGTTCACCTTATTTATTATAAATCCCACTTTTAGAAAGAAAAATGTTGTAAAACTGTCTTTGCTTCTCTATTTAAAGCTCAGCATCACACCATCCGTGTTACTCAGTTTTATTAAGAGGTTTGAGGCAGAAATAAAACCAGAAAATATCAAATAAATGTGATGAAACCACCTGAATTTATCTTTTTTATCCTTCTATTCTGCTGCTAACTGACAGGAATTTCCCCGCTGGGGGAGAATTAAGGTCTTGTCTTATCTGAAGAGACTGGTTTAAGCTGGAACGACTTACCATCTCTGTCTGGTGAAGTGAACTGGAGTTTCTTCCTGGGACTGCTGCTGTGGAACGAGTGACGTCTGTTCTCCACTAGTCCATCGACCCTGTAAACACAAAACAGCCCATAATGAAACTCAATTATTTATTCATTCATTTGTTCCATCAATGGATTTTCTAATGATTTAGTTTTTGACAGTAGATGCACAGATGAGAAAGATTTGATGTCTAGTCCAGTTTATATAATTGTTTTCATGGATGATTTAGTCTTTAAATGAAATGGAGATATGGAAATACTTCTGCATGGACCTTTATATCCTCCCCAGGTCATATTTTCTGAGTTCGTAATGACTTCAGACATCTTAATATCTCCTCTGAACCACAGAAAAAGTTCTCTCTTATGTTAAGTGAAAACTTTATGGCCTCAGTGATGGAAAACGAGCCCAGCTGAGGTGGTACACTGGCTCCACAACCAGCAGTGATGAAGCTCCAGCTGATCTCTTCTCACCTTTGCAGCAGGTGTTCTTCTCTCGGCATCAGGTGACCAAAAGCGGTGGAGTAGTTCTCCGTGGGGCAGCGTTTAGGGCTGGACTTGGCAGACATGGGCATGAGTAATGTTTCTCTCTTAGCTGCATGGTAGAAAGCAAAACACCAAGAATTAAAACCAGTTTGGAATAAAAGACTCACCATTACTCACACATGGACATGTAGAAGGAGAATATTATAAATCCCTCGTTCTCTTGTCAGAAAAGGAGAAACTAATCTGGTTTCTGGATGTTCCACTAATCCAACCTCCGCTGCGGATCACCACGGTTGAGTTTTCAGTTTTCAGTGTTAATGAAAAGCTGGACATGGATTTTCTTTGTGGTCTCAATAAACCAAACAGTCTGTAAACAGCAATGTTTCCTCCCAGTAATTGTTATTACCTAATCTCACCGGAACACCCCTAATCTTTCCAGCGCGTTAACGGTATCTGCATCTGCTGGTTTCTACTCAGCTTTGACATGAAGAGGAAATACTTTGTTTGGGTCACTTTCCACAGCCGAAGGTCTGATTCCCATCCTGCCACAAAATATCTGTAAGCCTCCAATCTGCTTTTAATTCTGCTCCTGTGAAGTACGACTGTTGACTGACCAGGTAGCTGTAAATGGTAAATCAGGTAGCAACATCTCCATCAAAATAATACAGATTTTGAGCACCAACAAGCGCATGTTTTTCTAAATATCGCTGTATGACACAAGTGCTGAGCTGGTTTGGAAATCTGACATCCACTAGCGCCGTCTCTGATGGGAAACTGGTGATAGTCACTACAGCGGGAGCGTGTCCCAGCTTGCTCTTTGCCACCCAACATGGCGGCGGAAACGAACAGTGTGACGTCACTGAGAATGGTCCATAAAATGTAAGAGGAGGGACCATCACTGGTTCCCTTTCCTGAAGATGATAAAGAAACCACTGAGGCTACAAAGCAGGTCCACTAACAGCAGGACTGGAAAAACGTGAGTGAGATGCATGTCATGGAATTGTTGAGCCATGAGGATCCAAGAAGAACTTTGCTGAGAAAAGTGGGAGAAACTGACTTCATACAACGACATGATAAGAACGACTACATTAACATGGGAGCTAACAGCAGAGACATGGACAAGCCATTGTTATTTTTCTTTTGTATTTTACTCCTTGTTCTTCCTTCTGTATGTCCATATTTGCTGCATGTTCTTAAACAAGAAACTATAAAAAGAAACCACTGAGGCTCCTTTTCTTCGTACATAAACTGCACTCAGGCTGGCGCAGTTTGGTCCGCTTCCACGGAAAGCCCGGACCGTTTGGAGCAGTGTGAACACACTATCGGACTCTGGTGTGGACCAAGGAAGTGAACTCTAGTCCGCAAGAAAGTCGACAGTCTCGCTCCGCTTGCAAGTGAACTCTGGTCCAGTGACGGTGTGAAAGCAAACGGACCATCCAGTGAACGAAAGGGAAGATGTGACGTTTTCGAACCCGGACAATCAATGAGCTGGATTTTATTCTACTTGGTCAGTGGACTTTTCAGGGAATACCTCCCTCTAGAGAGCAGCTGTTGGGTCCAGGTTAAAGACCCACCTGTTCTCTGCTGCATTTCAACAGTTTTTATTTAAAAGTCCAGATCTGCATCTGGTTCTTTTAAGCTGGAATCTTTAAACTTGATCATGTTTTAATACTGTTTTTATCCAAAATCTTTTTATCCAGTTTTTTATGTTAAATTATGCTTCCTGTATTCTGTAACACACTTTGAATCACCTGGTGGTTGAATTGTGCTACAAATAAACTTGCCTTGCTAGAGTAAAATTCAGTGTGAAAGGAAACCAAACGAGGGAGTCTCCGGACTATCCTGTGGAAAAACTCGAGTCAGGACCAGAAGAACCCTGTGATACTCACTGGGTGTAGCAGAGGGAATGTTTCTGTGTGCTGGAGGAGGCAGTGAGGAGGATCTGTGGCCTTCTGGAGACAGACACCTCTGAACTTTCAGCAGAGCTGCAGTTTTCTCTGCCTCGCCGTGACTTTTCAGACCTCCTCGCTCGGCTCTGGCAGCGACGCCTCCAGATTTGGTCGCCTCCTTCTCCGCCTGGAGGAGCTCGGCTTGCTCCTGAATCAGCTCTTTGTATCTTCGCTCTACGAGTCCGACCGTAGTCCTCTGATGGCTGCACCCTGCAGACACAAACCCCTGAATTAAACTCAGGAAGAGGAGTCGCTGTCGTCCATTTATTCTCTACACCGCTTAGTCCACTTCAGCGTCGCAGGGAAGCTGGGGCCATCACCATCAATTAGCAGGGGAGGAGCACCTGGACAGGTCGCCAGTCCATCGCAGCCCGCTGTAGTATACAAGCTTTTCTTTGTGTTAATAAAAGTAACTAAACTTTTTTATTCTTTAAGATAGCCACTTGGAGCCACTTGGCACATCTTCAGGCTTTATGTTGTCCTTAGAAAATTAAACTGGGCATTATTTACCAATTTAAATTCATGTTCTTGTACTTGAAAATATAACTTGATTTAAAAATGTACCTAATGCAGAATAATCAGATCATTTCCAGTATTTCCACAGGTTCCCAGCCTGAGCTTGTAAGAGTTTTAACTCCTCAGTGTTAGTTTCATACGTGTAATTACATCCAGGCTTAATAAACATTGTAAATACCTTCATCACACCTTATTCATCAGTGGACGTGTTTCACTATTAGAGCCAGAAAGGCTGATTTGAATTTAACTTTCTCTCAGCTTAAGTATAAGAAATCTAAAAACTGAAAAGAGTAAGAAGGTCCTGCAGTGCTTACAGGGGGCCCGGGCCTCCGTGGCTTTGGTCTCCTCCAGCTCTATCAGAGCCCTCATCATGGGCGTCAGGGTGCCGGTCCCCTCTCTTCGACCAGCCTCCCGCTGGCTGGCAGTCTGCTCCAGGTGTTTGGTCTGAAGCAGAATCTGTTCGCACTCCGGAGGAGACGGACACCTGCACACCAGGACATCAGTAAGTCATTGAAGTACATAATGGAAATGATGGAAGACAAAACAGTAGAAAAAAATCTACCTCCAGCTCCCACCAGCTGAGGAAGCATCCACAGAGCTCCCAGCTCCTGATGACGGATCTTTTAACAAATAAGCCGAACGCTTGTGTCCACCTGACTGGCTGGTTTGAGAGAACTGTGGTTTCCTGCAGCCGTTCAGCTGGTCAGACAGAGAACAAGGCGACTTCCTCCGGGTGACGTCCGGCTCTGCTCTGCTTTTGCTGGGTGAAAGCAGCAGGTCCGGATGGTGGAAAAGGCTGCAGACAGTTCAGGATCATACCGGCAGAAACTGTTAGGAGCAGTTCTTATTTATGCTGAATAAACAGATAAAACTGAGACAAAAATATTAGAAAAGACCTGAAAATTTCAGTAATATTTATATTTAGCAGATTTATTTTTAAATGATAATATTAAGTATAATTATTATTTATAGTATTATTTCAGATAATCTTCTGTGAAATAAACATCCTTTTGAAGAGCTTACCCGGCACCCGAGGGCTGTGTGTTGCTGTGGGGAGCGTAACGGGCCCTGGCCTGGTTCTCATGCTCCAGCTGCTTCACCTGAGACTCCAGCTTGGAGACGACTCTGAGGGTTTCACACAGACACACATGCTCAGAGCTCGTCTGACATCCGGTGGACACAACAAAGCATGCATGTAGTACTTTTCCACCGTGCCGTGCAGCTGTTTGCATTGATTACTGGTGTATTGATAAGAACTCTGTGCAGCTCTGTTGCTTGCAGCTCATCACGGCTGTTTGTTTGTTTTGCCCTGAAATATTAAAAATTGATGTATCCACTGTATAAGTGATGTACATGTGAACACCTGGATGACTGAGAACAGAATAGCTGATGAATCTAAACAATAAAAAACAACCATTAAGTTGCATCCATCCACCTTTTTAGTTTTTTTTCCAGGGATGTCCCAGCAGACACCAAGCAAGAGGCGGCTGCAGCCTAAATAAGTCGGCAGTCCATCACATTAACATTTATTGAATCTAAATACTGAATTTGCCCACTTTCCAATATTTATATGACTGGAAGAAAGTAAAATGACATAAATGTCTATCCCAGCCACAGTATTATAATTACATCTTTCTTCGAAGTTTAGCCAAATAAAAAAAGCTGGTCACAGAGATTCAGTTAAAAGTCAGATATTATTCTAGATAAATCGTGTGGACAGGAGAATATTTATGTTACACGTTAGAGATAAGAAAGAAACAAAACTCAATGCAGCTATCCAAACATCAGGATATGAATAAATCAAACAGCCCCTGGCTGCAGAAAGACCGCTGATGGGAAAAGAAGTCCTGAATCTTCATCACTGCACAGAATAAAAGCAGAGTGGTGGGAAAAATGGGCCCACATTCATTTATTATTGGAAAGGCTGAAGATGAAAAAGTACTAAGAAATGTGAGTCCAGTGGAAAAGTGATGTGGGGACTCAGAGTTCAACAGAAGGATGCGGACCCAAATCCAGGACCAAGACAGAGGAGGTGAAGACAGACGATGGTCTGTGAGGATTGTAGATTAACAACCTTTTATTTAAATATATTACCCTCCCATCTCCTCTGGGTTTAACCCCTGTGCTTCACTGTTGTGTGATGCCTCCTTCTCTCTTATGTTTTCCCAGTATTGTCCAGTCTCCAGCCTTGGTGGGTTAGCATGTGTGGCTGTCACTAGGAGTACACTTTAACCAGGTTAGTGGAGAACAGCCGGTTTATTTTCCTGGCCTCGATTTCTCTCGTGTATCTCCTCAGTCTTGTTTGGCATTTTCCAGAGCCTCAGGGACATCTGGCTGTACCTCTTGGGTACCCCTTTTCTGGTTGTACCTTTCTGGATTTCTGACTGTTGACTAACTCTCCTCTGAGCTGCCTTGATTTTGGCTTCCAACCTCCTCCTCCATGGTGCCTCCTTCTTGCCCTTCATACTGATGTTATGTTGGCCGAGCATCTCCAGGACCACTGCTGCTGTACTGTATGTCAGCTCACTGGTTTCAGTGATGGTTGCAGCAGCGATTGTTCTTAGTGCTGCATTCACATCAGCCGGAAGACTTTCTGGTGGAACTTCACTCCTCCTTTCTAGTCGGTGTTTACAGGCTCTCATCTTAGCCATGATCTCCCCCTTGACGTAGCGCTAGCGTGTTGTATCTCCTCAGTTTGTAACTGTGGTAGCTGTTGTCGTTTGTGGATGTTTGAACACTGAGCTACGAGTTGTCTCCATGTCAGTGTAGAATGTGGGTACTAAAGTATTCACATAGCCCACATGCTCTTCATGCATCCCGGCTCACCAGGTTTACTAGAGTGGCAGCTTTCTAACAGAGCCTTGTTCGCATCTCGTGTCCAGTGGCGTCTATTTCCTGTTCCAGTAGCCAGTTTCTCGCCATATTACCCTGGTTCCTCAGTACCTGACGCAGAACTTGTTTGACCGGGCAACAACTGAGCCGGTATGTCTCTGTTCGGTGGCCATCATGATGAGGTGGTTAGGCAGCAGCGTTAAGGTGCTGCCTAAGGAATATATATATATATTTATTTGCTTATTTGGACCATGTGACAGCAATGAGGAGAGTTTATCTGCATGTGCACTGTGGCATCAGGGAAGGGCTGTCGTGTTTAATCCAGAAGTCATGTGGAGAGAAACGAGGAAACGAGGACTGTGGTGGGAATCAGATCAGTAACATCAGACCGTTTAGTTTTTACTACAAGGACAAAGTAGAAACCTGATCTAGAGGAAAGTTCTGTGTTTTGGCCACAGGTTGCATCATGTAGTTGGTAAGCGAAGCCGTTTGTATCTCAGCTTTAAGTCCTTGTTAGAATACAGAGCAGCTCATATGTACATGTCATCTCATGTTTCTGCATCAACACTGACCCGAAGCTGGAAGTTCAGAGATTAAATGACTATATTGGTCAGAAAAGTCTTAATTAGATTTTTTTCTGTCCATATTGTTCAGGCTTATTATCCATCTAAGTATAAGTTTCTAAATTTAAATTCCCGTTCAGACTTCCGTTTGGGTTATAATGAAGGAATTGGTTCAGTCTAAGACATTTTTACCTGTCAACGCTTTGTCTGCATCGTCTACATTAAGAAAATGAATACACTGTCCTCTTAATAATCTGATCTCCGTATAAAGGGCCAGGAGCAGGCCTCTGGGCCTCTGCACCTTTTTCATGACTGCCAGACGTGCCAGCCCGCCTGCTCTTCATCACAGCAAAAGTACCGCCTGAGTCAGAAATAAACTGACGCTCTGCAAGATGAGCATAAATTCATTACATTTACCCAACAGACAAATGCAAGTAGACTGGTGAAAATTTGCAGGCAGAGCTGAAACTAAAAAGAAAAGTCAGCAGCTAGGGCCATTTTCTCCTTTCACCACATCATTAGGACACTATTGATTACTGCCTCTTCTTCCTCATTCAGTCCATCACGTCACTCTGCAGCTCTGCTGGAAGCAGCAGAGATGAACCTGGAGCTAAAACTGGCTTTTCTGTGTTCGAATTCTATTAATAAGACATCACATGTTGAAATAATTACTTCCCCTGTGCTGGAAAGCAAAATTTACAGAATCAGATGAGCTCCGTGTCTCTGTGACGGGTTGCTTTGTGTTCATCTCGGACCGTACATCAAATAATTACCATCCTGCTGCTGATGCAAGATCAGCTGCTGTCTAGTCATTAATCCGTTATAACTAAATTATACTTATCATCATCATATATTTGATCAGTTACTAAACAAGCTATTTAGTTGAAGTCTCATCTCCTCAGTGTTTAATGACCTGAACAGAGACATTTCTGGAAAAAGAGTTCAGTCGGAAAACTAGCGTAGAAATGAAGGAAAAGCCTAATAATACGCTCACCTCTTCAACTCAGATATGTGATCGTTGGCATCAAAAAGCTTGTTCTCTGCCGACACCAGGTTGTTCTGTAGAGGCAAAAACACAGAAAAAACACACGAGACACAGAAACGTTTGATTTCATTTCATCTCTTTGATAATGTGAAGAGATTAAATGTTGAAAAGTAACTCCAATGAGAGCGGTTACCTTCACAGCTTCATGCTCCTTCATCAGAGAGTCGTATTCTCCGAGCAGCTGAAGCAAACAAAGACCACAACATGTTTAAATCACCAAGATCAGAATCACAGTTATCAGACTAATCAAGGATGAAAAGATCAGCTTTTTCTTGACCTCATCAGAGCAAAACTAGCATTTCAGAGAACTCATGAATTTTTTCCACAGATCAGAATAAAAACAATACTTCTAAACTAAGTTGATGCCAAAATCCGGAGAATAGTAGTATTAAAGCTAACAGATCCTGGGTACCAGTCATATGACCTGCTCTTCTGGGACTTAACCCAGTTCACATTATAAGACAGGGGTGTCCAGGTCCAGTCCTCGAGGGCTGCTGT
>JBAGKM010000022.1:1975440-1993220 GCA_037177155.1 Melanotaenia catherinae
GCAAAAAACATAGAAGAACCATAGCAACAACCGGCAAAAAACATAGAAGAACCATAGCAACAACCGGCAATAAACAAAGAAGAAGAACCATAGCAACAACCGGCAAAAAGCGAAAAAGAACCATAGCAACAACAGGCAAAAAAACATTGAAGAACCATAGCAACAACCGGCAAAAAAACATAGAAGAACCATAGCAACAACCGGCAAAAAAACGAAGAACCATAGCAACAACCGGCAAAAAACATAGAAGAACCATAGCAACAACCGGCAAAAAAAACATAGAAGAACCATAGCAACAACCGGCCAAAAAACATAGAAGAACCATAGCAACAACAGGCAAAAAAACATAGAAGAACCATAGCAACAACAGGCAAAAAAATATAGAAGAACAATAGCAACAACCGGCAAAAAGCGAAGAAGAACCATAGCAACAACCGGCAAAAAAAAAAAAAAGAACCATAGCAACAACAGGCAAAAAACAATGCAGAAGAACCATAGAAACAACGGAAAAACACAACACCCAGCATGGAAGAGGATATATAGGACGAGGGAATGACGGTGGTCTTGGGACTATTGTTAACAGACAAATACAGAACTGAAAAAAATAAACTGGAGACGGCATGAACATGGACTTTATTTACTTCCTTGTTCTCCAGCCAGCTCGCTCTCTGATTGGCTACATTCTGTACCACGTCACCATCCACGCAGTCACGATGCACGAGTCGTCGGCGTTCCTCAGAAATCGGCTCCGAAATATTAAACATGTTCAATATTTCCGATAGTCGGCAACGACCTGTTTTGGAGTGGATTATCGGGACAAATCGGCTCGTAACCACAGACCAAATGATGATTGGACAGGGAACTCTCACGATGATCGGGCGTTTGCCGTCCAAGGTCGGGAAGAGGCCAAATCTGGACAAAAATCATTGTGTGTACCAGGCTTAACGGGACGGGGCTGAAAACATTCACCTCTTTCAGCATTTGACCCAAGTGGGGGGATCATTTACTGAAATCTGATGCGGTTTGGTTAGCAAAGCACTTCACTTTGAGCTTTAACTTTTACATTTCAGTCTTCAAAGGACAGAAATGTCTCATTGTGAGGGTGTAAATCACTCAAACTCACACAAGGAGTAGCAACTTAAAGAGAAGCTGGCAAATGTTGCCACTAAAAAACGTTTTTATCCTCGCAGATCGCTTTTCCCTCATTCTTTGGCCACCATTCTGCTTGTTTTCCATAAGGAATATGTCTTTTTTAGAACTTTGAAGGTTTTTTCAAGACACTCGGGACAAATTTATAGCCTTTCAGGTCAATAGTGAACAAAACATCCTCTCCCAAAAGCTGCTATAAAAACATTACAGATGAATAATTTTTAATTCCTTTTTAGATTAGATTAGCCTTTATTGTCATATGCAGCGCAATGAGATTTAATGAGCAGCTCCACACACAATTACTATAATAAAGACTTTTTAAAAATATAGAGAAATATAAATACACAATAAAAACTTCGAGGTAGCTCATGCTCATGTCACTGAATTAACTCGTCTTAATGAAGCGTACCAAATATGTAATTATTCAAAATATTTTAACCTTTTAAATGCCAGCGATGAAAACAGTGATCGAACTGGCCTTTAAGGGTTAAAGTGATTAAGAATAATTATGGGATTCTCTTTGCAGCCATTTTTGGAGCAGCAGCTTCACTGTTCAGAGCTTCTCGTGGAGAAGCAGCGAACGGCTTTGCTGACGTTTTACCGCCTGCACTGTAAATGTTTACATGTTGTAAACAGTCATGACAACATGACTGTGTGGGTTGAGCTTTATGCAGAAATCCGGGTCATTCCAAAGCTTCGTATATTCTTTCTTTTTTTATACTTTACACAGGTAAATTATCAGTTTATTAATATTTTCCTTGAGGAAAAAAGCCAGGACGTGAATGAATTTCATCCCCAGAAACAGAAGCTGCTGCTTCTGTAAATGTCACGGGGGGTTGCAGGTGTGAATCCGGAGTAAATAACTGGACTGTTTCCGGTGATTAACCCGCTTTGTAAAGCGACTCGTGCAGTTTGATCTCTTCTCTCGGCCACTAAATGAATAAAATCTGAAAGTTGTTCATGTGCTTTTCATTCTATTTGTGTGTGTTTTCAGTTAAAAGGACGTTTATCCACGTTGTGTGCATGTTTAATTACGATCTATAATTGATAACTGGTCATCCTTGTAGTTCTTAATAACATTTCCTAATCGCAGCTGCAGAGTAAGTTTGTTTTAAACACGTCTGAAACTTTTGATATTTAAAACTTGAGGTGTTTTATATTTTCATTATTTTTAGCCTAACCCTTTTATGCAGGAATTAAATGAACTCTGCTCCATGTTTTTCATGTTTTTCATGTACACTGATGCTTTATTCATTAACCCCTTAAACAGTTTTATAAAAGCAAAATAAAACAGGAAGTAATGACAGGAAATAACAAAAAGACTGAAATAAAATACATTATAATTGTTAAATTAAGTCATACAAAATAATACTAAATAAAAAAATATTCAAATATATTAAATAAAAAGTAGTAAAACAAAATAAACAGGTTTGTTGCAAATGTTTGCCAGCAGGCATGAAGGGGTTAATCATGATTTTTTTTAATAAAAATATTTATTTTGAAAATATTTCTCATGTTTGCTGTTAATGAAGAGGAAAAGTGACTTTAGACACAAAAAGCAGAGCAAACACATTTGCAGGATTTTATTACTGAACAAACACGTTTAACTTAATAAAGCAGTGAATTTCCATCCTAACGGGTTCAGGAGATGAAGGGGAGGAAAAGCTGCTTTCACCTGATTTCCCTTTAGATGCCTGAACTCTGCAGGTCCCTTTGACTTCATACGAAGTTTTCATCAGATCTGATTTTGTAAAACTAGAGAAGCTGCTTTAAACACACACACACACACACTTTTTAATCTCCATCTTCCTGGAGGAGCGGAAATGAAGGTAAAGTGCTGCCAGAAAAACTTGCTGCCGCTCGGCTCTGCGTCTCTCAGCTGTTAAAGCTCAAGCAGAAACCGGAACCAAGCCTCAGCTTCACTCATTTCTATGGGAATATTTTCTTCAACAGTCAATTTTTTTTTATTCTAATGTAGTTTCTGCTTCATAAAAATCAGCTTTGAAGAGTCTGTATGTGGAGGTATGGTATGGTCCTGGTATGGATCATCAACAGGTTTAATATTAACGCTGCTTTGCAGGAAATGCCTGCAGAACTTTCTGGGTCTTTACATTTTGGGGGAAAAGTGCAAATAAAACCGACTGATTACACGTTTCTGGTGATGTTTGGGATCTTTATCAGCAGCTGGTTTCTGGATTTTAATGCCAGAGCGTCCTGCAGGCTCTGAGGTCCTATTTACTCCTAAAACCAAACTAAAGTCTCATGTTATTAAAATACAGGTTTGCAGGTCTGTTAATATTTTAAGAAAATTACAGGAGGGTAAAGATGAACTGATGTTCCATCTATTCCTTCCTGAAGGGGCCAACATCTGCTGTCTAAAAACAATGTGGGTGAACACAGGCTTTAGTTTTCCATGCAAATGGAACATGGATCATCCTGGAATCTCAAACCTTCGCTTATGAAACCTGGAATCAACCTGGAATCACGTCAGAGTTCCTGATCATGTGTTTCCAACCGGAGTTAAAGATTATATTCTGCTCTGTCGCGCTGTTGGAAGGAAAAAGAGCTGCTTAAATGATTTAATTCTCCCTTTTTTAGGGTTAATGTGGGACATTTCTGTCCTTTCAGGTCAGTTTTCCTCCATAGTTCTGGTTGTTTCCCCATACGGGAGAATTTTCTGATGATTTTGTTTTTCTCTTGATTCCAATTTCAGTTTTTTTGTAAAGGTTAAATTTACTGCTGCTTTGGGTCATTTGAGGACAAAAACATCAAACATTAAAAATTTGTTTCCACTTTTGTTTAGCTCAGATCTCTCAACTTTATTCTTAATTAAAACTATGAAATATGTGAAATATTTCAACCCTTTAAATGCCTATTTGATCACATGTCACTGTTTAATGAAAGAAAACAAAATAAGTCATTTTATGTATAATACATGCAGGATGAAGGATCAAAATGAATGTTTTTCCAATTTTTTTCAGTACATTTTAAAGAAAATCTCCAGCTCCAAAAGACGTATTTTATAGATTTTTTTCCAGGAAAAAAAACTGTGTTATCATGTAATTAAATTAGCATTTAAAGAGTAATAATTACATGTTTGGTATTTTTTATTAGGACTGAAGTTGACTAAAAGGTCTGAGCACAAAAAGGGGCAAAAGATGTTAATCTGTAAGGTTTTTATAGCAGCTTTTAGGACTTTTTTGTCCACTAATGACCTGAAGGGGTAATAAATTGAAACCTCACGAGTCAACTGATAAAAAAAAAGCTGTTAAATATTTATTTAACTTTAAATTAGGGAATAAGAAACATTGATCATATAAATTAAATTCAGGATGTTTTCTGTGAGTTAAAACAAATGCAGCTAAATGAAAGTCCACCCTGATTATTTTCATTTAGCTGTGTTAGGTATCGGATGCTGCCGCAGACGTTCAGTCTTCTGCTTCTTTTATGCTTATTTCCTGCAGGCCTCACACTCACCCAGCTGACGAGCAGCATCATGATAAAAACACACAAGGGGTTCAAAAATAAATCTCCAGTTTTTCCTTCATTAAAGTGGATTTGCAGCTCGTTTTAAAGCCTCATCTGTTCGCCCACCTCGCCGTTACCTCTGGACCCTCAGCAACGTTGCGCTCTCCTGCCTTCAACCTGAGTTTACGTCTCTGTTCTGCACACAAACAAAAACACTTCCTGCTTCTTTCAGAGCTCCAGTCAATCTGAGCCACCTCCCACGGGCGTCAGCTCCTCTCGTGGTTCAATAACCTTTGAAAATGTGATTTTATTGCATTTCTTCTGGACCATCCTCTTCTGTCTGAGCGCTCTCATCTGAAGCAGATGATGCTTCAGCTGCAGCAAGTCTTGGTGGTGGTTTGGCGTGTGTTGGAGTGATGGACGTGGAGTGTTACCGCTCCGGAGCCTACAGGTGCTGTAGAGCCTCCTGGGCTTGTTCTGTGTACACGTCGTCTTTCCCCGCCCATGAGCTGAAGCTGGAGTCGAGCTGCGCGCCCCGCTGCGAGGTGCGCTGCTTGTCCCGCGAGAAGAAACTAAACCTGGAGAGAACAGAGAGGAGTCACAATGACGTCACGTCAGGTTTGCTCTGAAATCAGCGACATGTAAAGCAGAGTTAGAGGGAAGCCGGATTTTACTGGAACGTCTGCGCCTGATGACTTCCTAACACAACAATTACACACTGTTTTTCACCGGAAGTCACAGGAAGGGTGTTTATCTTATAAAACAAAGTATTTGCTCAGTTTGAATCTGACACCAGCATCATTCTTATATCTTCTTCTACTAAACCAGGCTGGTTCCAGCTCTGGTCCTCGAGGGCTGCAGTCCTGCAGGTTCTAGATATTTCCAACATGAAACTGCTCTCCTCGACGGCTTGTTAAGTGCTGCCCAAACATGTTGAATCATTGATCTGTTTCTGGTGCTGCAAGACTGAATAAATCTATTGTTGCACCGTTTTCAGTCCTGGCCAATCAGTGAGCTGGATTTTTCTCGTTTGTCCCCTTAGCAAGCATGACGGTATCCAGGTGGCTTTAGTGTCCAAACAAAGCAGACAAAGGTGGGAAAGTTTTTCTAATTCCCCGCCCACTGTGCTGGTCGCTTCACCAGTTTGTGAGAAAAATCAGTTTCATCATCTTTGGTTTATAGAAAAATCAGAAAAATCCCAGAACTCTGATTCTGTGGTGAAATCAATGGACAGACTCAGGAACTATTCAGAAAACTCTGCCATGCAGAGAAAACCAAGCACAGCAACCAGATCCAGGACCAGCGCTGCCACCTGCGGGTCTTTTTAAAACCCTGTTCGTGCAGGCGGTCCTGTCCGTGGATCTGGAGGTTTGCTGATTCGGCTTCAGCTCAGCTGTTCAGGGACATTTTATGATATAAGGAACTAAATCAGAATTATTTTTCTTTAAACTGTCTGAGCCAAATAAACTTGTGAATTTCTTCCATAGACAGAGGAGACGCTGAACTGTTAAATATCTGAGATTTCTATAAAAAAAAGCCTGGAAAAACATCCATCATATCCCTGTAACAACCCCAGCAGCTGCTTTCCTCACTTCACATCTACAGAGATGCAGTTCAGACGTAAACATCCGTCTTTTAAATGTGCTGCCATTAAATTCAAACTGAGCATATACTGAATAAACTGTCCTGAATAAACTCTGAGCTCAGTGATGATGAGTGAAGGCAGTGAAACACATTTAATCAGCAACTCGGAGCTAAAGTCTGAGCTGAGTTATTGTGTGAGTTGCAGGAGTTTGTCAGTGAGGAAAAGATGAGTCAGCAGCCTACACGTCTATTCTGACTGGCTGATTTTCATGATCCGCCATCACCCTGTTGGACAACCACAATAAGACAGCCCCACAATCAGCCAATCAGAATACGACACAGGCGTGAAAAGAAAGCCCACCCCGGCACATGCGAGGGGACGGAGGTGGTTAGCGAGACAGAGACGGACCGAAGCCAAACAAATACAGAGTCATACAAGCGACATGAGACGTCTGATTGGCTGTAAAGTGGGGTCATCTGGGATCAAACCAGCCGCCACCATCGGCATGATGGCTGTGAAGATCCTGTTACACACAGAGGAGAGAGGGGAGGGGCAGGGGGAGACAGGGACCACATCAACCTTTGACTTGTGTTTGACCCACAACTCAAAATAACACAAATCATATCTGAGTTGATTCAGGCAGAAAACAGAATGAAACAGTCAGTAAGTTGGTGTGAGTGAACGAGTCAGACAAAAGCTGGATGTCAGCATCATGGCCGACTTTCTGACTCATCACTGAGTTGAGTAACATCCTGCAGAGTCCACCACAAATTCCTCACACACACAGATAAACGACCAGGAAGGACCTCACTCTACTCAGATACACTCATCAGCCACAACATTAAAACCACTGACTGCTCACTGAGGCGTGAACAATGTCTGGTTTTACAAATCTGATTTTATTTTACACTATTTAGAATCAAATTAAAAGGTACAGTGTGAAAGATTTATCTAGAGGTAAAGATGACATAAATATGTTTTCATGTTTTAGTGGATCCAGAGGCCTCAGGTGCAGCGATGACCGCACTACAGGTAACTGCTTCAACATCTGTCTTCTTCTATGGTCCTTTTAAGGCATTACTTATCCCAAACGGAGCTCCAGCTCCTATCAAACAAAACCGGTACAGCAGTTTTATAGCTTCACACACACAGTTGTTTGTCCATTCAGAGACACCGTAGTAAAATGGTGGCAGCTGCCGCAGTAAATATATATGGTTTATTCTAAGAGAATAAAAACATTACAGTTATTTTAGTAAAGTAATTAGATGGATAACAGTTTGTACAGGTCAGAGTTCTGGAGAGGATCCATCCCTCCATCAGACCTGTTGTAGTCCAGGTTCTGGAGAGGATCCATCCCTCCATCAGACCTGTTGTAGTCCAGGTTTTGAGGAGGATCCGTCCCTCCATCCGACCTGTTGTAGTCCAGGTTCTGGAGAGGATCCATCCCTCCATCAGACCTGTTGTAGTCCAGGTTCTGGAGAGGATCCATCCCTCCATTAGACCTGTTGTAGTCCAGGTTTTGAGGAGGATCCGTCCCTCCATCAGACCAGTTTCCACTGATCTTCAGTCCAGTTCTTGTGTCATGTGACCTACCTCATCCTTTTCTCCCTGTTTCCTTCCTTAAGAACGGCTTCTTGACAGCCATGTTTCCATGGAGACCATTTCTGATGAGTTTTCGGCCAACAGTAGACGGATCAGCTGAAGGTCCAGATGCATCTTTCAGGTCTTGGTTCTGGATTTGTTCCCAATTTCTTTCAGATCCAGTTCATTTGTGTTGAGGCATCACTGGTTTGTCTCTTGAGTTCGGAGCTGTTTTTATTCTGAATGATTTATAGGTTCAGTGGCTCTTCTGACAGAGTCCAGGTTCCAGGACTGGACCGAAAATGAGTGAACAAGAATAAAATGTGCAAAGAGAAACTGAAAGACCTTCAGAGAGCAGGAGAAGTATTGACCAAGGTTGTATTAAGAGATAATCAGACAGCTCAGGACTGTTAGCTAAACTGGAGTCTGTAGCTGCAGGAAATTTAATTGGTGCATATTGTGCTGAGAAAAAAAAAGAAAGAGTGGTCATGCTTTTGGTCGTTGATGAATCGAGTTTGTTTATAACCCGCTTCTTGGTATCGTGAGTCGGTGACAGTTTGAAGCAGTGAATATTTAAGTGAATGTTTGAAGCAGTTTTCTGAACAAATCATTAACAATGAGTTTAGTGTCAGTGGTACAGATCACACACCCCATCAGAAATGATATGACTGTTGGTAACAAGAAAACATACCTAACAAAGACGCCAACAGAGAGCTGCGAAATACCATAAAAATATATTAAATTATTTTATTCCATTTTAGTTCAACCTGATGTCGTGAATGTGGCAGATCACCAGACCCTCGTGTTCTCTCTGTTTCACCTGGTTTTAATGTTGTGGCTGATATACTCGAGTATTTTCAGTTTATTCTACAGCGTACAGGAGGAACTCTGCAGTATTTACCCCGAGAACAATAAAATTACACATAGTGAGCTCAGGGGTCTTATAAAGTATGATTTAACAACAGGCTCACGATGTTTACGAGTTGTTTTTAACTCAACTAAACCTCTCACATGGTGTAATCAAAGCAACGAAGAAGAGACAGAAAGCCGTGTTAAATGTCATTTTTCTTTTAGGACATATTTAGAACTTCACAGATAGAAAGTAGACCCATTCAGTGGGTTAGACAGCTGTCTGTAGAAAGAATATTATGAGCTATTTGTGTATTTTCCTTTGCAGTATTTTCCTCTAATGATGGTACTTTGGTGATTTTAGTCACTCGGGACTGTGTGTGAGTGTTTTGGGGATTTTCCCACAGACAGTTCTGATCTGTCTGGAACAGGAATTCAGCGTATTTCAGGGAGCCAGACAAACACAGGAAGTGGCTGTTTGAATTTGCCGTGGCCGCTTCTTATCAATGAAAGCTACAGATAAGGCTGAAACAGGAATTCTGTCTTCACGGCTGCTGACATTTTCCAAGCTGCTTTTATCTGCTTCACAGTTCAAAACAAAATCATCTAAACCAGGCAGAAAGCAGACGTTATCAGCCTGAAATAGGCTCACATTACGGCTGCTGTAGAGACAAGCATGAGGGAAGTAACGTGAGCATGCAGGACCGAAGACAAGCAGCCTCTTCTTAGCACATGCAAAGCAACTTTTCCACAAGATCAAGATTTTAACTGGTGTGTGTGTGTGTGTGTCTGTTTGATAAGCAGATGCTGCAGGAGTGAGTGTGTGGGTTCAACATACAGGCGTTTGATTCCTGATTCGGGCTGGGCAGAAGAACGGGAGCGAGTCCTCAGTTCAGGGGAGGGAGACGGAGTCAGAACCTCATCCTCGGCTTCATCACTGAGAAGAAACACACCACTTCAACCATCAACACCATCCTGACAAGTTCATCAGTACTTTCAGGGACAGAATAATTAGACTTCTAAATGGTAAAAGCCAACTTTAGAACAGCTGTAGCTTTGTTTTTTGTGTTGTTTTTTAAAAACTGCGGCTAGAAACTGGAGCTTTTTAATCCCAGTATAAACCAGCTAGCTAGATATGCTGTCACCGTTTACCCCACAGACTTACACCCTAACTCTGAGACACTGATGATGATATAACATATAACATGGGGGGCCATGGTGGAGTTTTAAGGGTTAAAAGTCAAGAATAAGACGATTATTTTTAAACTGCACCGATCCCACGTCTCCTCTTCATCTATGACTCGGGCACATGGATGTGGTCATGACAAATCATGACATTCTAACTGATAAAAAGACTGAAAACATCCATCAGTCAAGGTCCAGGAATGACGATGCTTCTGAGAAAATGCTGAACTTTTTCTCACCTCACGCCCTCAGACGTCCATTTCATGCCGTTTAACTGTTTCTGTAACACAAGGCCTCCACTAGGGGGCGCTACTGTGCTCAGGATGTACAGTACACAAGCAACTTTGAGACAATAAAATATGTTAGTTCTTAGTTTAAAATCAAAAGCTGCAGGGTTATAGAAGCTTTTTGTGACCTCTAAATGAAAAAAGTTAAATAAATGCTGACACTTGACCCCATCCTGCCTCCTCTATATCATACATGTGTTCATTTGTAAAGTTATGCACAACAGATGCTCCACACAAACACATAAGTTGTGTCCTCTTCCAGGACACAAACCCATTAAAGATCTCCTCCAACAAAGAGGAGATCAAACATGACCACAGAGCAATTGTGTGGAAAAAGACTGGAAGCAAAACAAGAACCATAAAACAGACATTTAGTACCTTTTGTAGTATGCTAGCTCCTCCTGCAGCAGGAAGACTTTGGCTTTGAGCTCATTCCTCTCATGGAGGACGTCCCTCAGCTCCTGCAGGGTGAAGCGAGGCCTGTTGGGGTCCTTCAGTTCGGGGCCGCCTGGCTCCTCCTCACACAGGGCCTCCTGCCAAGACAGAAAAGAATCATAGAGTCAATGAAACTAGAAAAAAAGGAAGTAAGTGAAGGAAGGAAGGAAGGAAGGAAGGATGGAAGGAAGGAAGGGGTGGGGGGAGGGGGTGAGGATACCTTGGTGAAATATTGGAACACAGCAGGCATGTCTTCATCACACATCGCCTCCTGTTGGCAAATGTTGAACTTTAAGTCAGACACCAGCCTTTTTGTTCCAATACATTCTGTTTAGTTCACTTCCCTCCTCTGTGAAACCCTCTTACCTGATGTTTAACTTAACACTCCAGAAAGGTTAAAGGTTAGCTTAAAGACAAACACCTGAAACACGAGCACTCAAGTCACTCATGCACCGAGGAAAAAAACAGTGTCCAAGTCCAACTGAAATCTGTTATAAATGATGTTTTTACATTTTTAATGCTCAGCTTGAAGTCAATAAAGTTTGGATTTTATTAGCTTTGATCCAAACATGATTCAGGATCGAAGCCCACGGCTGCAGAGCTGAAACATACCACATGCTCATTTATAAACACGAAGAACCGCATGTCTGACGCTGTGTTGCTGTGGAGATTTCGGTCCGCGTAAGTCCAGCTGAACTCACAAACACGTCTTTTAGCTGCGTTATTGGTAGTTTAGTCAGACGATGCTGAGGTTAGAAAATCAGGGTTTAATTGGAGGGGTGACAGTCTGGATCAGGACTATTTAATTTGGTCCACAAGGGCCATAGTCCTGCAGATTTTCATTGTTTCCCTGCTCCAACACACCTGACTTAAATTAATGAGTCATTGTGCAGAACTTCATAGGATCCATTTAATCTGAGTCAGGTGTGATAGAGCAGGGAAACAATGAAAACCTGCAGGACTGCGGTCCTTGTAGGACCGAACTGAGACGCCCTGGTTTAAGGTGTCTGACTTGTCTCGTCTAAATGAGTCGGAAACATAAAACCAGTTAAAAATAACTCATATATCTCGTCTTTACTTTAGATGAGTGAAGTGCAGCCATAATAAAAGAACAATGAAAAGTTGGCCTAGAAACTAAACTGGTTTCATTTCAGCTGGACTTTAAAACCAGTGAGTGAAGGGTGACTTCCAGTGCTGTTACACCCTGAGCTGTCATACTTGTCTATATTTAGATGTTCATCGATGCATTCATCTAAAAAATTTCTGACACGGTTAGTTTCCACACTGCCATGCAGAGCCAGGCCGCCTCTCCTGGGTCACGGTGTTAGTCTCTGCAACAGATTCTTCAAACCTGCTGCCGCAGCTGCAGGTTCACAGTTAGACTCACAGCACTCTGCTTTACTAACTTAAACTGCTGCATTACCCAAAGCAACACTGCCTCTTCCTCGGCCTCCTCATCCTCGTGTTCCTCTGGACTGAGGGAGCCGGACGGGGGCCGCAAGGTGGGATCAAACCCGACCGGCATCAGTTCACAGAGATCGGGTCTGTCTGCCCAGCCCTCGGCCCCCAGCGGCACTGCTGCAGCTGTACCACGCTGGTGGAGTAAGAGACACTTTTATTAAACTTGTGTTGAACAGAGTCAGAGCTGATCCACCACCGTCAGGTTTAACGGACGATGCAGCGCCTCAGAACAGTGCACAATCATTTTCACAAGTATCCTGGACTAAAACTTCGAACGGTGTAAGAAAGCAGCCATGACACTTTCTAACAAGGTTCGAAGGTGGTGTTTATATGAGGGCTGTAGGTTAGAATTTAAAGAAACTAGAAAAGTCAGTGGAACTGACTGCTGTTCCATTAACAGGTTTTAACAGAGTTTAATAAACAGTGAGATATGATCCTGCCTCTGATGATCTACAACAGCTGTTTTCCTTGAGGACCCCCTTGATACAGCTACTAAAAGCAATGGACCCCCAACCGCCCTGCTGAAGCCTTCATGTCTGCATCAGCTGTAGGTTAAGGTGACTATCAACATACAGCCTCGTCCTTTTTTTTTTTTATTGCTGGATCCTCTGCACTGTGCTTCTCAGACATGTTTCATTAATCAAACGTTGCAGGAAAAATCCAGGTTACCAGGACAGACATGAACTACTGTAGCTCCACCAGCTCCTTGACCTCCTAAACCACAGGACCTGGACCGGAACTGAACTCACTAACGGCAGCGGCTCAGGTGGGAGAGCGGGTCGTCCAATCCTCCCAGTCTTCTGTCTTTGTGTCTTTGGGCAAGACACTTCACCCTCCTTGTGGGTGAATGTTCGGTGATGGTCGGAGAGGCCAGGGTTCCTTAAAGTCCGGATCCGGACCACAAAGCACGTCAGTCCGGACCCAGCCCAACTTACATTTTGAATTACAAATAATCCGAAGAATTTTTCTAAATGAGTCTTCCATAAATAAACAAATAATTAGTTTATAATGTGAAATAAAGTGTCTCTGGATACTATTCCCGGTGATCTAGTGATAACAGCTCTCTTTGTTCACCACGTTTTGCCGTCTCGCCCATAAAGCGATGCCAACCTGCCCTCTGCCTGGGGGAGGACATGAGCAGAGCTGCTATAAATGACAGGACCCAGCAGCCTATCAGTACAGGGCTTTGTGACCTTAGAGCCAATCAGAAGCAGAGTAGGGTGGGCGTTTGTAACAACGCCGCCAACAAAAACTAAAGGAAACCAGAGCCATGTCTCCCACACGGCTGGATGCATCTGAACTGTGTTTGACTTGAAGTTAAGAAGTGAAATAAAACAAAACAGTAGTCAGGTGTTCACGTTCATGTTGACCGTTTTTCTTTCTCATCTGTCTTTCTGAATTTTATCCAGAATGTGGTGAATTTTTTGTTGTTATTATTGTCCTAGTTTTGTATGTTGTTCATTCATGGAAAAGTTTGATCAATCAATTTGTTTTTCCTAATTCTACCTCTGGCCCTCCATGGAGAGTCGATATGGACCTTTGAAAAATAAGTTGGAGAAGCCGTCTTATGGGCTCGACACACGGGAGGCGACCAACGACAGCGACAGGCGAAACTCATCGCCACCCCGGTGAAACCAAACACACACACAGACAAACTGCAGCAACGGCAGCAGTGTCGTGCATCGAGCTCTGAGATCGCTTTTCTCCAAGAAATTTGATTGATTATGATATTGGAGGGAATTCTGAGATTTTCAAAGCAGTCCGTGACAAAGTGTGATGGGCGAAGAGTCAGAACCCTGGGTTCATCCGAGCTTACAAACCAGGAAACAGCAGGAGGAATTTCAGCATTTGATGGCGGACCTCAAGGCTGATCCAGATAAATCCAGAACCTACGTTCAGACAAAGCCACCCTGGCTCCACGCGGCTGCCTCTTACTAACACGTCTTTGTGTGAAGTATCGTAAAGTCAGACAACTAAAACGATCTGTTCCTCGTGTTGAAAGTGTTTGCAGACTGCGCTGTGTCGGCTGCTCTCATTGGTCCGTCAATGAAGACTCTCGCTGACATTTTCTATTTTCATGCATCTTGTCGCATCCCCCCGTGTGCAACATTTCACTGGAGGACAGCGACGTCGCCTCCCATGTGTCCAGCCCATTAGACTGAACTCACCTACAGGCAAACATCTCAGATCATCTGGCCTCCACGTTACCTCCTGTCCCGTCTTACCTCTGCAGGTGATGGGGGCAGATTTGGGGGTTCCTCGGGGTTCTGCGTGGGCAGCTCTCCTTGAAGCCGTTCTCGTAAGCGTGTGACTTCCTGCCGAAGGGCGGCGACTTCCTGCGCTTGCGCCTGAGCGCCTGCCTCCAGCTCCACCTTCTGTCCGATGAGCGCCTTCCCCTGAGCCTCCACCACCGAGATTTTGTGGCGCAGGTCGTGGTTGATCTTCATGAGACGAGACTGCTGCTGCTGGAGCTGCAGAATCAGAAGAAACGAGGAAGGTAACGTTTTTCAAGCTGCTTCTGGTTGGTCAGGACATGATGTACAGTGTCTTGTGTTGTCCGTCTGAGGATGGACTTATTGAGTTTTACAACCCTCAAGGAAGGTGTACTTTCGTTTCACTCGCCTGTCTCCACATAGCTCAGTTGGCAGAGCATCCGTCTCCCAAGGGGACGAACATTAACACCTTCCAGCTGGGTCCTTAGGAAAGACCCTTAACGCTAATGCCGAACTACTGTAACCACGCTTTGGATAAAAGCGTCTGCTAAATGACTCTAATAACATTCACAGTCAGGACAGGACAGTCTGTGTGTCCTTACTGCTTCTATGTCCTCGTTCTTCAGCGTGAGCTCCCGGTCCTTGGCTCGGATCTCGTCTCTCTGCTTGTCCACCACCTCCTTCAGCTTCAGCATCACCTGCTTCTCAATCTCCGTCATTCCTGGAGACCACAAACAGAGGAGGGGACAGAGTGAGTGTATCCATGAAAAAAGCTTTATCTGAAACTCAGAACTGGTTTGTTTTCCACACAATCAGTGTTTTTATCAGCTGAGGTCAGCAGGACCTCTGATTAGCGAGTGATTCTTGCAGGTGTGCGTGTGCACTGAGGCTGGTCTGTCCACAGTGAGTCCGGCTGACTGCGGCCTCTGTGTGAAACCACCAAGAGACGAGACCGTCAGACAAAAAGCCTTCTTTGTGTGAGAGATGATGCAGAAAACTGGAAGTGAACTGAAACAAACATTCTGTCCAATTATAACAAAAATCTTTAATCTAATTTCCACAAAATCTATAAAAGTTATGTAAGAGTGTCTGTAGGTTTAAAAATGGTCAATTTAATGTATTTTCCAGTTTTCTAAAGTGAAATTTTAAGTGCAAATGGGATCAGTGATTTTTTTTTTCTTCTAAAACACAGTTTAGGAATCAATGCGCTCCGTTTCTAAGAAAGGTCTGATATTTGTTTTGTGACTATTTCCATTCACAACCTTTATGAACAGAATGTCCGGCTGCAGCTGGAGGACTGACGTTCCAGGTCAGTCAGCGTAAGACTCCGTCTTTATCCTGCTGTTCATGACCGACAGCCGGCTCCATGGTGGTTTACAGCTCAGTCTGAAGCAGCCAAGACCAAGACCCAGGCCTTGTTGGAGAAATTAGGCTATGTTCAGAGGTCTGCATGCTTAGCTCCATTTTTTTTACTGAGATTTTTTTACATCTCTGTTTACATTATAACTTATATGTGACCTCCATCAGACTCCAGTGTGACCAGTCCACAGCCATGAGGTGACACATGTGCAGAAAGACTTGATGTCACACGGAGCATGCTGTGTTTGCTGAGATAAATATGGATGTAAGTGTGCATCAATTTCAAAGTTGTTGTGCAAGCAGAACTCATAAAATTATGACATAATATTGTTTGTTTGTCTCACTTCAATGACACAAAAGTCGGATTAATTGCGACATGACCATTTAGACCAGACGTGGCTGGCTGGCTGGCTGGCTGGATGGATGGATGGATGGATGGATGGATGGATGGAGGGATTGATAACATATTAGTTGCTGCACCATCTTTTTCCCATTAATCCCAGGCTTCAATCCAAACTAAACCGTAGTTTTTCCTTTTCAGCAGGAAGACCGATGAACGTCGACCATCCACCAGAAGACACCAAGAGCTTTGCTTTCCGCACATGTCCTCACCTTCATGTCTCTGCAGGTCCTCCTCGTTCATCGAGTCTTTAATCGACATATTGGAGAGGAGGTTCTTGTTCTCCTCCTGCAGCTGAGCGATCTGGGAGAGCAGATCCTGAGCTTCACCCCTCCACACATCCTCCACCCGCTCCAGCTCCTGGACACACATTTTTATACACACATACCAAGAGATTAGGGAAGTTTTTCTTCAGGTTGAACGGCAGTCTTCATGATGCAAACACCTGAAACACTCAGCTTTTCTACTCATTTTAAATGGTTGACACGTAACAGAAACATACATAGAAGTGTGTGAGAGAGGAGGCCATTTTTAACTCTATGAATGTGTCCAAGCCTGTCAACTCGCAGCTAAAATACTGACAAAACAAGAAGTATAAAGATGCTGTTTAGTCACATTTATTCTTATTTTAACCTCTGGAAGCGTTCAAACTCAGCAGAACTGCCTGTTTGCAGGGTTCTTGTCCCAGTACCGATGAGTTTACTGCAGAAAAGAAGATGTTATCAGACCAGGACCTCAGTCCTGGAGGAAAGATGAAGAGTTAATAATCAGATTTGTAGACATGAATGACTGGAATGTGACGCTTGTGATGAATGTAAAAACGTGAATCAGATCTCACTGAGCTATAAATCAAGAAGTGAGTTTGGTCCCATTTTGTCGCCATGACAACCCTGAGAAACAGATCTCAGTTTCAAAACTCTGCATTCAGTTTCACATCAACAACAAGCAACAAAAAGGGGAATAAGTCAGTTTTTCTGCTTATTGGGTGTTTTGAAAATTGATTTTCTAGATCAGGGTGCCCAAAGTCAGTCCTTGAGGTTCCTGCTTCAACACACCTGACTCAAATTAAATAGATCCAACAGCCTGTTAAGTTTTGCACATCTCCATGTCAAAATCCTGACAGCAGCACAGCAGACACCACATCCACTTTATCACAGTCATGAGACTCAGTTAATCAGTGTCCTACTGACTCAGTCAGTCATGAGAAACTGACATTTTACTGGCTTACTGGCTGACCTACTGGCAGGCTGATTTAAAACCACAGGTCCCTAAAGTGTCCACACCATAATCTAATTTACAATTATGTAAAGTGAATTCTTTCATTTACCTTTTGAGAGGCTTGTATTATTTCATTTTCTACCGCTTCATACTGATGTTTTGTTTGATTTAGAACAGAAATTTTAGTTTTTCATCCTCAAAATCTAACTTAGTTTAATGTTTTCTTTTGTTGTTTATTTAAAAACAAGCACATTCCCAAATAAAGAAAGTTGGATAAAAGGTAAATAAACAGAATGTAATGGTTTGCAGAACTCACAAAACAAAGCTTTATTCATGATACAAACATCTGATGCTGAGAGACATTTGACTGCTTCACGTAGCAACACAGATTTAAAAGGATGCTCCAGGTCCATGTTTTAGACTGCAGAGCATCACTCAGCTGGAGACCAGCTGCTGGGCCTCTGGTAGATGAATGACGTCCCTTCCTGGTCCGATAGAGGAATCTTCTTTGTGTTCCATGATGCTCCAGATGTTGTGTACTGGTGAAAGGTCTGGACTGCAGGCAGGCCAGTTCAGCAGCCGGACTCTTC
>JBAGKM010000022.1:1993495-2003889 GCA_037177155.1 Melanotaenia catherinae
CCATGCTTTCCACAAACTAGTTCACATCTTCATCCAGGTTTCCACTTTGCCTCAGAACATTTTAAATGAGCTTTGGTACAGAGAAGACGGAAGAAGCTGGTTCTGGATCCTGTTCACATCTGGCTTCTTCTCTGCATGACGGAGCTGTAACCTGCATTTTTGTGGATTTCAGGGTGAACTGTGTCACAGACAGTGGAAGTTTCTGGAAGTGTTCACAAGAACATGCTGTAATTTTCATGACAGATCATGGAATAATATCTGTTTGTAATGTGGTGAAAGCTGAGGGCCACAAAAGCATCAATATTCCAAAGAGATTTTCAGCTGTGTCCCTTGTTTGCAGAGACGTCCCCAAATTTTCTAAATCTTGATCATTTTAATGACTGTGGATTATAAAATATACGAAGTTTTGCAGTTCTTCTGTTGAGGGACGTTTAGAAATTGTTCCACAATTTGCAGATGCAGTTTTTGGCAGATTTCTGAACTTCTGGTTGCCTTTACTGCTGAGAGACTCTGCCTCTCTTAAGTGCTCTTTTTACACATTACTGACTTCTTGTCAATTCATTTATTTAGCAGCATGTTCTTGCTATTTCTATTTAGCATCACTTACTTTTCCTACCTTTTATTCCCCTTTTCCAGTGTTTTTTGCTTAGCTTTTTAAATGTATTTAAGAGTTTTATTAATTTGTTTCGAGCTGAGTGGCATTTAAACGTTGAACCCATAGTTGTTATTGTAAATACGGGTGTGTGTTTTCTGACCTGTCTGTGTCTCTTCTCCTTCTCCAGCCGGTCCAGCCGCTCCAGCCGCAGCCGGTCCAGCTCCAGCCGCAGCTCCTCGGTCTCCGGGCTGATGCTGTTGCGGCTCACCATCACCTCCAGGATCTCCAGGACCCGGACTACTTTGGGCATCAGCCTGGACAGAGCCTCGCAGCCATACTGGTCTATGATCCGCTCGAACTCCTGGCCCACCACCGCGGCGATGTCATACACGTCCATGACCGTGAGGTCAGCCACATTTTTCTCCAGGGCCGACACCGAGTCCTCCATGTCGGGATGTTTTGTCCCTCCGCAGTTTCAATGTTTCCTTCGCCGCAGCAAACTTCCTTCCCCGGGTGGAACAAGTCCGATAAGTTCGGCTATACGGCTTTACCTTCACAGTCTGCACCGAAATAAATCATAAAACAGCATAAAACAACAAAACTATCGATTACCCATCATTTGAGCCCGAGTTCAGGCTTTACGTTGATTTATTTGGATCTGAAAACCGATGAATCCCATCTCTGTCCTACCGGAGCGACCGGAACCTCAAAGCTCTCGGTTTTTTCAACATAGCGGTCAACACTTCCGGTAAGAAATTTTAAACAAATAAAACACAAAAAAAGGTGATGCCTCAATTTTAATAAACAAACAAATAAATAAATAAAAACAAACTTTTACTTGAGGAAAAGTTGCAAAACATTTGCAGAAAAAGCTAAGAAAATATTACACAATATAACTTATTCCAGACAAATGTTATTTATTCATATCCTTTAATATGTTTTATGTAATTGGTAAATGCAGCTTTTGATTTAAATGTTCCTAATCTGACCTTAAGCTTTTTCCTTTGGGATCAATACCAATTCATCTCAGTCTGTATTATAATAATGCATTTCTAATTTTACTCTGAACTGTAACTGATAACATTACAAATTACTGAATATAGTGTAAAACAGCAAAACATACTAAACTGTAGTACCTCAAACTGTTTTTAAAAAGGTTACTAGAATGAATGTGTTTTACTCTTTGCAGCTGATGGTAAGTTAAAAGTACTGTGCCTTTGTATATTGCTATTTCTCTCTAGTAACAACTTAAATCCTTAATCAATTCAAATGAATTAATTTATTTATTTAAGAAGTGATTTGGGTTCTGGATATCTTCCTAAACTGTTGAAAACCTAATAATTATTTCACTTAAAATATATTATCTACAGATCAGAATTAGCTGCTTTGATCCACAACAAACTAACAAATCAGTGGTTAAACATGAATGCATGGGTTATAATAATTAAGTGCATTTACTTCTAATGCTTTTCATAGTTTTACTTAACATATCTGCCACGTCATTTAAAATAATAAATATAATTCTAATTTATAATTCATTCAAAATAAATCAACAGTAACAACACCATAGTAATAGCTCTACATTTATTCTGAAGGTGGTGACTTCTACTTCCGGTATTGTAGCCTCTTCTGACTTGACGCTCTGAATCTGCGGTCCAACTGCGAGTCACGTCCATGGTGGTGAGATTGCAGTTTGTACTGCGCATGACTGAAATAACAGACTGACGAAGTCGTTGTGAGAACACATTACAGCATGAGACCATCACTTGGTTTAAAACTGCAGTTTTATTATATTTATCAATCCACTAACATGTTCATATTATAATTAAGTTGTATTATGTTATAATAAGAGTTTATTACAATAGCATTATCAACATTCATCCTGCACAGAAGCTTTAACTCAATCAAGAATTTTAATGAATCACTTGGATTATACAGAAGACAAAATATTAAATAGTCATTAAATTTGCAAGTGTAGCACAGATTAAAGCTGGTTTTTATTTTGTTTTTTTTTGTTCAGATTCATTATGATTAAAAATCATTGTTATTATACAGGACAGTGTTTCTGAGGTGCTTTAATAATGAAGCCGCTTCCTCTTCCCCAGTCAGCCTCAAGACTCCCCTGCTCCAGTTTCCCCTCGTTTGAACTGTCATCCAAAGAAAAACAGATTCAGGTCTTTTCAGATTATCCTGTGAGATGAAAGTTTAGTCTGTGAGGATAAATACTCACTGCATTCTTCAGCAGGTTGCCAGACTTAGTGAAGATGTTTGGTTTCCTTAAGGGAGGTTTGGTGAAGTTGGTGTTCTGGTGGTACGTCTGAGAAGCTGCTTTAGGCTGCTGGATGCTGGATGAGAGTGATGATGGTTGTGACAGTGAGTAAGACTGAGGCTGTAAGTAGCTCGGTGCTGGGTTTGTGTACGGCTGAGACGGAACGAACGGCTGAGGAGGGACGTAGGGCTGTGAGGGAATGTAACTCTGAGATGGCGTGTAGTTTTGGGGAGATGTGTATGTTTGAGATGGCGTGTAGTTTTGGGGAGATGTGTATGTTTGAGATGGCGTGTACGCCTGTGTTGGTGTGTAAGTCTGCGGCAGAGAGAAGGACTGTGTTTTAGCCGGTGCAAACGCAGCGATGCGTGAGAGGCTCTGGGTGTTTGCATAGGGCTGTGTCTGAGAGAAGGATGGAGGTACTGGGGTGGAGTCAAGCAGAGACGGTGGTGGAGGCGGCGGGAAGCTGTCAGCTGCATCATCTCCGCCAGGGTTGCTCTCGGTGGCCCCCAGGTCATAGTGCCGCTTCCTCAGCTCCCCCAGGCGGACTCGCTCCTGCTCCAGCTGGCTCTCGAGCTGCAGCACCTTCACCTGAGAGATGATTTCAAACTGGATGTTAGTTTGCACCATTAATCATTAATTATGACGTTAACTTATATGATGTTAATGTCTCCATATTTTTAATGTGATTAAATGTTTTAAACATTTATAAACTTTAGGAAAATAAATTCCTTCTCTCGTTGAATCTAGTTCAACAGTTTGTTAATGAAGCGACTTTCTTTACAGGCAGCTTTTTTAACCCTTGTGGGAAATTTGACGTTTTTTGTCCATTTGAGTTATTGTTCCCTCAGTTTCTGGCCTCGGTTTTTGTTGTATTTCCACGTACTGGATTCCAAAGCCTAAGGATTTTTTTTTTGTTTGGCTGTTGTGATACATGTCTGTTTTTTTTGTTTTGGCTATTTATTTATTTATTTATTTTAGGAACTCCCGATGATTGTCAGCTTAGTTTTCCTGTAAAAGCTGTAGGAAATTCTCTGTTGTGTAGCAGGTGTAGCAGTTGGTTGTCTGGTGTCAGGTTGGATTGAAGGAGCATTGCCTCTTATGTACTGTATCCCTGTCTCCTCTTCCTATTTTCTACTTTCCTTTTTACTTCTTTTCACTATTCTCCATTTTTTTCTGTCCCCTCCAGTCAGGTCCAGCAAGATTATGTCAATTCCAAAATTCAAAATAAATAAATAAACAAACAAAAATTTAAATAAAAAATCTGATTATCAAGAAGAGACTTAATCCTATAAAGGCAAAGCAAATTTGTTCAGCACAACACAGCAGCCAGACCATCATTCTGCTGCCACCATGCTGGACAGGACAAGTTAAACAAATAATACATACATTTTAATCCTTTAAATGTCAGTTTGATTATTTTTTTGTTTTTCCATAAAAACAGTGACAGTGTTGGGAAATTGGCGTGAAAATTTAATGCATAAAAAAATCTGACACTTTAAAAAATAGAATAAAATCTAACAATGTGTCAGAATTAACAGCAATATTGACCGAGGAAAGAAAATCAATCTGTTGACTTCCTTTTCTCGTCGATATTTTTATGAATCGGTTTAAATGATCACAGGTATTATAAGTAGAAGGGGTTCTCTCCGGGTACTCCGGCTTCCTCCCACCATCCAAAGACATGCATGTTAGACTAATCGGCCGCTCTAAATTCTCCCAGCTGTGAGCGTTAGTAATTGTCTCTCTGTGTTGGCCCTGCGATTCCCTGCCTCTCGCCTGCTAATTACCGGGATAGGCTCCAGCTTTCCCGCGACCCTGAACTGGACTAAGCCGTATAGAAAATAAATGAAGTATAAGTTTGAATCAAATGGATCATATAATGGATTTGGTTTACTTTAATTATAATCAGACTACAACAGCTGTGTTAACATTTAGCATGTTTGAGGCTTGCAATGAGTTCACTCAGGAATTTGAGAAATTTGTATAAAATATTCTTCTTCTTTCACACATCGTGCATGTCAAATAAGTTCAGATCATTTGAAATCTTTCCTTCATGTAAACATCCAACAGATCATTTAAATTTATCATCCATGTAAACATTTCAGCTAGAAACTCTGACCCGAGTGATTTCAGTGGGATAGAAGAAATATTTGACCGTGTAGACGCAGCTAAGGAAGTGGACGGAAATGGACTGTGTCTGTAAAAGTGCTCTGACATGACTTTGTTGTGAATTAGTGCAATACAAATAAAGATGGTTTGAATTACAATTAATTTAGGTGACTTATATACAGGTCACAAAGACGGGGTCGAGCAGCACAGCCAGCAGCCTCATTACAGCAGATTCTACTTTTTTTTCTAGATCAGTTTATTTCTACCTTCTAAAAAATTGTCCATCACTCCAGAATCATACCAGTTACTGTCCGGACTCAGTGTGAGAGGCTGCTTGACTGAAGAACTCTTAAAGGTCGGAAACTTATAGGAGTCAAACGACCACCTGGAAATTCAGCCAGTCGACCAAAATGGAAACGTGGCACAAGACTGTCGAACGACTGTTTAGTGCAGGGGTGTCTAAAGTTGGTCCTCGGGGGCCGCAGTCCTGCAGGTTTTGGATGTTTCCTGCTGCAACACATCTGCATCAGACTGATGGGTCAACATGTTTGGGCTACAAGCTATTGAGGGGCAATCAGGTATGTTGGATCAAGGAGACCTCTAAAACCTGCAGGATCCCTTGAGAACCAGAGCAGGTCACCCCTGATTTAGCATGTCTGCTTTGCAGGTTCTGTATATAACAAGCATGTCATCTTAGTTTCATTTCCATTTGCAGTCTACAGCTCAGATGTAGAGAAGTTGGTCCATCCTTTCATATGATCTAGTCAGCTATGGATAATGGACTTTTAGTACCGTTACAGTTGCACTGCGATGTCCTTGGAGACACCACTTGTGCTCTTAGTTGGACAAGCTGAAGCTACTGCCCATCAGACATAAAAAATTAGACGGAAATGTCTCACCTGAGCTTCCATTTCCTCCTTCTTCAGCTTGATCAGAGACATGCCAGAGAAGTCCATCACTCCTACACAAAAATACAACCCTGAAGTTAAAGCTGCAGCATGTTCCCAAAAATAAAATTAATTATGAAATAACTGAAATGTGAAAGAGGTCATCAAACTGATGAAACCACAGAGAATTTTCATCCGATCCTGTTTAATTTCCTGTTCAATAACTTCACTGTTTTGTCTCGTTTGCCCTGTTTTCAGTATCAGTTACATCAGCAGCAGAAAATCTTTAAAACATTAGCTGAGATCCAAATAATTAACAAAACTAAAAGGCCAGCTAGTGAGGAAGGTATTTAATTATTTCCTGTCTGAGATTCTGGAGACCAAACATGGGGTGAGAATGAGTGAGCTCTTCCTCCCAGAGCCGCTGCTCTCACCGTGGTCAGATATCTGCTGCTGCCCGTGTTTGGTGGAGGTGACGACCACGGCAGCCATGTCGTTCACATGCCGTGAGGCCTGCTGCAGCGTGTACAGTTTCTTGTTGTTGCGGTCGGCCTTGACCTGAAACAACAGCAGGATTTATTTAACACCTTCATGTTATGTGGACGTATTTGTTTGCACACGCTGGTTTTTATAAAGAGGACGTTTTGACACGTGTTCGTACCTTGGAGGCAGCAACTAGCTGGGCAGTGCTTGCAGCGATCTCATGCGAACAGGCAATCAGCTCCTCGTATGTACCATTTTCACCCACAACCCGATCAGCTGAGTCTCTGAAGGATAAACACCAACATACAGGACCTCAGTCACCCCGCGGTTTGATATTCTGAACAGCTTTTAGGTCACTCCGAACATGTTTGTGTTGATGGTTTTGGATACTTACAGTAGCTGAGTGGCGCCCCAGCCCACAGCTTTGGAAGCAGAGATGAGTCCTTCAGTCCAGCGAGAGTTTTTGGCATAAAAATCTGTAATAGATGCAGCTCCCTGCAGTAAGAAAGAAAAGGCACAAATGCATTGTTAGGTGCAACATCATGCTACTGATGTGTTTTCCAAATTAGATGCAGACTCTTAAGACCTTGTAAAAATCATAAACAATGATTTTTAAACCCCATTTCATGATGAGAAATACATAAAATAAGAGAACGTTTGCAGACGTCTTCAGACAGACAGTAACCTCACACAGAATATAAACAATTTCACACGCTTAATGTCTTCTAAGGCCCAAAATATTTAAGGTTACTCCTGTGATCTGATATACTGTATAGAACCAAGTTTTACATAATCCGAAAATCTCCTGCTGTTAAAACTTGTGTGACAGTTTTACACCAACTCACCCTGCCACTTTCTACGATGTCTTTCTGTAGGTCGGTGGAGGCGGTCACCAGCATGTGAACAGCCTGGAGGAACGTAGGAGAACATTGAGGATCAGAAAGTCTCAGTCAACCTGAGTATGCAGACAGTGATTTAATAGAAGGACTTCTTACCTTCATCAGGTCTGAACAGGACCCCAGGATACTGTGTGAAGGCAGATAGAAACGTCAACAGGACTGGGGTTAGAAAAAGAAAGTGAAAATGGAACAGGATCAGAACCACAGCGCTGGTCTTACCTCTGATTGACCTCCAGCTTTAAACCAGTGGTGTCCTTCTTTGCCTGGTTCAGAATTTCCTGTGAAACAAACAAACAGAAACTTCAGCATCAGAGTGTAAATATGTCAGCTTTATCCATCCACCCGTCCGTCCGTTCATCCATATTTTATACCTAAATTACTGTGTGGAGATAGGGGGTATATATATACATACATACATACATACATACATACATACATACATACATACAGACAGACAGACAGACAGACAGACAGACAGATAGATAGATAGATGGCATGTGGGAGTGGTGGAAATTATGGAGGTCTTCTCAGACTGGAGTAAAAAGAACTATGTTCTCCTGAACATCCTGGTTGTGATGATCCTAATCAGACTCGAGTTGGTGGAGATCTTGGGAAAACCATCCCAGATGAATCACAGAATATAATTCAAGCCTGTCTTAAGCATGACAATGTTTATGTTAATGATGCTAATTAATGAGGGATCTAAACCAACATAGTGCTCAAAATCCCCCAGTTTCTGAAAGACAGGACTGCACAATATTAAGAAAACATATTAAATCTGTGATATAATTACTAAATATTTAGACGTGAATCTGATATATAAACAAATATGGTGCTAATCTGAAGTGCTTTAATGAGGACTGTGTTCCACTTCTGCACCTCTGCATGCTGGTTAGTTGCAGGAAATGAAAAAAACAGAATCCATTCCCACATTAACACACCAGTAACTGTTTACGTTAAAATGTCTTTGTCATGTACACGTTGATGCAACCATAACAATAAGTTTGCAGTATATTCTGCAGCCCTGCAGTGGAAGACTCTGAACCTTAACCATGTGCATGATGGACATCATGTGTCTCACTGCCAGTCGACAGCCATTTCTAGGACACTGCAGCTGGAAGTTGAGTTGTGTGGAGAGGAGGAAGGGTTGTTTTTGTCTTTATTTCACTTACATGTTTGTGATGAACTATATTCTCTGATCATTATATGTGCTTTTCATTCACTAATTAGAAAATAATCCTGCAGTGTTTGTCCTTACATCCATTCGAAGAACAGCCTCTTCAATGGCAGTCGATGTAGCGACCATCTCTTTATCCACCATGTTTCCCAGCTCTTCTTTCAGCACGTCCTGCCCTTTCGGACGCAGATCCTAAACAATAATCACACAACAGCAAACACTGAAACCATCAAACAGGAAGGCTTGATGAGAAAGCCAATGATGTGCTCCATTTTTATTTTTATTTTCTTTTTGTCCAACGTGTTTAGTGTTAATGTCAGCATCTGCTAAACATTGTCACCATGAACAGTTTCTATGATTAGCTTCTCACACAGTGCAGCTAGTTTGCTACTAGACTCTTGTTTTTTCATGTTTCTGCATAATATTTAGACAGCATCCTACCTGTCCCATAGCAAGGAGGCGCTGGACGGTGTAGCGAACTGCAGACGGGTCTGCTCTCTGTAAACTGGCCTGAAACTTCAGATCCTTCAGGAACTGAAGGCTGTGATTCGCGCAGTCCCGACAGCTGTCAGTCAAACCTGAAGGAGACAAACAAACAGAACTGAGTGTTGACTGTTTGTACATGGTGTATAAAAGGGACCGTGTGTCTCTTACTGTCGGCCTGATCTGTGGGAGCCGAGTGTGACGTCGCTGCTGCGTTGACAATGGTGTCTGCGGCGAGGTGGGAAAACTGTGTGACCGCTCTCAACAAACCGCTGGCATCTGAAGAACAAAAAAAAGAACACACATTTAGTAAACTTATTTCGCTAATCTACACTAAAAAAGAGCAAAACAAAATATCCATTAAACAAAAATGAATGAAGGACACGTGTGGGCATACGCTGCATATGAAGGGGCAGTGGGAACTGGAAGCTAATACAGATTAAGTCTGAAGATGATGTCTGGAAAAATGCTTTCTTGAAATGTCACCAGGGTATCAGGAAGTCAGCCGTGGAAGGACTTGAATTGGAAATACAAACTGAGATTATTTAGGACCCTACTCACAGTTCATGGTTACAGTTTGAACAGCTTTAATAAATGTTGGACTGGGACAACTGGGACATGGTGGGCGACCAATCCCACATGTTCTGGGACTGCCCAAAAGTAAAAATATTTTGGACACACATCAGGGAAGAAATGTAAAAAATCCTGAGGAAGGACATACCTCTGGACCCCCCCTACTGTTCCTGTTGGTAATAATCACATACTGCATGTCCTCTTGATGGTGGGAAGAAAATCCTTCACAGTGAGCTGGATGAAACCTAACACCCCCCCTGAAATTTAGCAACGGGCAGTCTGAGAAACGTCTACACGATAGAAGACTTAACGGCTCAGTTGCAGCTACAGCTTCCTTTATTCAGAAGAAGATGGGCCCCAGTTGCTAAATATCCTAATTAATTTCTCATCCTTTTACTTTTTATCATGTATTATTACTACTGTTTGGGCCTAAATAACCTGATGTACACGTAATTACTCAAAGCCCACACGGTAATAATGTTAAGTTACACATAATTGCCTGTCATTGTTCTAAGCTGGCTATAAAGAAAAGACCCATCACCTCAGGTAAGCACACAAAGTCCAACTCACCACTCCTGTTTCCCAGGTAGACCAGGTGGCTCTGCTGCATATTGTCTATGGAACTCAGAGTAATTTCAGCTCGGTTCACCAAATAATCTGAAAAACAGGACAATTGCTAAAGAAACCGAATGAAAATTCAAAACCACAAATAAAGATCTAAGGAATAGAAAGAGATTGAGGTTGTAGCTCAGGATTTCTGTGTTTTCTGGTCTTTTCCTGTTTGATTTCAATTGCTATTTATTATTATGTAAAAGTGCATGTAGAATCTGAAGCCTTTAACTCCAGTCAGCATCAGACATGATGTTTCCAGCCTCAGCTGTCAGACTGGGAGGTAAAATGATGTAAAATGAATGTATGA
>JBAGKM010000022.1:2094854-2106323 GCA_037177155.1 Melanotaenia catherinae
TCCCTGGTGAAAATAAATAAGTGAAATGGGTATATATTTGGTTTTTGTTAAGTTGTCTAATAATTATGCACAGTAATGGTCACCTGCAGACACAGATATCCTCCTAAGATACTAAAACTAAAAAAACTCCACTCCAACTTCCAAAAATATTCAGCTTTGATATTTGAGTCTTTTGTGTTCATTGCGAACATAGTTGTTGTTCTATAATAAAATTAATCCTCAAAAATACAACTTGTCTAATAATTCTGCACACCCTGTACACAAGGAGAACATGCAAACTCCACACAGAAAGGGCACCATCCCCCAGGTTCAACCCGCCCCCCCATATTTTCCACGAAATGTTAAAATGTCTCAGCTTCAACATCTGATGTGTTGTTTATGTTCTACTGGGAATAAAATGTGGGTTAATGCGATTCTGTTGCTATTTAGATTTCACAGAGCATCCTAACTTCTTCAGAACTGAGGCTGTAAATCAGGTGTGTCCTGGAACAATTTCCTCTCCAACAAACACCAAACACAGAAAAAATTTTGTGACTTTTATTAAGAAAACAAAACAATTGGACATGGTAAAAACCAAGCACTACTGATGGAATAAATAAGTCAAACCAAACCATAAATCTGTACAAGATCTAAAGAAAAACAAAATGGTCCCAAGGGAAAAAAATACAAGATTTTTTTTCTTATTATTTTTCTTTTTACACACAGTTATGAGCAAACTATAAGCAATTGGCTCAATTAGGTGAAAGCTACAACATAAGTGAGATATTTTAACTGAGTGTACGTAATGCTGTTTATAACTGTTAATGTCAATACGATAGCATTTTAAGTTCCAGCTCTGCTGGACTGGGAATGAGGTATATGCTAATCCATTCTCTAACTGAGACAAAGTTTTTCTTTTCTCTCCATCCATGCAAATGCTGATTTGTTGAAATCTGATCAAGTAATTCTGTGTTGTGATGAATAGCCCCAACATGTGATGAAGTCATTGGTTTGCAGTGATTCAATTGATTTCAATCTGTATCCATATTAAATATTGAACATTAGAGGTTGCAGGTCTGAATCCCTACATTCAAGTTCAAGTTAAGCGCACAAAACCAGGAGCTTGATGCCACATGTATGGATTCAGCCGATGGACAGCACCTTGAAGGAGGACTGGAACCAAATGTTTGAGCTAAGACTGGACCATCCGCAGTGAGCTACACTAACATCTGTAGGTCAGAGATAAGTAGTGGTACACGAGGACTTACGGAAAGGGACAGTCTGAGAAACTGTTTCTGCTTCAGTCGGACCAGCTGAAGCAGAAACAGACCGGTTCGGTTCTGATGGAAGAGGGCTGATGATGTTAAAAAGTTCCAGAACAGAGACTTCTGGGTAGTGTTCAGATTCCAGTCTACAACAGTTTTAAAGGAACAGTACGCATGTTTACTTTCTCGCTGGAGGCAGAGCGAACTGATGCTTCAACGTCGGCTCTCGAGCAAACATAATCAGAGGCTTATTACTGGCTTTCGGTGCAGAAAAGACTCCAAACATGACCAGGCTGAAAACAAAAAACTTAATGGAGCATGGGGACGGTTCAGTCTGGGTGCAGAGACTAATTAAATTCTTTAAAATAAGACAGAGCATCGGCCTAATGGAGGATGTATGTTCCAAGAAATTAGTCAAGCACTGATTCCTTGTAATTTCTGTAGGAGTTTAAAAAAAGTAAATAATTTGTTTTGTGTTTAATTAAAACAACAAATCTGAGAAGCTGAGATTCCTGTGCATGACTTCTTTTTGACAGAAATAAAGCCAGAGAGATGTGAATGGACTGGAGCTGGAGAGCAGCAGGTGTGAGGAGAGTCTTTACAGCTGCAGCTACAGATGTTTATGACAGAAAATCAGCTATAAAATGTAATGATTACAATCTGCGAGCACAGGACAAGATTTTGGTACCAGAAGCTTTCTGGCTTCTGTTTGGACTCAACGTTGTCATGATTTAGGATGTTTTAAAACGCTTATTCTTGCTCTCTAATGGAGCAGCTAATCTTGATCCAAAATCAGCTGCAAGGTTTTAGATCTTTGGACAGAACTGGGCTACTTGTTTCCAGCTTCCGGGCTCCTGGGGTTGCTTCAGATCTGATGTGACGGAGGTGTCAAACTTCTCGTTTACTCCCAGCAAGAAAGCAAATATTTCCAGTGCTGTTCCTTGTACTAAAAGCCATCTGTTGTAGTAGGATATAAATATGGGATGAATGATTTAGTGACGATTATAAGGCAAAAAACAAACCAAACATGGCACCAAAATTGTAATTCAAAACCAGCTTGACCTAAAACATAAATGAATTGTAGCAACTCAAGGCACGCCTCCAGGACCTACGCTAGCCACACCCATCTTCACTACTTATCCAGGAGTTTATCTCGACC
This sequence comes from Melanotaenia catherinae, assembly GCA_037177155.1. NCBI lineage: Eukaryota > Metazoa > Chordata > Actinopteri > Atheriniformes > Melanotaeniidae > Melanotaenia > Melanotaenia catherinae. The sequence goes on from JBAGKM010000022.1 coordinate 2,097,258, forward strand.
AGTACCATCGTCGTCTACTACCAACCACAAGCTAATTCACTTTAGAAAACACATGAATGGAGAACTTTTCATGGATAGAGAAAAAAGACGTCCACTACAGCAGCAAATCTACCTGTGATCGATTGTGACGAACCATAACAGTGCATTGACCCTCCTGAGAAAAAAACCCTAAACATTTCCTAAACAAATAGAGAACATTAGTCTAGCAGGAGGCGGATCGGGAGGGTTGACGTGACGTGGTCTTAGGGCTGAGGTTCCCCCCGCAGCCGCTGATCTGAGACCAGGTTAGCCTGTTGAGTTATCCTGAGCTAAACCATTAGCAGAGAAAGTGATCTCACAGCAGCGTCTGCGGTCGAACTCGTCCTGATCTCAGATCCCCAGTGTTGAGTCACAGAAGCAGGTCAGGGTCTGTGGTCTGGCCTGGTGGCGGCTGGGCTGAGCAGACAGCGCCCCCCGCTGGCTGCAGAGGAGAATGGCAGCATGGGCTCGGCGCTTCTCTTGGCAAAAGTTTGAAGGACTGGAAGGAAGCACGGAGGGGACCAGTGAACAGAGGTAATATCCATTCTCCCTCTGTGGCAAAGGAGTGTTCAGGGAGGGGTGGGGGGCAGCCATCATGGAGGGAAACGTCCATTCTCCCTTCGACTTTGAAGAGTTTGGGTAGAAGGGGTGGAGGGGCAGGAGGGAAAAATGAGTGTGAGAGAAGAGTTGGTGTGTCCATTAGCCCTAAATCATCTAGAGTTAATGGAAGGAGGAAGGGAGGGAGACGGGAGGGCGAAGGAGAGAAATGACTCAGCCCCAAACATTTAACTCTCCTCAAAGTCCTGAGACGAGGACTCCAGTTTGCTCTTCTTGCTGGGTGGAGCCTCGTCCTGTAGGTCCTACAAGCAAGAAGAAAAACAAACGTTCAAATCTGATGTAAGCAAGTTACATGATGAGACGACAGATCAGCTGTGTGCTGAAGGATTTTTGGTAAATGGTCTGTACTTTTATAACTTTTATCCAAAGCGCTTCACATGTTCGTCACACTCACCCATTCACACACTCATCCACACACTCATTCACACACACATTCACACACTGATGGCGGAAGCTGCCATGCAAGGCGCTCAACCATGACCCATCAGGAGCAATTAGGGGTTTGGTGTCTTGCTCAGGGACATCTTGACATGAGCTGGCCGGGCCGGGATCGAACCGGCAACCCTCAGGCTACAGGACGACCACTCTACCCACTGAGCTCAGTGGGTCTGGCCATTTCGTCTTGGATAATATTCCAGGATTAAATACTCAGTTATGTTCCACATTAAAGTCCTCGTATTCTAAAGCAGTGGTTCCCACCCTGGGGTCCAGGACCCCAAGGGGGTCCCTGAGGCTTTGAACATTCAGAGCCATTGTGATTAATGTCCCTATTTTAAGAAAAAAAAGTAAGGTTATATGTTGTTATTTTAACAGGCTTTTATGAATACATTATGGTGAGAATCTCACTTTTAAAGCATAAATATTAAGCATAGTTTCAGCACGAGGTCGGGCAGGGGGTCCATGGCTTTTTAGTATTTGCATAAAAGGAATCCCCAAGGAAAACCGGTTGGGAAGCACTGCTCTAAAATACAGCATGGATCCATCTCTGCACGTCTCCCTGAACAGAATACTTCCACATGATCTGATCCAGAATGACGGGGATCTGAAACTGGAACAGCGCTAAATTCCATGCGATGAAAACCACCTGGGTTCTGTTCTATTGTACTAAATATTGAAACTTAATTTAATTAAATTCACGTAGTTTTAGGAAAAGTCAGGGACCAGGAAGGTGTCATGATTTTGACCGTTTCATCTAAACTAAAACATTTAGCATCGATATGATTACGCCAGATTTAACCTGAAGATAAAGTCAGAGGTGCAGATGAGAGAACAGCAGCTGTTCCCTCATTTTTAATCAACGTTTTGTTTTTGTGGGTCATTTGTATGACGTGCTGTAAATCGAGGGAACAAAATCAGTATCGCCTTCAAATTTTGGCTCAAGAAAATCAGCAGCTGGTTTCGGCCATCGGCCCTAAAAAAATCCATCTTGGTCGATACCTATAGTTGATCCCTCCTCTGACATAAAGTAGTGTTAGGCCATTTCTCTTTTAGCTCGGTACTTTTGAGTGTGAATGCTGATCCTTCTCTTGGAAATGAAAACCAGAAGTCAGCCGCTGGCCGGCGTTTCGTCCAGGAGGAAGGTTTCCTCTCACCACACTGCTCTGTGTGAACACCTGCAAAGGGAACTCGTAACGTACTCTAAACTCCTTTCCTGCATCTGTCGGTGCAACAAAAGCCACTGATGAAGAAACTGATCTGTGCTGCTGGTAAAGGTCAAAAGCTCCTCGGGGAGCCTTTAATGATTGAGTGTTGGAGGTGCTGGTGGGCAGCGCGACAGTAAAACAGAGGCGATCAATCATCTAATTAAGGAGGTAATGGTAGCCATCGTCATCTGCAGCCTGTCTCAGAGACACAGAGGACTTGATAAAACGGAGCGTTGGGACAGACGTGCATCGAGGACAGCATGTCCACACCATCGGTCCTTCAGTGTGAAGCTATAAATATCCTTCTACATTCACTGAGTGCCTGAGGGAAGCACACGGATGTCGATGTGAAGTCAGGACTGAAGCAGAGGAATGAAAACCTGCTTCTCTTCTGATTTAATTGATCATATTTCAGGGTTTCTGCCACTTTTTAAGAATTAGTTTAGTTTTTGTTCAGTTTTTTTGGGGATCTCTTCTTCCTCTTTGTTCGTAGAAATCAGAGACAGACATGTTCAAACCTGAACTCAGAGCGGAAGCATCTGCTCATCTGTGTATTTGCAGACATCAGGACACGGATTACCGCAGACGTGTTCGTACCTGAGTGGCTTTGCTGTCTGAAGACTCCTTTACCCCTGATGACAGACCGTCTCTCTTGGTGCTTGGCGCTCTCTCTGAGCTCTCTGATGAAGAGATGCTCTTCCCTGGAGACGGAAACACAGCAACGCTTGTTTAGAGCTGCTTTCTCTGACATTTTAATAGCAACTGCAGTTCGATGGAGGCTCCAGTTCATTAAGTTTTATTAATTATTAGTGTCCCCCTCCCCAATAATTTGTCATGTTCTGTTTTCTCAAATGTTTTCTGAGTGAAACTCGATGTTTCCTTTACCTGTGGAAAATGGGACGTGTTTTTAAGGCTTTTTAATGCCCCAAAACTCATGCATGTTGGAGGAAAACTGGATCAACACCTCTATCTGCTGTCATGATATAAACATCTTCTATACGCCAAAGCGAAAGAAAAACCCTCGTGGAGCCATGGCCTAACCATAAAGGAAGTCGGCCATCTTGGTTCAGAGTAGGGGTGGGACAAAGTTGTTTTTAGCAGACGTGGACGATTTGCTTTCTTTATCTATTAGTTAATAACACGATGTTGAGGAACACAAAGGCAGAACTACCCGGTTCATCTGCGTGCACATAACAGACCTGATGCCTGAGCGTGAAGTCCAACCAGTATCCTCTGCATTAAAAGCTAGCATGAGGAGGTACTTTGTCTTCTAACGGTGCATTCACACCAGTCCTTCTGATCCGAATCCTTGTTTGTTTGCTGTAAATGTGCAACTGAACTCTGAAGCTAACAGAGCTACAAACGTAGCTTTCGCTTTGCTTCATGGCAACTAAATGCAGGAAACGGGCCACAACGCCGAGCAAACATGCGCACGAGTGGGACGATAGCTGGGATAAATGATTCGGGGTCAGATGTAAAAGAACTCTGTAAAAGTTCTGACAGAAATACGCTAGGATCTAACAGATGCAGCTCTACAGCTTACTTTGATAGAAACAGAAGTTGTCCTGCATTAACCAAGAGATGAGCCAGTTTTCATTGCTTGTCTTCTTCTTAAAGCAGTGCTGAGGATGTGAATGTTATTAAAAAAGTTCTGGTTCATTTGAGTTCCAACCAACCGACTGAACCGAGTCCTGAGTCGTATCAAAACCATCATGCGTGAGAGCATCCTGATAAGATGAAGGAACACGTGACCTGGACAAGAGCTAAACTATATGCAAGTTATGTCAAACTAAGATATTTGGGAACACAACAAATATGAGAAATCATGTTACATGTTTCCACTCAAAGAAGTCGTAGCCACGCAGGGAAAAAAGACCGTAAGCGTTTCATGTATGAATCGTAATTAAATGGAATCATGATGTGTTTGAAGACCTTCAGGTGCAAACAGCTGATCGTTTATGTGATACGCTGTTTGAGTTATAAATTTCTAGTTTGAGAAATAATGTTTTATTTTTGCTTGAACCAAAGAATAATTGACATTTTCTCATCTAACGGGAGAAAAACTTTACTGTGATGTTTCTACTCTTTAGGTGCATTTATTAAAAAAATAAGTTTATGTGATGCAAACGATGTGAGTTTAATGTGTTTCTTCAGAGAGTGTGTGTCAGGGATTCTGGGAGGATGAGGTTGACGGTTGAATTCCCGAGAGAAACTGTGGCCACAGCTGTGCTGCGTATTTAACTAGGAGGAAGTGGTCATTTGAACTTCTCAAAGAATAAAAAACAGCCGATGGCTCCTCCTCTTCCTCCACTTTCTGATGAGATGCTGCATTCATGCTTCACGTGAACTCAACATCTGACGTGTTTTTAACTGTCCGACCTCTCTTGCTGTCCGGGCTCTGGTCGCTCTTGGCCTCGCTGTTCTCCCGGTGTGACGCGGCGTTGGCCTCAGGGGCGGGGCTAGTGCTGCAGCTGGTTTCCTGTTTCACCGGGGAAGAGTCGGCGATGGAGCTCTGGTTGCTGTTGTCATCTAGAAAGACACAGAAATGTTTTCGTTTAGACAGACTGATGTTAAGATGAGAAGACGATGTGGCTCAGCAGGAAAATTTCCTCCAGAGTTCGTTTCCAACTCATCCTGGTCACAGAACTCCCATCAGATCTGAGTTAATTCGCCGGTGAAAGTAGTCCCTACACACGTGCTGTTGAATAACTGAGCTTCTATTACAAATTAAACTTTTTTTATAAGATGTTTTATCAGGGGGGTTTGCAGTGAGCTAGAGGCCATCTGATTCAGGGGTTTGAAAACCAAAGACCCACCATGCATGTCCATCATCCCTGGAGACGAGCTGTTCTCTGGAGTCGTCAACTCTGAGCCGTACTTCTCATCCTTCCCCTTCTTCTTGTTTTTGTTCTTCTACAATACAAGAAAACACACCGTAGAAAAGAGAGAAACATCTCCAACACGATTTATAGAACTACTGGTGAACCACATCAGCAGTCGGGACTCACGTCGTCTGATTTCGGCTCCGTCACCGGCACCCACTTGTAAATACGAAGGGACGTGTCTCCTACAGTCACCCATTTCTTTTCCCTGAGTGGGACAGAAAATGAAGCAAAACCACATTATAACTCTGGAACTAAGAGAGGAAGAAGCTGGGAAATCATGTAAAATAGTGAAACTATGGACAAACGTGCAGTAAAAAAAAAGTAAAACAATAATGTGACCCGTCAATTTAACCCTGATATTAAACGGATTCTAAACCCTCATTTTAAGTTTAAAAATCATTATTCTACACAAAGAGTTTTAGATAAACATGAGCATAATTACTAAATATTATTAAATTTAATTGAATATTTCTTATTTGACATCTCTCAGTTATAATAAAGTAAATATCTTTGAGCTCACGACTTTAAACTGAAATAAAATTACTTGTAAAACATTTGCTGGTCTTTAAAATACACATTTTTAAGAGAGAATTGTTCTTTTTTCAAAAATGTATTTCAGTATTTTGATAAAATATTATTTTTAAAGTTTTTAATCAGTCACTTATTGGAGATGTGATAAATCTGTGGGACGCAGGCGTCGTCCTCCACCATCTTTATTAACCTTTATTCTCTGCTGGTCAGAGTATTTTCCATTTACAAACTATTTTACATGTTTGTTATTGTGAACTGAAGACTTGATATAATCAACACATGAATGAAGGAATATCTAAAATAATCAGTGGATTATTTACACCGAGGCGTTGGTTATAAATTGTGAGAGAAATTAAAAGCGTCCACCGCAACGTGACTAATTTAAACACTTTGATTACTGACGTTAGCTGGTGAGATATAAAATGAGTGGAACTAAAGTTGAATAAAATCTTAATTTACACAAGAAAAGCTGAAACCTGTCGACTGTAAAAAGTAAAACCACCTCAAAATGCTGAATGGACTGACAAAGAGCTGCAGATTTTCTTCTCAGATCAAAAACCAGCAAGTAGTTTCTTCACATGTTAGTTTGATAAAGCAGGTTAAAAAGTTAAAAAGTATATTAATAAAAAAATACTAACAAGCACAGACGTCCTATATTATTTAACAGACTATAATCAATAAATTCTAATATTACAAGGAACTTAAAACAGAAAAAAACTGCATTTGTGGTACTTTCCATGGCTTTGTACTACTAAAACATACGTTTTATCATTTCGGTACGCTTTTATCAAAGAGACGACAGTTTAAAATACAAACTCATAGTTCTTCCTATTTTCTGATTACTTGTCCTCCATCTCTAATCAATTTATTTTATGATTCATTCATTTTAATTTAATTCTCCCAGGCAAAACATTTTCACCAGAATTTGCCCAAAAATTTGAAAATTTGTCCTTAATATGAAGAATAACTTCACTAAAGTATTTATATTTTAATCAAAGCTCCCAGACGTAAAATATTAATTTGGATATATTGAACTATTAAGCACATCTAATATAAATAATACATTTTTTAAACTTTAACAACAGAAAAAATAACAAAAACTTTACAATATTGTAAAATCAGGTCATTTTCCCTTTTAGTGAATATATTCACAAAACCAGAGAATTAAAGAAAAATATGTACAAAACAGATTAGAAACACACACACACATATACACACACACATATACTAAAAAAACGTGACATTTTGTTATTTAAATGATTGATTAAATAAAAATTCATAAATGAAGGAGAAGTGAGCAAAATATAATTAAAGAGAAAAATTGGGGGGAAAAAATTTAAAAAAACTGGGAAAATAAAAAAGTAGTTTATAAATTTCTTAAATCTGGAAAACAAAACTTATTAAAATTTTCTTGTTTATTGAAAAAAATGTATTTGTTGTGCAACTTTTAACTTTAACTGCAACAAAAAGACTAATATTTTACTTTAAAAGATAAACAGCAATAATAAAGTAGGTCAAATATAAATAAATTAATTTCTATGTATGCCTTTCCTACATCACATCGTTTGTTTTTGGGTTTGTTAAAGTTTTATTAATCTCACTATCAAACACCAACTTCTCTTGACTTTGACCTGAGGACGTTTGATTAATCTATCTGATTAAAAAAATAAAAATATAGAAAATAAATCGGATAAATTTGGCCACTAAGCGGAGTTTTACACATCAGGACGGTCTGGTGTGAAATAATGTGCGTATCTTAGTCGTTAAACATGAATAAAAGGTGGTTTTTCTGCCGTTAACCGTTAAGACTGAGTCACTACGTGTTCAGCCATGCACTACAGCAGCCTACTTCCCTCTCCCAACCCCCACCGAGCCTCCTTCGCTATCAGACCTAAAGGGCGACTCAAAGCGCTTAATTTAAAACTCCAGACGGACTAAAAACTGCTCCGACTCACGAGCGCCGTCGTCAAAATGTTCCCGAGTCCGGACTTATGGGACGTTTCCGTCCTAAAACCGCCGCTCGCGCTACCAGCTCAGCAGCGGGCAGCAATGGCTTCATGTGACTGCATCGAAATGGCTTCTGGGTTCAACCCTTTTTGCCGTTAAAATCAGCGGAAAAACACCGGGTACATGGTGTGTGTCTCAGCCGGCGAGATGGGGAGCCGCGCCGCACAAGTGCGCCCCGGTTGCACCTGAGCTGGAAGTACATCTTCCGTGAATCTCCGTTTAAAAAAACTGCCCTTTTCTTTCAATTTCATCCCTCGCTCCGTCTCGCTCCTTCCCTCTCCTCCCCCAACAAGCAAGCCTTTCTCGTCTTAGATAACGAAGCCTGCTTTTTTCCCTCTTCTTCTTACCATTTTCGTACTTTCTCAATAGCGGCCATAACCCTCTTGATGTCATCTTTCGCCCTGCTCCGGGTCTCAGCTCGGACCGACCTGCCCGACATTGCCGCGGTGGGTATAATATTTTTAAAGCTCGCCGGCAGTTCAGACACAATGCAAACAGTAGAGCGCACAGATGAGCCAGTGCGCATGCGCGGCCTGGTGGAGTACAGGGAGGTGGAGGAGGTGGTGGAGGTGGCTGCAGCTGCACTCTGAACACGGATCTGTCTCCCTGCTGAGCGAGCAGCAGAACAAAGAGGCAGCAAACTGGCTAAACTGGCTGTACTCTGCCCCCCAGAACAGCCTGAAAAGTCTGAGCTGGAGCTCCGGAACAGCGTGTCCTAGGAGGGATGAACATGACCTAAACGATTCACACACACACACCTTTGTCTTTTAACTCAATATAATAATATTTTAAAGACTTGATATGGCGTTTTAAAAGTCTTGGATTTGATTGTACTTTTTTTTCTTTTGTATCTGTTGGCCCAGTCTTCCCAAGCATCTCATATCACACTCCCAGACCAAAACAGACATGCTGTGTAGTTATTTTGGGTTTATTTATGCTTATCTGTGGTTGTGTGACTCATAAAAGTTTTTATTTCAGTGTAGTTTTTGTTGCTGCTGTTGATGCATATCTTTCTAAGAAAGTAGGTTTCTTTGTAGTCAGTGGGTGCATTTTTTCAGTGTATCATTTTTAGATCTTTGCTATTTTTGATTCATTTATTAGCTTGCATGGCATGTTTTTATTGTCTTTGTCATCATTTTGTTTGTTTTTGAGCTTGTTTTGCACATTTTATTGTTAATTTTAGCATCTTTGTTGTGTTTGGATTCTTTTGTGGCTTTCCCTCCTGTTTTTGAGTAGTTTATTATTATTATTATTATTATTATTATTATTATTATTATTATTATTATTATTATTATTATATATCTGTTGTCATTTAGTTTCCCTTTAAGCCTGTATTTGTTGACATTTACATGACATCTTATTGT
>JBAGKM010000022.1:2106425-2119229 GCA_037177155.1 Melanotaenia catherinae
TATCTATCTATCTATCTATCTATCTATCTATCTATCTATCTATCTATCTATCTATCTATCTATCTATCTATCTAAAGTTTAGCTTTCATATTTCTGAGCAGCACTTGAACTCCACACAGTGTGGACGCGTAAAGATACTTACGTCATCACCATGCGACACGTCAACATGCAGATTTTTGTACAAGCTAACGCTGTGTAATTCTGCAAATTTTGACAACAATCTTTTCTAGTTAGATAAAAAAAAATCCAACAATATTCTGAACGGCTTCGTCGAATTGTTTTATCAAAACATTTATTTTCCTTTCTTTGATTAATTTGGCTTGAACCGAGGCTGCGGCGTGGATTCTGCGGTTCTGGCAGGTGTCAAAATTCGTTGGACTGATTAAATCCGGCGAGAAATCTTCCAGTTAGTTTTTACTTTAAAGTCTTAAATTTTGGGGGGCTGTTGTGTAATTCAAGATGAACGAAGAAGGTAAGCTGTCGCGTGGATCCTGTTTGTTACCCTGTTTTGTTTTCAGTAATGTTAACTGCAGCCCTCTTGTCCCGGGTCAGAACTGGTGGAGTACTTCAGGGTTCAGATGAAGAAAGATCCTGGCATGGCCTCTGCTGTGGCTGCTATCCGGACTCTGTTGGAGTTTCTCAAGAGAGACAAAGGTCTGTGAACACGAACTACTGTGTAAACTCAGATAATCACATGGTCTTTTCTCCCAGCTGTCAGTTGTTATCTTTCAAAGTGTTTTCCAACTTTCAAAGGTTTTAGTTGAACATTTTCAGCATTTTTAGTTGTTTTCAGTCCAGTCCTTGTACTTGACCTTTTCAAAGGTATGTGTTTTTAAGCCTTTCAAGTCTCCTTACTCAGAGGATGAACCAGAGTTGTTGACACATAGCAGACAATTTAGCAAAGAACCAGTTTTAAATGGTATCTCTATAATCTTTATTACTAGCAGCCTGTCACAAAGACACATAATTTGTTCTCATTTATTTAGTTTCATCTATAAAAAACAGCAAAGATCAGTTTGACTGACAGAAAGAATGATTTTAACAGCAACATGGTGATTCCCAAAGCGTTGTTAGCGCTAAACTTGGCATATCTCAGCACAAACTGGACAAGTGGAGGACAACAGAAGAAGAATCGGGACTAAAAAAACTCTCTAGAGCAGATGAACAGGATCAAAATGACCTGCATTGTTGTAACAGCAACATTTGAGCAGCTGTTCCCTAAAATGGTGCCCTTTAAAATATTTACAAGACATTAAATAAATATTGTAAACAAATAGAAACGAGTGAAAAAAGTAGATAAATGCAGTGGAACAGAGCTAATAAACAGAATGTAAACAGTAAATAGTGCAGATGGAGAGAATGTAGACAGTCATTGCACAGAAGGACCGGCTTTATTGCACGTTTTGAGCAGTTATCGGTGTGATTTTGAATTGTTTCACGTGGTTACTGCTCTGGGAAAGAAACTGTCTCTTAGTCTACTAGTCTGGACTCCATGTGACCTGTAGCTCAAACAACAGCTCAAACAGGTGGTAACTGGGTGAGAGGAGTCTTTGATGATGCGTTAAGCTCTGCTGAGGTATTGAGAGCTGGTGATGTCCTCCAGGCTGGGCAGAGAGCAGCCCGGGATCCTCTGGGCTGTGTTGATCCCTCTCTGCAGCGCTGTCCCATCAGCTGCCGAGCTCCCTGCGTACCACGCTGGGATGCAGGACGTCAGGATGCTCGCTATGGTGGCTCTGTAGAATGACACCAGGAGCTTCTTCTTCAGGTTGTTTCTCCTGAGCACTCCCAGGAAAATGGAGCTGAAAGTGATGTCCTGAAGAAACAGGAACAAATCTAGCAAAGACCTGAACCATGACCTGAGAGGTGTTGTTGAAAAGATTATTTTTCTACAACAGGCGAGACCCTGGTGGGGCTCAGGGAGAACCTGACGTCGGCCACAGACTGCCTGACGAGAGAAGACTCTTCTGTGGCCGTCTCCTCTGGAGGAGAGCTCTTCCTGCGCTTCATCAGTCTCACATCTCTGGAGCACCAGGTGAGGGAGGACAGGGAGATATTCAGCCTCAGGTCATAAATATGCCACTGACAACAGCTTCTTTCTTCAGGATCTGTCTCGCTGTAAGAAGGTGATGGAGGAGAGAGGAGAACTGTTCCTGCAGAAGATCTCCTTGTCCCGGAACAAGGTTGCTAAGCTCTGTCACACCTTCATCAAAGATGGCGCTGTAAGTACGCATCATGTCTGAATTTGATCTCATGCATTCAGTCGATTCAGTAACTTCTTTTTGTGTTAATCTTTTCCTGCATATTGTCTCAGAAAATCCTGACCCACTCGTACTCCAGAGTGGTCCTGAGTGTGCTGGAAAAGGCTGCAGCAGAGAAGAAACGTTTCTCCGTCTACGTGACTGAATCGCAGCCCGACGGCGCTGGGTGGGTGAACAGTGGGACCCAACTGAGATTTCATTCTGACCAAACACACACTCATCCAGCTTGTTTGTCCTTCTTTATGCAGGCGACAGATGGCAGAAGCCTTGAGGAAACTTAATGTTCCAGCAACGGTGGTGCTGGATGCAGCTGTGGGGTAAATAAAGGCATTAAGTTTGATTTGGGGAAAAATAAAGATGAATTCAGCTGCATTTATTGATCATTCTGTGTTCTGTCCTGCAGGTATGTGCTGGAGAAAGTAGATCTGGTTATAGTTGGAGCAGAAGGAGTTGTGGAGAGCGGAGGAATCATCAATAAGGTGCGTTTCAGTTAATCCAGGGATGATTCCTGGGTGAAGCTGCTCACCATGTTCCTCAGATCTAACAGAGATGGTGCCAAATGTTTGTGCACCAAATAAATTTCATTTTATCTGTTTTTTTATTTTGAGTTTTTGAGAAAAAAAAAAAAAATAGAAACGTATAAAATATTTAACACCTTCAAGTTACAGATGACTGATCGCATTACAAACTATTTTAAATGTCAAATTGTTTTTTTAAAGGGTTTTATGTCTGAGTTTTGCCTGCAGGTCACATCAAACCATTCAAAAGAACATCTGAAAGAATCTAAGCATCATTTTTTCAAACTGGAGTCAGATTCCAGTTTTTACCGTCATTGCTCCATTTTAATGACTGTTGTTCAGGTTTCTGGATCTCATGTTTAATCATTTGTGACGATGCTGCTCCGTCTTCATGGATTTTTTCTACCATTTTCCTTTTAAAAAAAAGATGTGGCTGAATTCATTCTGTAAATGGAGTAAATATAACAGAAACACTGCAGAACACGACGCTACTGCACCAACATCACATTTAAATCTGTTCATTTTTTGTTCTTTATCATTTATGATCTGATTTTGAACATTAAATCTACCTAAAAACACACACCAACATTCCATGCTTTTATGTTGATTCCTTATCAATATTTAATTGGCAAGTAGCTTTTATTTAACTATGTAAAATAAAGGTTTACTCCCCTTGTAGTGGGAATAGTTTTTCCAGACAGAAAAAAGCTGGATGATGATTTTAGTTTCAGTATGGCTTCCTGAGAGTCATGTGACAAATTAAAGGATTGTTATTGGTTCCCTGTGGTCTTCCTTCCTTTTTAAATGGTTACATTTTGGGAATGTTAAAGGCCAAAAACTGGTATTTTAACTTTGTCTGGTTATTTAATCTGCGTAGAATAAAAAGACCTGAAAGTTTTATCTGGTAGTTCAGGTCCTCTGATGCCCCTTTAGTGAAACAGGACAGAGGATGTAAAGGATCAAGTTCTTGCTGAACAGGTCAGGGTTTTGTTTTTGCAGATCGGGACCTATCAGATGGCGCTGTGCTCCAAAGCTCACAACAAGCCCTTCTACGTGGTCGCCGAGAGTTTTAAGTTCGTGCGTTTGTATCCGCTAAACCAGCAGGACGTCCCGGATAAATTCAAGGTTGGACTCGTTTTTCTTTTTTTGTTTTATTAAAAATATTTGTCTTTACATGTTTCTTTTCCTCTGCAGTACAAAGCCAACACGCTGAAGACGGTCCAGAACCTTTCAGACGAGCATCCGATGATCGACTACACGCCTCCGTCCCTCATCACCCTCCTCTTCACAGACCTGGGAGTCCTCACCCCGTCGGCCGTCAGCGATGAGCTCATCAAACTTTATTTATAACCGTGCCTCACAAAGAAACAATAAAAACTGCTTGAAATGAACACGTGGGTTTATGTGACATCACGGTCCTTCTGTGTCGTGCTTTGACTTCGGTTCACTCGTTATCTGCTTCTCGAAGTCTTCCTCGCTGATTTGTCCTTTCTTTAGTTTCTTTAGGAGGCGAGTGTCGTTTAAAAGCTCCTCCAAGTCTTCATCGTCCACATCCGAGCCCTGCAGAGACAGAGAGAAGAGCCAGGAGGTTATTTCCCTGAGATGACCTGTTCTGTATCGGCTGGAAGTGGATGAAATACCTCCTGGTGTTTCCTCTTGGCCGCCACCTTTTTCCGTCGCTCCTTCTTGCTCTTCTGTTTGGACCAGGCCTTGTTCTTGATGAAGCTCTTTCTGGGAGGAGCGGTCTTGTCTTTGTCCTTCATCTCAGCCAGCATCTTCTGCCTCTGCTTCTCCCGGTTCTTGTCCTTGAAGCGAATGGTGTCCGTGTCCACCGTCGTCTCGGTGAAATCTGGAAGCGTTTTTCCCTTCAGCTCCGGCATCCTTGGCAGGCGGAGGAGAGCGAAGCCTCGAGCCAAGCAAGCGAAGTTCAGATCTACGCAGAGACCACGTTAGACACGTCTGCTGAGAGACCATAAGAAACTACAGCTTCAAGCCTCCGTTTTCACCTTTGACTCTGAAGATGAGGCTACATTCGTGTTTGGCGTAGGCCTGGACGTACGAGACGAAGGCCCTCATGCCTCGTTCGAACATGGCGCGGTCCGCCAGCGCCATGGCCTTCACCTTGGGCAGCACGTCCACGACGTCGTTGACAGGCGGCATCTTCTGGAGCGGGCACTGCACAAAAATAACTTCATGACTCTTTCAGTAATCTGGAATTTTACCAGGAATCTAACAAATATTGCAAATAAAAAATAAATAAATAAATAAAAAAAATAACTGATTTTGTTTTAAAAAAATTGTTATTTGAATATGTCTTTAATATTCAAGGAAAATTGGTGTCGTTACATAAATATCTGCACAGGAACTGATATTGAATCAAGAGATTAGTGGTGACACCCAGCTCTACACGTACACAGTGGACAATTCATTTAAGAAATGCAAGAACACATAACTAAAAGAGAGGAGAGAGAAAGAGAGAGCAAGAGATAAGACGAGAGTGGAGATGTCTGCAGAGAGCTCAGAGGAGACACAGGATGCTGAATTAGCCGCCACTAGGGGGCGCCAAAGTGAGAAAATCCACCCAAGTTCAGCAGTGCTTCTTTAATTTGATTGTACTGAATGTAATTTAGCTTTATTTATACAGCGCCTTTCACATCAATCATCTCGAGGCTCTTTACAGACATAATCAGCTCAAGCCAATTTAAATGGATTGCATCAAATCCTGCCTTTGATTCAATCCCACTGTCACAGTGGGTTTCACTGTGTTTCAGTCCTGATTTTAAAGGTAGGCATCTGATGGATGTAACATGGAAACATTTTCTTTTTATTTGTTTGTGTGTTTGGGGGAGCTCTGCAGGATCACAGCAGAAAATCTAGGTAAAGCTTCTTGGTGCAGCCGGTCCAGGGTTGAGTCCCAGCTTGGGGCACCCGTACCTGTTAAAGGCTACTAGAAAAATAAAAAAAATAAAGGCTACTAGCACCAGAAAATCCTTAAAAACCCCCCCCAAAAACCAGGAAGAGGCTGATTTTGCTCAGGATGTGTTTGCTGGCCTGTACTTTATCCTGACACATTAATGATTCACTAACAAACCTCATTTATAACAGAAATATGGGATCAACTTTGTGCCACTGGGGAGCGAATCTGAATTCTTTATATTTGAATATGAATTGTTCAGTTTGAACCTGAACATGCCTTTTTGAATAATTGCTTTAAAAATTCAATACAATGACCATGTTTGATATCGAATCTTTGTTTTTTGAATGTGTATTGTAGTAAAGTTGAAACTTTTGTATTTGAAAAATTGGTTTCCCTAATTCATTTTCGTAGTTCATTTCTAAGCCTCCCTCGCTGGTAGTTTGAGGCTTTTCTGACTTGTTTTAGGAGTTGATTTGGTCGGTTTTGTGTGCAGGTGAGTGGAGATGGAAAGTAAAACATGGTAAAGAAAACTATGACTCACTTTCTGATTGATGGATAAGAAGCTGACATACGATTCCTCCATTGGCAGCAAAAAGACAAGAGCGTTGCCGTAGTTACCGATACGTGCCGTTCGTCCACATCGATGCACAAAGGCGCTGAGACGGGGACAAATCAATAAAACGTGTTCATAAAGTCAAAATGATAAAGGTTCATTTATCAGAATGTGTGTTTCTGCTGACCTGGCGCTGCTGGGAGGATCATACTGCAGCACCCAGTTCACGTCGGGGATGTCGATGCCTCTGGCCATCACGTCCGTGCACACCAGGATGCCGCTGCAGCGACATCACAGAGGAGAATTTTACCACGGCAGGCAGATTTAACACGTCTCCGTCTACTAAGAGGTTCTGACCTTTTCAGGGAGCGAAAGTCGGCAAAGATGCTGTTGCGCTTGTTTTTCATCTTGCCGTGGATGCAGCGGACGGCGGCCTTCTTGATGAGCATCTCCAGAGCTCGAGCGTAGAACTCCACACAAGCGCAGGTGCTGAGGAAGAGGAGAACGCACAGCTTCGTCACTTAAAAGAGACAGCTGGAAAACTACAGATTTACTTCTGCATCAGCTTTTGTTCCTTTTACGGCTTCTATTGTCAAGAAAATGATTTTCCTTTTCTGGATTTTTGGGGGTAAATGAGCTGAGACAGCCAACAGGAGACCAATTTTCTTTAAAAATGTCTGATTCAAACCAACTTTATTTGTGCTGTTACTGGACCAAAAAACCCAAAGATGCACTACTGTACATTTACTTTAGCAGAAAAAGCTGCTGGTTATCCTGCAGGAGGTCAAACATCCTTTTTTATGTCCTGCTTTACAGCCCGGGGAGTCGTCCTCCACAATTACATGTCTTTTTTTCTTTTTCTATAACCACAAAAGTCCAACAACGATAATTTATTTAAAGGAAAAAACTCTTCCTCTACCGTACGTTCCCACTAACACGCCTCTACTGCAACTCACACAGAACAAAAACAAAGCAACACGTGGATGTTTAACCCTTTAAAGCCGAGAAACTGTTTAAAAAGTCTATTTTTTTATCTGAAGTCGTTATTTTGCCTTTTAATAAAATGTAGAATAATTTTTGTATATTTGCAAACTTTTATTGTGATATGTCTAATTTATTGTAGTACAGTCTTCTGTCTCAGTATCAGAATGTGTAGAACAGGGTTTTAAATTAAACCGCTAACTAAAACCTCTTATTTTTACTTTCTGAAGAGATGAGAAATTTTAAATAAAAGCCCTTTGAGGGGTTAAACTTTCAGCTTCTATTGTAAATGAACTTTGCTTAATAGTTTGTGTCCTGAAAATGATGATGATAAAGATCATGAAAGGAGTCTGTGGGTACAATGTGTGTTCTGGCTGGTTTACGTACCTGAAGAAGACCAGGTGCTTCTCGTGCTTGTGTTGCCTTAGAAACGCCACCAGATTGTTGAACTTATCCTCTGATCTACAAATCTAAGGACACAGCAGGAAGAAGTTTGAGTTATTTCTTCCTAATTTTAGGCTCACAGATGTGGAAGGGGTCCTCCTTCTTTCCCCACTCACCATGTAGTAGTTGGAAAGCCTGGAGGGGGTCTTCTGCACGGCGGCAGCCGCTGCAGCCAGGCCTTTCTCTTTGACGGTGATCCGTACGGGGTTCCTGAGGCCGGCCCTCACCAGCTTCTCCAGCTCCTGAGTCTGAGTGGCTGAAAACAAGCCGGTACGCCTCTGTTTGGGCAGGAAGCTCAGGATGGTGTTCAGACTAGACACAAGAACAAAGACACCGACCGAATGAAGACCCGGGACACTTTCCAGACTGGACAAGCATCTTTCATTAGAATTAAAACTACCTTAAAGACTCATCCCGGCTTTAATTCTCAGTGTTATGATTTGTGATGAAAGGCTGTGAAAGTGTCTTTATTTAAGCTAATATGGACAAAAGGGTTAGGACTACAAGTATTTGACTTAATCCAATACAGTTTTCAAACTTTGAAAGCTTTTGTTAATTTGGAATTTTAGTTTAAAATAAAATAGAAATGAATAAGGAAAGATAAGGAAATTATATTTCCCTGTGGTGTAAAAGAGCCGTTAACTCACATTGTCGTCAAATTGACTCACTTTAGAGTGAAGACTGGAAATTTTTATTGTATTTAATTTCAATATGAACTCCGAGCATGAAGAATAAAAACGTTTAATTATCTAAAAATCTATAGTGTGTCTTATCATCACTTTGCTTCACACCTGGCCTCGAAGCCCATGTCCAGCAGTCTGTCGGCCTCATCCAGGACCAACACATCTAGACTCCTGACGGCGCTGGCCAAGTCCACGCCCTCCGCCTTCCTCCTGAACATGTCCTCCAGGCGGCCAGGCGTCGCAATCACAATGTTCGCTCTGAAACACGTACATTATGTGAGTAGCCATTAGAAAACATTTCTATCGGGAAGTGTCATTAAACATCACTCAGGTCAACAGTCAGGTCACCATTTATTGTTTAATCAGATTATAAAGTGGATTATTAACAGGTTCAGGATGTTTAAATCTAAAATAATTAAGCACAGAGCATCTTGAGCCAGCCTAAAAAAGAGACTCAAGTCAAACAGTTTGGGATTTATTATTCCTGTTTAACCAGAGCCAATTACAGTTTACAGTTATTTATAGTTTCTACTGGTAAATAAGCTCCACCCACACAAATGTCATCCTGGTTTAGACGCATCCTGCTGTTTTCCAGGTCCCACTGAGGACAAACCTTATGTGTGTGATGATGTCACTTCCTGTTATTTTCAAAATATTCTGTGTCTTTTGAAGATGGCAGAGTCAACAGTCTAGTTGCTAATGTAGTCTTAGCGTTAGCTGCTAATGTGAGAGGTAACAGGGTGCTAGATAGTTTACTACTGAATGTTATCCAGTATGAGTGAAAATTAAAAATCTGAATTTGGTGTTATCTCGGAGAGAGAAGCTGATATTAAACGGAAGAGACACAGGAAACCTTTCAGCATTTGTAAATCATGCCAGTCGGGTCACTGTTGTGACTGGAAACGCGTTAAAAAATATGGTCACTGAATTTTATTAATCGATTCAAATCGATTATTTAGACCCAGCTCTAGTTCTTACTCTTCTTGAGGAGCAGCAGTGCTGCCGTAGGCCCCTCTCCCCTCTTAAAGCACTTACAGGAGGCCCAGTGTAGTGCTCAAAAAAACTCTTCCCGTGATAATCACTGCACTTTTTACAACGGGTGCTACACCCGCCCTCGCACCACCAGCCCTCCCGACTGGACGCAGAGCTTCACATGGTCACCTCAGACTGATGTGGCTTACAGTTAGATATTAGTAATGTCTATGTAGACACAGGAATGTCTACAAAAACACACACACACACACACAAAAAAACCCTAATCAAACATAAACCAAACATAATCTTTTCCATAACTGAGCAGCCCTCGTGGAATCTTGACCAGCTTTGAGTCGTGTAAAGATCAGAACAGAAATGGTGACAAACCCTTGATTCTTGAACTTCTCCACATCCTCTATTGGGTTGCTGCCACCAATCAGAACCATCTGCCTGAAAGAGAGTCAAAACAAACCAATGAACGAGGTGGTCTGCACCATCTTCCTCCTCCCCTGAACTTTCAAGCTCAGTCTAATGTTATTTAAATTATTTACTTTTTGAGTAAGAATAAAAACATCTTAGTACCTCTTTTGTTTCTGCTTAATATAAACATTTACATGACAGATTAAATATTTTAAAACACTTAGAAAACTCACTTAAATTGTGGAAACTTCTCAATAAATTTCTCCACCACTTCACTGATCTGCAGGGCCAGTTCTCGTGTTGGAGTGATCACCAGAGCGCCAACCTGCAGAAACAAAAACATCTCCACTGGTTTAAAACCCTGCAGCCTAAATGTTGAACAGCACCAGGAGAAACTACTGAAAATAGAAAGACATCTTAGCTATGCTTTCATCCTTACCTGCATCTTCTTTAGTTTTTCTTCTCGCTTCAGGAGCAGTTCTATAACAGGAATGACAAAAGCCAGTGTTTTCCCACTTCCAGTCACCTGCAGCAGTGAGCAGCACAGAAGACACTGAAATAACACTTAGATAGCAGATCTTCCTATCACAGACAGGAATCTGAATAAGCAGTTTAATCTAATCTTTACAACCGAGCTTGGTCTCATAACATATTTAAATGATCCATAGCTCTTAGCAAACTGGCTGTTCAAGGTTGTTGTCTCATCTTTGATTCTGCAAATACCCAGACATGGTGCTGCACTGCCTTCCCTGTGATAAAAAAGGAATCTCTAAGTAAAGAAGACTTTTGTTGAATCAATAGCTGTAGGCTGCCTAGTCTCCGAGACAGCCCAGAAACTCCAAACCATAACACTTCCACCACCAAGTTTCACAACTTTACTTTTGTTTAATCTGTTCAGGAATTCTTTGAGCATCACACTTGTGGATTGAAATTTCTAGGACAGTCAGGTCTGGACAAACTGTTGGAAATCAGCATCACATGTGGATAATTTTCAAATAATCTGTAGATACATCACCAGACTCTCAGTCTATAACATATTACATCAAAAGTGACTTAATTTCGAGCTCAATTGCAGCTATTTTCCTGGCTTTTTGCGAGCCCTCCTAAAAAGCGTTTAAGGCGCTTCTTACATCTGTTCACACGGTAAGCAGAAAAAAAGTTCTTCAAACAGCTGACCAGAACTAACTCACCGCTTCAGCAGCCACATCTTTGTTGTTCATAAACAGCGGAATGCAAGCAGACTAGAAAAGAAAACATGTATGTATCAGGTGGTGTTTTAACATCGGAATGGTTGGAGACACTGATTTAATTAAGTAAATTTACCTGTACAGGTGTCATGTAGATAAATTTCAGTTCGTCGAGTGTTTGTAAAATTCCGTCGTTGAGTTTAACAGGTAAACTGTCCCACGTACCGTCTGTCACGTTGTCCATGTTAAAAACAAACCATGAAACAGTTTGATGCTAAAGCAGATGGTTAGCAAAAGCACGCTGCTACTACTTCCGGTACGCTGATGTTTACATGTCGGGTCGAAATGAAGTGAAGTAATGTTGTTCCGCGTACCATTTCGCTTCTCTAACGTTTTTAATGTCTATTTAACCACCTTCACTATATCTTTAATATTTATACAGTACACAACATATATCATAAATCTCCCAAACTGCTGCTGATGCCACAGAACATCAGAATCACACTTATGTTTCTACCAAAAACAGCTCAGATCTTTAACTGTCTTGGGTACAATTTTAAAGAGACAATACACACTTTTCTAATAAACGTGTAATAATAAATGTATTATGTAATTACTATGTATGTATTACTATGTATAGCATTCACAGTCAGGTATCTTAAACTCAAACGTGATGCTTTGAAATAAAACTTTAAAATTTCAGGCTTTCCAATGATGTATGACCCAAACTTATATTGTTATACAAGAGAAAAAAATCAACCAAACAAAGATTTCTTTACCTTTTGTGCCAAGTTTATGTGGAACAAAAAACGATCACATGTTAAATGAAGAGATTTCAGTATTACAACCTGCCCCATTAGGCAATGGTGAAAGTGAGGAGATGCTTAATAGCCGACTCATATCAGTTTACAAAACTGTAAATTATCAGAAATTAATCGCTGAAGACAAATGATGGTGCATGAAATTCAGAAGCTCAGTGGTATAAGATGCAGATGGTAATGAAATTAGGTGTAAAAGAAAATCAGAAACAGAGTGGCATCACCACCTGCTGTGAAAACGAGAGAGGAAAGAAAAGTGTTAGAAACAGCCAGGTTTAAAACCTGGCAACTCAGCAGCTGATAAAACACTCCCACAAAAGCCCAGGGACATAACAGCACAGCTACACTTTGTTCAATGTACCACAGTTCTTCCTGCTTCTGTTCCCTCTGCTTGGATTTGTCTGCCAATATTTTTATTTTTCTACTCAAGAAATTTATGAGCAACAGCTCCTGGACACACATTAATCAGTGGGACTGTATTTTGTGGTAGATTTGCTTGGTTACTACTATTTTTTAAGACGCTTATAATCTTGTCAGTGTCATGTCAGCGGGGCTACAAATAGCAAAAGACTTATCGACAGTTACTCAGGAGCTAAAGCTAACTAGCTCCATGATGCCTCCCTTCTCTACAGATGACTGTTACAAACTTCTACTGAAGATTCAACAGTGGTGAAAAGTCAGTACTCAGCTTCAAACAGCTAAGTTCAAAGCTAACAACCAAGCCAGAAATCTGGGAGTAGTCCTGGACCCGGACCTGGATTTTAACAGTGAAGTCTTAAAGAACATCTGGAAGATTAAAGGACTGATGACTCAGCAGGATTTAGAAAAACTGGTCCATGCATTTATCTTTACTAGACTGGACTACTGTAATACTGTCCTCAGAGGTCTCCCTAAAGAGTCCATCAGACACCTGCAGTTAATCCAGAACGCTGCTCGAGTCCTCACTAAGACCAGGAACGTAGATCCTAGACCCCCAGTCCTCACTAAGACCAGGAACGTAGATCCTAGACCTCCAGTCCTCACTAAGACCAGGAACGTAGATCCTAGACC
>JBAGKM010000022.1:2324279-2336438 GCA_037177155.1 Melanotaenia catherinae
ATAGAAACCCAGTTTTTAATGATATATATAAATTTTTTCTGTCACCAACGTTTGATTTTGTTTCACGCTGCCACTTTAAGCTAACACTAATTTACACGGTTGTTTTAGTGGATTTAGTTAAGAACATGTAATGAAAAGTAACATAAATCTTTGTATCAGCAATAAAAATCAGTAAATATTCCAGTTGTAGATAAGAAAAATGCATAAAAATGTTTAAAACAATTTTCAAATAATCTTTTTTTAGCTGACAAATCAAAAAATAATCTGATCACAGCAGATTCACACGTACATTTGAATCATAATATTGTGTTTTCACAACTAATTCTCCAAAATATACAAAAAAGCTTCCTTAAACATCACAATTTTATGCTTCTGAACACACTTTTGAATCCTGTAACTAGCAGACAATAATTATAAATGTTGGATTTAAAGAAATAATTAACATAACAATCTCATTAAGAGGTCACAGCCCCTTTTCCAGTATCCCAGTTTTCTGTGAAAAACTCGTAGTGTTGCTGCATCTCGCTCTCAGACAGCTTCTAACTTGATTACAGTCATAGTGATTGCATCTAAGAGATTTTTCTTACAGCGAGTCTTTACTTCAGGACAGAGTTAATTGAAGATTACATCACCCAGCAGATTGGAGTCATTATCACTGGTGCCAAGAAACGACACTGCTGGTGCCGGCTGGTGGAGGTGTTGACTCAGATTATCCAGCCAACACAGTGTCTGAATGTTTCTGTAATCAACTGCAGCAGTTTTCTCCAAACACTCAAAAGACATATTGTTTGCTGAAATTGTGCAATAACTTTAAAGCAATAAACATCTAATGTGCTACTGAATTATGATCCCCAGCCACTGCTGGTAGAAAGGAAAAATTAGCATGTGCTGAAGAGGTAGGCAAATAAATTAGCTGCTACTGCATTTTAGTTTTATCTTTACAAGTAAAACAACTGGAATAGAATTAGAAAAAACAGGGCTAAACATCAATTATTATTGTTTTTCTTTTATGGGCTTTCATTAAAGTTAAAATCTTTGATCGCAGCATTATTTACTCATGTAATCTGATAAGAAATACCTTTGCTTTATCAAAGAACAATAATATCTCTTCAAGGGAGAATTTTAATTGCAGTTAAAAAATCAAACCTCATTTCTTTTTTCTATTATCAGCAGTGAATCAGAGACTGTAATAACAACAGTTAAGACCACATTCTTACTGGCAGTCACTGCTTTTGCAAGTACAACGTCGTCTAATGAAAATCACTTTTAAAAACATCTGCGTTTCGATTTTAAGTTTAATATAAAATCATAAAATAGAGAATAGGCAAACTGAGATTAGGAGAATACAGCATTACTGTTTATGTTATCTGGGCAGTTTTTTTTTCTTTCAAGCAAATTTATGCACCATTTTGACAACAAACATAATAACTAATGTCTTAAAAATAGGAGGGAAAGTGATAAAAATGACAACGTTAACAACCCAACCCTTAACAAATTTCTGTCACAACCAACTTCTATACTGATTTACATAAAGATGTTGTTTTGTGGTCTTTAAGCTCATTTTATGTTATTGCAGTTAGCTAAATTCAGTAAGCTAAATTTGTGCTATTATGGAAGCTAAATTCTGTTCAACCTGTTGCACAGTATTACACACAAATGGAAATATGTCAACAACTAAGCAGATAAGTTCGGATGAGCCCCATCTGAATACTTTTCATAAATTGTTAATATAGCACCTCTTGTCTTAAGCCCCCTTTTCTTTAAAACATGTAGATGTTTAACACAACATGCTGCTGCACGCTCACATTTACTGGATAACTGCTTGAATGGAAATAGACCAATTAGAACTGACACACTCATGCACTGAAAGCTGATAGTCTAAATGACTAAATCACAGCACTTTCATGTTGTTATACAGTATCAGTCAAAAGTTTGGACACACTTTCTAGTTTAATCCAGTGGAAAAGTGTGCCCAAACCTTTGACTGGTACTGTATAATTCCAGATGTTGATATATGATTATATAAATATATTCCAAGCAGAAAGAAATTGGGATTTTTTCAGGCCAATACATAAATTAAACTACAAGCTTATTTGTGTCATAGCCAAATACTTTATTAGAGATTTGTCTCTAATTTATGGGACTTTTAAGACAAATTATAGCTCCTTTATTAGAAAATGAAAATGCCACAAATGCCCTACAAGACCAGAACCTGTAGTTGCCTGCTGTGTGTGGCTTACAGCCATCTGCATTAGCTATTACGTGCAACCTTCAGGAAGGTGGAATTTGAAATCCCAGTTGTACTTCACAAACCAAAACCATTCCTTCATCAGTCATAATCTGTGTGGGTGGTGTTGGATTTATCTTATAAGCAGAGCATAAAGAGCTATTCATAATTTGTACAAGTCTCCTTTGTAGTCTTCCTGTAAGAAACTGTTCCCATGCAGTCACTATATTAAAGACAGAGTGATTTTAAACAGTTGTATCTTGCACTTAGAGCCCTAGCTAAACTGAGACATATTTATTTCTGTCGACTTTTTATACATTAATGCTGCTCTATTTCAGTCAGAGATATTCAGGGTTGTGTACGAGCTACAGCATGGCCACAATGTTAGAATTTAGGTGAGAGATATTGACCCATATCTTACAATGTGAATAGCGATGGTGATCATATATACATATATATATATATATATATATATACACACACACACCTTCACACACACAAGTATAAAATAAAGTTCAGGTCTGATAAATAAGAAGACCAAAGACCATTAAGCCATTAAGACATTCATAATCAACTAAAAGCACCTTAAAATTGATCCTAAAAACGCACAGAGGTTCCGTAACTTTTGTGATGTGTTCCTGCCCTCTGGTCCTCGTCAGAACTCGTGCAGCTGAATAACGGAGTAATTGTAGGTTAGAAATACTCTTTTTGGGAGATCAGAGAGTGGGGCATAACAATAGTATATTCTACTAGAAATAAAGGCATCAGCACCTCCGTGCTGGCAAGAGAGAGAAATGGGCAGATTCTGATGAGTTAGATGGGAAAAGAGTAATTTACAATGTCTAAAAGCTCGAACTCAAAGAAACCATAAAATGTTTGGGAATTGGGTCTAAAAAGCAGGTTGTTGAGTTTAGTTTGGAGAAAACTAGACCAAGCATCTTTGCATCAACCAGGATAAAATTCTCTAGTGTTTCCTTGGGTAAGAACAATGCTTTGGGTATGCTGAAATCAACATTTGGTAGAGATAAAAGGAGGACTTGTTAAAGTTGGTGTTTATTAAAACAGCCGCCTATTAGGTAAAACTGGTGATATTAAAAAACACACAGTAGTGGCCTGACAAATTTAGCGAGGTCAGCAACAGAGGACACACCAGTGGACAGGACATAGGTTTATGACCAAGTCCAGGGTGTTTCCTCTGTGGTGAGTTGGCTGTGTGACATGCTGTTTGAAACCTAGACAAGTGCTATGTTAAAAGCTGAAGGTGAGTTCTGTTGTGGAAACAGTTTTGTGTTTTTTTTTTTTTTTTAAAGGTACTTGGTGTATTGGACAGAGACTTCTGACTGTGGAGCTAGTGTATGAGTGTGATTGGAGTTGTTTGTTATGTCTGATGGTGATATGTACTGGAATAAGGTGTACTGTAGAGCAGGGTGTGAATGGAGATGTATTGTGGCTTATTGTATGTATTGTATGTGTTGAGTTTTGTGCACATAGACACAAGGGTTGGTTTTGTCTCAGTATATCTACTACTCAGACCTCACAAATATTTGCTTTGACTTCTTTGATACAAACTGATCAATACCTTAAAATTGGTTAGAAATTAGTGGGCATGAGCGTAGTGAGTGTGTCTGTAGAAGAAGGATCTGTGCAGCTTTGAGCCACACAGTGGGATGTAAATAGGATGTGAAAGATGAGCTTTCTGCATCCAAAATGTGCAGATATTCCAGGGGAAGGATTTACATTTGGGTCAGAAGGAATCTGTCAGTTTTCCCTTTTTTTTCCTTCCCTTTTATTCTCTCTAAAGCATTCTTGACTCCAGAAAACTGATTTCTAAAGAAGCTTGTTGCCCATCCATAATGAGGAAATGTCATCCGTATCCTCATTGGTAGAAATGTTCACTGACACACTCACACACACACACACACACACACACACACACACACAAAAACTTACGGTACACAATCAGTGTCCCAAACTCACTTCTAAGGCCATGCAAACATTGCTTTCCTTTACGCTCCAACTTTCCTCTCTGAGTCATGAAAAATAAACACAGGGATTGTTTAGAAGTGGTGGATCTGAGAGTTTATCATCCATTACTCCAAGAACAGATCACACAGGCTCATCCTTCTCACTAATTCAGCGAGTTATTGTTGTGAGTGATCAGGCTTTGTTCAAGTTTATTGTACAAGTATTATTGTCAAGGCTTAATGACAAAAGATGATCTTTTTATTTTGTTCAGTTTATGCCAATAATAATAAAAAGAGTAATAATTTTATCATGATCTTAAAGTTGAATCACTTTAGTAAGCTTTACAATGTCTCTCCTCTTCTTTTTAACTAGGTTTATTTTCCAGTCCTGCTACTGGTCAGTGAAAATTTTAAGATATGTGACATGCAGGGAAGTTAAATGTTAATTTAAACAAAATTACCCTCATTAAAAGAGTTTTTTTTTTTAGCGTTATTAAATCATGCTAAGTTAAAAAGATTAAAATGTGATTGTTCCTCCTGGCGTCAGGATTATGATGGCGGTCCTTGGCTAATTTGCTCCCCTTTAAAGGGTCCCTGGTCTCAAAAGGTTTGAGAATCTCTGGTCTACACAACCCACCAGCCAGCTTGTGTCTCTTCAAGGATTTTTGCTGGAAACTTGGTTTTTTGTACTGACTGCTGACTTTGTACATGTGTGTGATTTTAGGCTGCGTCCGGCGCCCTCAGCAGTCTGGGCCATGTATACACCGCCATCGGGGACTACCCCAACGCCCTGGCCAGCCATAAACAGTGTGTGCTGCTGGCGCGACAGACCCAGTGCCAGCTCTCCGAGGCCCGTCAGCTGGGTGACATGGGTGCGGTTTATACCGCGCTGGGAGATTTCACCAACGCTGTGCAGTGTCATGAGCAGCACCTG
This sequence comes from Melanotaenia catherinae, assembly GCA_037177155.1. Lineage (NCBI taxonomy): Eukaryota > Metazoa > Chordata > Actinopteri > Atheriniformes > Melanotaeniidae > Melanotaenia > Melanotaenia catherinae. The sequence goes on from JBAGKM010000022.1 coordinate 2,329,405, forward strand.
GACATCGCTAAGGTAAAGAGCTCTTTTAAGATCATGCAGTGCATACTTTGCTTTTAAACTTTAGATTAAACTCTGAATTGTAGATTAAACAAGATATTAGTTTATTTTGACTCAGCGTCCTGCTGACAGATGCTCAGCACACATGACTTGTATTAATCTGCTTCTAAAAGAAGACCCCAGCAAGAGGCATTTCCTTCTGTCAGAGTCAAATATTATAGGATATTTTGCCCCTAGCATGTCCAATTAGCCTACGAGTTAAAAAGATGCCTAAATGGATAACATTAAAGGATTTGTAGATCTGAAAAGATTGGATCAAAGTGAGAGTTGGTAGTAGTGTCAAAGCCTACACTATATATACTGTTGTGTTATTGTGAGAAAGAAACTAATTTGTCCACACAAATGTGCTTTAATGTAAGTTAGGAAATCCTGCTTTGTTGTCTTTGTGGATTTTTGGAGGCATTGTAGCAAATAATGAGTCATTTTCTGAATAAAAAGCAATTTGCTTATTAAATTTTGAGCTATAATGGAGAAAGGCATTATGTTTTTGATGGTTCCCTGTATTTTCATTCCTCTTCATGAAACTGGTCTGCATTTAAGCTCCTGTAAAAGACATGTTGACCTTAACAAGGACTAAAATGTGCACATTTCTTAGACTTAAGCACACTTTTTGCATGAAGAAGACAGCGAGCTGACCAGCAGCTCTGCAGCCAACATCATCTCACCATCTCATTTGTTAAGGGTTGAATTGGGTTTTTATCTGGATAAAAGTTGCTGATGAGACTAAAATCTTTAGAAACAATGGATGCCATCTGTTAACAAAAAACATCTGAATTTCTTTGTCAGTCTGTTTTAATACCTCAGTACTTTTAATCCACTTTTTCATTATTTAAAGTTGTTGCTGGGACACATGTTGGATTATAAACACCAAATAGTAAAACAGTGATGTCTCTGACAGACTTTGGAGAACCGGCGAGAGGAGGCGCGAGCGTACAGCAACCTGGGCAGTGCCTACCATTCGCAGCGGGACTTTGATAAGGCCATATCGTACCATACGAGAGTGCTGGAGTTGGCGAAGGAGCTGCCAGACAGAGCGATCGAGATGAGGGCGTTCGCGGGTCTGGGACACGCTGCCCGATGCATGCAGGTTGGTTTAAACCGATTTAAAGACAACGTTTAACAGCACATCCTCATTCAGGGATTATGATGTGATGAAGATGTAATCATTTTTCTGACTCAGGACTTGGAGCGGGCACTTCAGTACCACCAGAACCAGCTAGAGATCGCTCAGGAGCGGCAGGACAGAGCGGCACAGGGTCGAGCTTCCTCTAACTTGGGTAAGGCTGCATGTCATATGGGTGGGATGCTGTTTGAGGGTAGCAGTGGCTGCAGATGGCTTTCCTCCAACACTCCAAAGACCTGACCATTGCGTTGAAATATTAAGGGCTGACTTACCCTCTAAACAGGATAACTGATAAGCTGTATGTTGCATTAATCCTAATGGGTTGATCCGCAATTTTTAAGTCCTGTTCAGTTTCTCCTGAATCAACTCCAGCACTTTTAGAGTTGCACCATCAGCATTAAGCATCTGAAGCTGTTTTCTTTATGTAAAATTGTTTCATATTATTGATTCAGCAGTCAGGCTTTTGCTTGGTCAAAACTACGTCTCAACATCTCAAAGATCCAGCATCTTTCAAATATTAGAAGATATTTTGGTTAGATTTGATTAGATTTTGTGCAACCCACGGTAAGGATGCACTATGAAGCGCAGAGATAAAATGTTTTATAACTGGTTTTGAACCATGTTTATCATCTACCCAACAACATGAGAATTTTTGCATCTTCTGAATAAAAAAGTTTGCATTTAACATGCTTTTAAAAAAGTTAATTAGTTAAATATTGAATAGACCTCAGAGACACAAGACGCGGCTGGTTTTTAGTGAAATTTAGACAACGGGAAAATGAAGAGTCACTTCATTCTCACTTCAACACTTCTCACGACGTTGAGGTGTTGAAAGCAGGAACAAAGGAGACACACTGGAGGGTCTGAGACCTTAATAGTAGTAGTGTTAGTAGTGTTAGTAGTAGTAGTTTTAGTAGTAGTAGCAATAGTAGTCTGTCATTTCAAATGCAAGAGACTTCTGTTATGTTTCAGAGCAGGTTTTATCTTTAGAGATGAAGTGCAGACTTTCTCTGCTGCTAAGGGGAGTTCTTCATATTTTGGTTCTTTAGATTAAATTTTGTTTTTATTCTTTTTTCTTTTTATTTCTGCAAAAAAAAAAACTCTTTTAAGGATGCCAAACCTGTTATATAAAGCATATAAAGCAGCTAATCGCCATATTCGTTATAACCAATTCCTATGATTCAGTACAAAAAAAAACCAGACTCTTTCTATTTTAGTTTTGACTGCCAGAACCAAACATCAACTTTTCAAACATGGATTAACTGTGAGCTTTTATGTTAAGGCGTGGACAGCTCTGACATGGTTTTTACATGCAGGAGGCTGGAACGTCTCATTTTGCTGTTCTCTTGTTAACATTGACCCTCTCTGTCACTGCTGTCACCACCAGGACTCAATAGACTGAAGAGCCTGGCCAACTTAATCTGAATCGATCTGCAGCAATAACTTCACTATTGAGGCACTAGTGATAAATCTGTGAATAAATCAGCAGCAGGTTTGTCCATTTTGGAGATGCGACGACTTGGAGAGCTCATTTGGTAAATTTAAGGATGCAAGCTTTAGATTATGTGATCACCTCACCTAACCTAGCCCTATCACATGACGGCAGCAGTGCTTCTCTGGACAATCAACACTCATGTTTTATTAAGGAGGTTTTGGTTTCTGCGGCCGCAGTGATATCCGAGAGGCGGTGAACCCGACTCCAGCGCTGAGTGGACAGCTCACCACTCTGTATGAGTGGGTACAGCTCTAATAGGGAGGATTCCTTTAAAGATGATTAAATCTATTAGTTTTATTTTCCTTTAAGTTTTTTTCGTGGTTTTTGTTTCCTCAGTGTCTGGCTTTTTTGCTCAGTGTATTGAAATTGATTTTAAAAGGATTGGGTGTTATAATAAGAGCTAGTTTTGGTCCACAAAACACAGATAGCACAAATTCATGCTTCCTTTCTATTTAAATCAATTCACCAATTCCTGACAGTCATCTGAGGTCACTTTTAAAGATACAGTCCAATTAAATTCAACCCATTGTAGACCATTTATAATCCAGCTAAATCAAATTCATTATATGATCCATATTAGTCCAATTTATAATAACTGTGTACATGAGTCATTTGATTAACAAAATAACCTGGACCTCTTTGATCCAATCCTCCATCCTGAGCTCCACGAGGAGACAATGGAGAGGAAAACCTCCCTTTTAAGAGGCAGGAAAACCTCCATCATAACCAAGAAGAAAAACCTCCATCCGAACCAGAACCAGGAAGGACGGCCATCTTCCTGGACCCGTTGAGGGTGGAGAGGACGGGAAAGTTGGGTCAACAAGCAGTATAACTTTAATTCCAGGGATACCTGCTGAGAAAGACTAAGGTAAACATAAATGAATGACAACAACGTCAGATATTTCTACATGGACGGTAAAGAGAGCAGAGAGGAGACCAGTGCATCATGGGACGTCCCCCAGCAGTCTCGGCTTATAGCAGCAGGACTAAAGGGATGGATGAGGGTCAAGCCAGACCTGCCATAAGCCTAATCTTAAAGGTAGAGAGGGAAGGGAGAACTGTTATCTAGCTAGCTGCTAGTCTAAATCCAGTGCATTAGATTGGGTTTATTTATGAGCTTCAAATGTTGGGGTCACTATTGAACGCTTTATTTACTTCAAATAATGGATTTCTGATTTTAGACCTGCCTTAAAAATCCTGAGAAAAAAAACTGATGACAGCCCAGCTGCACAGTTCCAGCAGCTTCTGTCTAACAAATGCACAATAGTGTAATCTGAGGTTTCAAAGCATACGTTTGTCTGGTTCTATATGTACTACACCTGTTAGATTTACTCCGTAATCAGCTGCTTTACTCTGAGTTTCCTCCTGAGCTGTAGATGGGAGGCTGAACTGATCAGACCCCTCACTGACAGCTTTGACACCTTCTACCTTCATTACAGAAATCATGAGAACTTCTTAGGTCTGTCTGAACTCACTCTGAACTCCCTATGCTACAGATTTGAAATATCTGACACTGATCTCAGTCTCCTCTCACCTTCTCATCTTTGAGTGCCAGCCTGAGAACATTTGAGTGCTTTTGTTACCAAGAAGTTGTATTATTTGCTGTCTGAAGTGAGTAAAAGGAAAGCATCCTCCTCACAGCAGTGCATGAGAAGATGCTTTGATGTGTGACTAACAGGCTGCAGCTGAAGTCGCTGACGCTCTCCTGACAGACGAGCACCGATCTGTGGTTCAGATCAATGATTCAGGTCATCATTTATGGATGATTATGGTTCTTTGGCTGCTGAGTTGACAATCCTCCACTCCCCCCTCCTCTTCTCTTTTTTTCCTGTCTCTCCTTTTTGTTTCCTCCTGATTCCTTTCCTCTGTCTTCCTCCTTCCCTGCTCTGCTCTCCTTTGTTTTCTCTCTCTTGACCTCTTTTCCTTTCTTGTAAAGAACCACCTAAATTTGGCAATATTACACCTCACTTTTGCAAAGCAATAATCTCTGAGCCCAGAAATATCTCAACTAGGGCATTATCTTGCTGCCCAGAGGAACTCCTGAGTGGTTTGTAATGGTCCTGTTTAAATCTTAGTCACTGACAGCAGATCAGACCTCTTTCTTATCCTTTATGTAACTACATTTTACTCCAAATGCACCCATTTTCATCACTTGGTCTCACGTTGACACATCTGAACTCCTCTCATTTCAGTCCAGTTCTCTGAAAAATTCCCCTGTTAGGTACAGTTATTACTTTTCAGTTAAATACTGTTGACTTTTGTTTAATTTAACAGGTCCAAAATCATCACTGAGAGATAAGGGTGTACCGTCACCGGCCACTTAATCAGGTACACATGGAGCTTGTTAACACAAATATCTACTCAGCCAATCACATGGCAGCGACTCTGTACATGTAGTCATGTAGACATGGTGAAGACGACTTGCTGAAGTTCAAACTGAGCATCAGAATGAGGAAGAAAGAGGATTTAAGTGACTTTGAAGGTGACATGGTTGTATTTACTGGGATTTTACATAACCATCTCCAGGGTTTCCAGAGAATGGTCCACCTCGGTGATTGTGTCCCTCTGCACCTGCAGGACTTCCTCTGAGTGGTTATATTATTTAACACTAAATAAACTGCTACCAATCTCAGATATATCTGTACATATTTATTTTATAAATTAAAATAAATGAGAAAATTACCAGCATCACTGCTGTCATTTAGCAGACGCTTTTCTCCAAAGCGATTCACCACGGTGGGATTCGAACTTCGACCTCCCGCATCGCAGACAAATACTCTACCGACTGAGATATCCAGCTGTGTGTTCTGATGCCTCTGGCATGTCCTGCCTTCTGACCTTCTCATCAGTCCTCCTCTGCCTTGACCCTGGTAATGCCCACGCCAAGCCCTCCAAATAAAACCTTGTTACATTTGTCAACGTAGTCCATCAGGATCTCAGTCTCACACTAAAAAATGACACTTTTTCGTTCTTTTCCTCTCCGGAGCCATCATGGAAATGATGTGATGAATATTTATTATAGCCGTTCACCTGTTTATTATGGCTATCGTGTGGGCGTGGGAAGGCGTTGCCTCACATGCGCCCACTTTAGAGTTGATTCTGATTTATGAACGGAAACAGTCGTAGGATGTGTGTGTGCTGGCTTTGATAAATCTAAGTTTATGTGTGCTACATTTCCTTTTTCCACATGCTACCTGTAGTCTGCTTTGCTTTGCACAGTTTTAGACATGAGGCCCCTGATCTCAGCTAATTTTCGACACCTCTAATCCTGGCAGCTCCGCTCTCCCTACACTGCCTCCTCCACGACAGGGAATCCCACAGTCATCCCTGGCACCTTCACACCTCGCTCCAGTGTGGCGTTTGCCTTGAGAGACGCTCAGTGTGTGCTCACACCTATGATTGCACAGTTTAGGAGGAGGTGTGTAACTTTAGCCATCTCTTCCTGCCAGCTCTGCTGTAATCTTCTTAGAGCAAGACCCTCGATGGACGAGGGTTCCCTCACCTTATCAGCAGCATCCTCCTCTTCCTCACATGACCCTGCTTGCTACATACATATGAAGACTGGTGTGAGTCCAGCTTCATGGTTTTCTGGGTGCTTGTCACTCTTCAGCAGCTCTCTGACATGTTCACGTTGAACATTTATAAAATGTGCAGAAACATGTGGTTTCCATGTTTCTGCTGTGACTAAACGAACGCTTCATGCATATTTAAAGTCTTTGAGGCTGTTAGTCCAGCAGAGTGTGACGATAAAATACCAATTAAAGGAAACTTGATTTTAATTAATTAGTTTCTGTGCAGCCAGTTTAATTGTTTCTCCTTCATCTGGCTTTTGCTGTTTTGAGCTCAGTTGAAATTGATCAGCCTTTTTGTGAAGTGCTCTGAATTTACTTGAGATTGAGTGCAATAAATGAAATAACCATTGATTGTTTTTGTGGATTTTCTCGGTGATGTTGATGAGATATTACACAGACAACGGTCTTCTGTGATGAAATATTGACTTCATGTTACCGTAGCTTTAGTCTTATGAAAAGACTTCTAAGTTGTGTATTTCTTTTCATTTTTCTGTCTGATGATTGTTTGTATTCATCTCCAAACATTTCATCCAGTACAAGTCTGAGCCAGGTTTGACCCCGTTTACCTGCAGAACTGCTTTAATTCTTGGAGTCAAAGATTTAACAAGTTGTGTAAACATTCCTCAGAGATTTGAGCGTAAACGTTGATAAGCCCCTCGTCATTTCTTGGCTGATTAGGTGGGTCAGTTTTAATCCTTCAGGTTTTAGACATGAAGTCAGAATGAGAAAAGTGACACGGCTCTTCACAGTTTTTCTATTATTAAGGTATTTTATTTATACGAGGCAG
>JBAGKM010000022.1:2367286-2377583 GCA_037177155.1 Melanotaenia catherinae
CGGAACCAGACCTTTCTGGTCCCCTGGATGTAGAGCTTGTACCGTGTTGGCAGGCACGAGTGTTCCCCGTTCAAACGGCGTAACAAGAGCCTCTCTCGTTTCCAGTAGCCGGTTTACGCGCTTTCGTCATCACCCTTTCCCTTCACTGCCACCCTCGATGAGTGGCATTAGTCTTAACTACATACAAATGAGATGAAAGAAGTGTTCAAAGGGAGCAGCAATTTGTGCCCAATTTTATTTGCAAACACCACGTATACAGTCGGTCAGCACATTATAAACGTTTCATTGTTTTTGTTTTAATCAAACGTTTTTAAACCTTTTGAGTTAAATTGAATCAGAAAACCAAAAATCAGGATTAAAAGCAAAAGACAGACACAAATTGTTTAAAAAAACGTTCAACAGTATGTGATGCTGGATACTGGCTGCATACAGAGGTCAGGTTGCTGTAATTGCTATTACAGGCTATTTATTTTATTTAGCAAGGTGAGTCATACAATTGCCAGAATGAAGAAACAATCAGAAAACAAAAGGACAAAGGACACACAAAGGACGATGAAAACAATGAAGTTACAGGAGAAACTTAACCTTGCTCTGCTCATTCAAATGGAAGCAGAGCAGCAAAAGTTTATGCAATCACTTCTGCCAGAGGTGTCATAAATGTGAATTATTAAGCTGTAATCAAACACCTGATATTTTTGTTAGCTAGGTTACAGAGGGTCAACACTGGGAGATGTAACCATCCAGATTAAACCCAGAGTTAAACAATTTATCTCTGATAGTCTTGCCTGTATGATCATGTCTGTATGGTCATGTCTGTATGTGTTTGTAAACCCTTGTGTCATCCCTCCCTGTTGTTTTTAAGGATTTTCAGGCTGAAGGAGTTTGTTCATATGGTTCATGGGTGTTAATTTAACCAAGCACCAGCAATAGCAATGCTCCATGTGTTGTTCTTTATTATTGCTGAGAGACTTTTGGACTCATGTACTTTACATAGTGATGTATTTATTTTAAATTCTCATTTGCTCAATCAATGGAGGATATCATTATCTGTGGATGCTCAGCTGACTTTGCCTTGCACATTCATTGATGCAAATCCAAACATGAATGTAAATGCACCTAACCTCAGGCTTCAAAATTAAATCTGAGTTGGAGCTAAGTGACTTGCTGCCAGTCTAATGACTCGACTCTCTGGGGCCACAAGGACACAGACAGGAACATAAGAGGGGGCGAAAACACAATTCACAAGGGTGCATAAACACCAAAATACATACACCGAGGCACACAAATGCACCATCTGAGATCAGCATCACACATCAAGGTGACCTACTTTGTGTACATGTGTATGTGCTTGTATGTATTGCATGGTTCATGTGTGGAAAATGTGAGAGTGCAGCTCAGTAAAGATTTTCACAGACAAGTGCACTGGTGAGGAGTTAACTAAATGTAATGAAAAAACATCTCTTAGAAAATGTGAAAAGCTGGCAAAGAGAATCTTGTCATCTATTAATATAGATGAATATATATGTTATATCAAAGTATGGGATGAAGAGATAGAGTGGAGGGAGGACAGCTAAAAAATATTTACCATATAAATAAGTTATTAGAATGCAGAAATATATAGAATATATCATGTAGATGTATATAAAACAGCATCCTTTTCAATGATTATTCCAACAAATCTAAGCATAACTGTAGTATGGATAAATACTGAGCTTACTTACTCCTAGGTATTGAAAATAAGTATATAAAATTAAACACTTTAGGCGATGAAGACTCTTTTAAATACATAGTTTTAAAGCATACAATTTATTTTATATCTATATGACTCTATAAATCACAAAAAAAATTGCCACAAGCTTGAGGAAAGAATTTTTGTCATGTTACAAGGAGTAGTCAATAAATCTGACTAAATGAGATGCTATATGAACAAACTATGTAAAAGCTTTCAGAATATAAGCAGGGATGCAAATGGAAAAAAGTTGATTATAATACAGTACACATTTGTTTGTGGCATTTCTGTTTGTTTTTTTTTGTTGTTTTTTTTTTTATTATTCTTTTGTCTCTTAAAGGTTAAAGACTATAGCTTAACAAAGCATTGTGTCAGATGATTGATACTCTAGACATAAGTTATGAAACACATCTTTAACATTTACTGTAAATATTTCGTGCTTTTTCTTTATAGAGCTGAGGAGAAAATATCCAGTGAACTGCAGCTGTTTGGATGGAAACGCCTTGTTGATGTCTAAGATCAGAGAATGGGCAGACTGGCTGAAGATGATGTAAAGGTAACAGTAACTCAACCACTGGTTCCAACCTCAGTATGAAAGATATCATTTCCTGATTCACAATATATCGAACCTTGCAGCAGATGCGCTGTAGCGGCAGAAGACCACATGTTCGCTGTACTCCAATGACCTCCACAGATCTCATTCCAATAGAGCTGCTTTGGGATGTGGTGGAACGAGATATTCACATCATGGATGTGAAGCCGACAAATTTGCAGCAACCGTGTGATGCTATCATGTCAATATGGAGCAAAATCTCAGAGAAATGTTTCCAACACCTTGTTGGATCCATTTCCTGAAGAACTGAGGCAGTTCTGAAGGTAAAAAGGGGGTCCAACCTGGTACTTGCGAGATGAACCTAATAAAGTGGCCATTTTCTGTATAAATGTGCAGACTCATGACTCCAAATCCATGTCCCGCAAAATACCTTTGGTTCCGCTTTGACCAGCATTATTTCCAGTGTACAAGTATCATGCTAAAGAACCAACATTTGCCCTTTAAAAGGTGGCATGCTTTTTTCTCAACTTGACTCACCTGATCTTATCACTGAGGTACAACAAACAGCACATGAATGAATGTGTATTTATCATTTTTAATTTTACCCAGTATCTGCATTTTCTCATAAGGTGTGATTCAAGATCCATTTAAGTTTTGTAGAATACAAACACTTTAAAAACTGGTACAAAAAATTACAGCAGAATAATTTCATTGTCATATAAATAACTCTTCTCTGAGCAGTTTCTCTTGCCAAGTTTCAGTGAACTCCCATCTCAAGTTTGGTTCTCACATAGAAAATGGGCATGCAAACATTCCTTTACATGTGCTGACTAGAAAGCTATGGGGAGGAAATCCACTCAATATCATTGTGTGCGTGTAAAATTTGATTTGCAAACTAATTTGTGTGTCACTTGGGGTGGTTGTATGTGCAAGACATGGTTTGTAAACCATATAAACACACAAAAAAAATTATACATTCACAAATTACAGAAATGCACATTACTATTTTACACATAAATATTTTATATTCAGTCTCATAAATCTAATAGTTTCGTGTTTAAAAAGGCTTCTTTGCATAGAAATCATTAAATATATGTGCACAAATTGCTTGGTACGCACAGACAAATAACACCATCATAACATCACTACTGTAACAGGAATCTATGTAAATATAATGTATCAATAGTTAAATGAAGTACAAACACTGTGGCACTGAACAGAACAGCTGTATGGGTGAACAGCTGAGAGCAGTCCTGCACTTTGCCTTCATAAAATTACTAAGCATATCTGATTGAGTCCTGAGTCAGTAAAAACATGATTTTTACAAAAATATTCAGATGAAATACAAGCATATTTTAAAAATACTCAATGACTTGAAATCCTGTTAAAGTACAAATAGTCAAGAGAAACCGTTACGTGACCAAAACATTGAATGGTTGCACAGCTTTTACAGGTAAATGACAGACAGAATACAGCGGTTGTGTCAAACAGAGAAAGCAGCAGATTCACCTGTGACTGATTATGTATAGAAACACCAGAAACCATGTCCGCCACTTTGGCTGTCTGTTGGTGGTACATCCCATGCAGGAGCTTGTCCTCCCATGATGGTTCCTCCATTTCATTCTCCTCCAGGTTCCATTGCCTGAGACATTCACCCAGTGCTTCATCCCTTGGGGCCATCTTCCTGATGTATTCATGGAGCTTGGATGTTTCATCTTGGATAGTGGCTCTGATGCTAACTAGTCCTCGGCCTCCCTCTCTGTGCTTAGTTTATAGCCTCTGAACACTGGATTTGGGGTGGAACCCTCCATGAATGGTGAACAGTTTCCATGTTTTAACATCTGTGGTCTGAACGTCCAGCTTATTATCCCAGCAGGGTATCTAGCCACTGGCAGGGCGTAGCTGTTTTTTGCCTGGATCTTGTTCTTACCATTGAGCTGACTTCTCAGGATGTGCCTTACTCGTTGTAGATATTTGGCTGTAGGAGCTTTCCTTGTGGCTTCTATGTGGTTGCCATTTGCTTGTGGTATGCCAAGGTACTTGTAGCTCTCCTCAAATACCTGATATATCAACAGAAAGAGCCAGTGCTCACTTGGTTTTTTCTTTGCATTTTTACATTAAATTATCACTTTAGTTGTAGTAACAAGTCCCAACCTGGTCAGGGACCCTGCCTGGCCCCCATCAAAATATTTTAGACCCGCCCCTGCATATCTGGAGTATAAAGCCTTTCTACCACCTGTCAGCTACTTTGTTAGTGAAGGATCCTGCTCTAATTTGTATCCTAGAACCCATTTATAATTTTTCTCATCACATTCATGGCCCCTAAGTGCTCAGACCTGTGTCTCCAACATCTGCAAAGCACTAATGATTGATGTTGCCTATTTTTGCTAGCGTGTCCAATAACAATATTTTGGGGTAAATACGTGCCAGTGTGAACCATGAACCGCTAGTTTCCTCCTCAGCTGAAAGAGCAAGTGCAACAAGTGAGAAAAGCCGATCAGCTGATCAGCGACTGCCAGTCAGGGAACAGCAGGAGAGGAAGGGGGGAGGAGAAGGTTACCATGCCGCGATGCGAGACACAGAGACGACTGGAACAGTGACGTTTGTGCAAAACTACATAAAAAGTTTCTTTAAAAATGTGAGAAATTGCGGGTGTTGAACCTCATCCCCCATGGTAGTGACGCCCTCAATCCATTCGCCAGCTGAACTTGATCCAGCTGATCACCTCCATGTTTCACAGTCATATGACGGATACTATCATTAAGTATGATAGTCTTTAGATACTGTATCATGGATGCCCAAAAGACTTGAGTAAAGGATACACTCATGCATCCTCCTCTGTGAAACGTCCTTCGAGATGTACTGATCAAATCTGAGGACATAGAGACATAGAGGAACAAATTATTTGCTTTATTAATGTTCAGACCTTATTTTTGCTGCCCCTTACTGTCTAAAAGATGATCATTGCAGGTTTAATTAATGGTAATGAATTAAATTGATTTTTTTCTTCAGGTTATATGCTGATTGGCAGTGATGTGAAGCTCAACAGCCCCATGTCGCTGGTTGGACAGGCCCTGGCAGAGATCCTCCAGTACCCAGACAGGGCCAGGGATGCCCTCAGGGTGCTGCTGCACTTGGTGAGACGCTGTCACTCTTCTTAAGCTGTGCTCAGTATCGGTGTCTCTATGAATTTAAATAAATCCAAATAATGAATCCAAAGAATAAAATACCACAGTCTCAGCGTTGAAAGTTTCCTTCAATGATGCCAATTTCCTTCTACTTTGAGTATTTGAGGCTTTAAATTGGACAAAATAAGATATTTGAAAACATCATTTTGAGATAATGAATATACAAAATTCTTTTTCTGTCTGATGATTTTCTGTCCTGATAATTGTGATGCATCACTTTCCCTCTGAGATAGAACTGATACTGGCTGCTGGCGAGACGGAGACAAATAACTACACTGTGCTCTCATGACAATCAATACAAATGGTGTTGGGTGGATGCTGAGCTCAGCCAGTTTCATCAGAGTGTTACTAAGCCGTCTGACGTGAAAAGGTTCCTAAAATGTACCTTACTGGTTGAATCTTTGGAGCGTTTGCAGTCACTTCAAATGAAGAATAAACATTGATCAATTTAAAGGTTTAATACGTCAGAACATTATAAATGTGGTCTTTATCAGACATGAAAAACACATGATGCATTACACCATGTCATCATATAACTGACCAAAAAACGGTCAAAATGTTGATGCAGTGTGTGAAAAACTAGGTCCATCCTAACTGCTTCTACACAAATGAAGAAGGTCAGTAGCAGTTAGGTTCTGCTGATCAATACACTGATTCATTTAACTTATTTAGTCTGATCACTTCTACAAAAGCAAACATTTTGTCAGTTTTCTGTGTGTTTTATCATAATTCCAAGGAGGTAAAATATCAGCAATAATGTTAAGAAGTAAGTGTTGCTGCCCATCATTCTAAGAAGGGTTATAATAAGCTCATATATCCAAACTACCTGGAGTCCATCATTCCATAAAGAAAAAGATTATGGTGGACGTCCGTGCAAGTTCAGCCAAAGATCAGACCATGCAATGCTCAGAGAAACTGTAAAAAGCCCCAAGGGCCGGTTGTTCAAACGTAATTCGATCGGGTTTCGGTTATCGGATAGGATCAAATCTTGAAAATGGGTTGTTCAAAAGGGAGATCCGGATTCCGAAATCGGCTTGGATCACGTAACCCAATCCTGGTTGTTATCTGGATAAAACCTTCAGTTTGGTTGTTCAAAACTTTTGAGTAGAATCTGGATAACAGAGGGTAGGATTACAAGGCGGATTTTAGGAAGAAACTGCAGTACAACCTAACAGTTAAGCAAATAATAGAACATTTTATTCAGTCCACATGCTTATATTTGTATTTTGCACCTGAATTTAACCGTTACAGGGATAAAGTGGTTAACATAGGGATAGGCTCTTATTAAGCCTTTCAGCATAGGAAAGCAAAAATAAAACATGACATTATCATGTCCCCACAAAATTAAAAAAAAAAACAATAACAAACACAAATAAAGTTTTCAATTTATTCAGTTATTTATTACTGCATAATCAGAAAATAACCTGTCAAAAAAATAAATTTATAATGATTGCATCCCTCACTAAAAGTTGTGTCTGACAGAGTGCCAAAGGTTGGGCCGGTAAGAGCGTCATAAACATCGTACCAGAGAGGGACGGTCCGCCTGGTCACAATGTTATACATGCACATATTATGTTACATGCTCTCAGTTTTTCCACTAGCAAGTAGGAGGCATGCAAACCGTCTCTTCTACCTGTTGTTGTTCACATGGCGCACATTGATTTACATGCTGGAAATCCGGATTTCTTGATCCTGAAAAATTGTGTTGCTTTGAACAACTGGGATAAAAGTAAGCCGGATTATGTGATCCGCCGTCCCGAAAAATGGGATGCCCAAATCTGGATAACTTTTATCCGGATTAAATGTTTTGTACAATCGGCCCCAAGAGCTACATCTCAGACTCTCCAGGCCTCAGCATGTTAAATGTTAAAGTTCATGACAGTCCAGTTAGAAAAGACTGGACCAGCGTGGCTTGTTTGGAAGGGTTGCAGGAGAAACCCTCTTCCCTCTAGAAACAACATGGCAGCACGGCTTAGGTTGGCAAAGCTGCATCATAACCATGCCTGAGACTTCTGGGACAATGTTGGACAGACCAGACCACCAAAATGGACGTGTTTGGTCAGAATGCAGAATAAACAAACGCAGCATATCAGCACACACACGTCGTACAGATGTCAGCACGGTGGTGGAGGGATGATGATCTGGACACTTGTAGTCACTGATTGGCTCATGAACTCCTCTGGATACCAAAGTATTCTAGAGTCAGATGTGAGTCCATCTGACAGCTAAAGCTTGGCTGAAACTGTCTAATGTAACAGGACAATGATCCCAAACACTGAAGCAGATTTCCAACAGAATGACTGAAAAAGAAAAGAATCAGGGTTTATAAATGGTCCAAAGTCCATTCACACAATGAACTACAGCAGCATTGTAAGAAGCGTAGACCGAAGTTCTTCCACAACCACGAGGAGCTCCTACAAGCTGCTGAATCACGAGGTGGACATAGTTTTTCACACACTGATTCAGATTTTTGGCTACCAGGAGTCGTTGTTTATCTGAGGTTGTATTTATCAGCTTTTAGGTAAATCCTTCAGTTTCAGTTCAAGGGACATCAAGACTTGTGATGATAAACTTTTCCTCTTTCTCTACAGGTTGAAAAGTCTTTGCAGCGCATTCAGAGTGGCCAGTGTAACCCGATGTACACATCACAGCAAAGCGTTGAGAACAAGGTCCGTGTTTTAGGTCTCTCTGTCTCTTTATCTTTAAATGTCAGCCTGTATTTCTTCTCCATTAATATTTTTTTTTTTCATATTTATAAGGGACCATGTACATTTAAACTTGACTGACACTTACCAGTTAGTGGTTACAGATTTGGGTTGTTTTTAAAAACAGATTAAAAGCAGTTTATGTCCTTGTCGTCCGTGCTGTATAAGGTTGGCGGGGTGCCCGGGTGGCAGGCTCTCCTTTCGGCGGTGGGCTTCCGGTTGGACTTCTCAGGCAGCGGTGCTGGTCTCCCTGCGGCAGTTTTCTTCCCCACATCGGACCCTGGAGACCGGCTACAGCAGTGCAGCACCACTCTGCAGTCTCTGCTCGGTACCACAGCTTTTCCATCATTCACAGCTGAATGGCAACCTGTTTCCTTCTGATCTGTGAGCTGTAGAATTACATCTAATCTGTCAACATTATATCAGTAATTAGAGAGATTATTTACGTTTCCAGTTATGGCAACTTGTTTGTTCAATGCAGGGGTGTCGAACTCGTTGTAGTTCCAGGGCCACATACAGTGTGATTAGGTCTCCAGTGGGCCAGACCAAAGGCAATAAAAAGTCCACATTTTTTTTCTTTTTCCCCTAATAAACTATCATTTTAAAACATTATGAATAACCTGATACTACTTGAGAAAAATACACACTTACATTTATTTATTTTATTTAATATTCTTGATGAATTTTATCAAAGTACATAAAAACTACATTTACACTTTTTATATGTGTGTATATATACAGACATTTATATGTAAATACAGATTTATATACTTAGATTTGCGTAAAGTATAAAATTTATTGTAAATTCATGTATATTTAAAATAAATTTTAAACTTTATAAAATTTTTGGTTTAATATATTTTACTTTTTTTAATATGAAATGATTCATTACAAATTTCATGAAATGCATTAATTTTTTTAATGTCATTTATAAAAAAGAAAAATTGCTTTTTTTAATTTATTTATTAGTTTTTTATTTATTTACTCATTTATACGTGCATTATTACTTGCAGATCACAATGGATCTCAAATTAAAACAGTACTTAATGAATCCAGTATTTCACGTTATGATCAAAGATCTAGACATTATTTTAAATCTACATACATGTACATTTCCACATATATGTAGTAATCTGAACTGACTCACCTCATCAGACAAACTGAAGTCACATCTATGACGTCAGAAAGATGGAAAACATGGAACAAGTTCTCCTCCTGATCTGGAAATGTTTAGGTTTAAATATAAAAAATGAAACCTCAAATGGACAAATTAGGAATTACAGTTACTTTTATTTAAAATTTAACTTATTGTTTTCTATGTCATTTTCACATTTACCAAATTCATCTCATGTGCCACATTGGATCTTCTGGCGGGCCGGTTTTGGCCCCCGAGTCCGGACTGGTTAGGGATGGAAGTATGACATGTAATAAGTAATTTTCGGAGCACAGCCTTAAACCTGGCCATAATTCTGACAAAAGAATAAATAAATGGAAATAAAGCTGACAGATGTTCTTGATCAACATATTAAATCTCTGCTCTGATGTCTGATGAACACCAGGTCTGACTCCCCCAGCACTGCAGGCTCTTTGTAAACTGGTCACAGCATCTGAAGCCGGAGAACAGCTCATTCTCAAGGTACTTCCATGGTGTTTAAAAACTGCACACGTGATCATGTCAGTGGTGGAAGAAGAACTCAGATCCTTCCAGGCTACAACTATGTGAAAGCAAAACAGCTTTACGTCACACAAATTTGACGTGTTTGGGCCTCAGACAGTTATTACTGATACAGTGTAAAATATGTAGAGAAGATTGTCTCTTTAGTAGAACTGCAAACAACTCCAGTTATTCTAACATACTGAGGAGCATCAAAAGAATAAGAATAATAAGAATAAGAATAAGAATGTTTTATTTAGAGTGCCTTTCAGGAAACCCAAGGACACTTTACATTCCAAATCAACAAATCTAAGTAAATAAAAAATAAATTAAAGTAGTAGAAATAAATGAGTAAAATATAACTGCAAAATGCAGTAGAAATACAGCCTTTTAAACAGATGAAGGTTAAAGTTTGTAAGCAAGTTTGAACACATCAGTCTGAGATCAGATTTAAAGGTGCAGTGTGTA
>JBAGKM010000022.1:2397025-2412179 GCA_037177155.1 Melanotaenia catherinae
CTTAGCAACATAGTAGTGATGGTGATGTTTTTATGGTGAAATGTGATAAATAATGCTGTTATCATGGATCATTGTGGGTTTACCAGGTAGAGTCTCTGAATAAACACAATATTTATTGGCGGGATTGTAAACCTCCTGGACGGGATATAAATGCCTGGAAAACGTCAGTAAATCACTAAAGCAGTAATTCCTAACCTATTTTCCTCAGGGAACCTCTTCATGCTTATACTAAAAGCCACGGACCCCCCGCCCCACCCCATGCTGAAACCATACTTGGTTTTCTGCTTTCAAAAGTGAGATTCTCACCACAAATAATGTAGTTCTGTCCTTTTGATAAAGCCAAAGTTATATTAACATAGAACCTTACTGTTTTTTCTTAAAATAGGGACAACTGCCCTCATTTATCAAACAAATGTGGATGTGAGTGCACATCTCATCACAGGAATGATGTTAGGATTGGATCCAGGTGTGATTCATGAAACGGTGGTATCGGACTGATCCCAGCGTACCAGTGATCAGGCCTTGATAAGAGCAGCAGTTGAAATCTAATCCTGGTTGTAGAGAATTTAGCCAGTGTGTGTGTGTGTGTAAGCTTCCTGTTGGTTTGTTTTAGGTAATGTTTAACATGACATCTGAATACTACTACTGAATTTACCCGGGCTGTTTATTATCTGCCTGCTGCTGGTCAAAATCAGTCTTTTTATCAATGATTTTATGTTGCCTG
The DNA here is from genome assembly GCA_037177155.1 of Melanotaenia catherinae. Taxonomy (NCBI): domain Eukaryota; kingdom Metazoa; phylum Chordata; class Actinopteri; order Atheriniformes; family Melanotaeniidae; genus Melanotaenia; species Melanotaenia catherinae. The sequence continues at coordinate 2,397,750 of JBAGKM010000022.1, forward strand.
ATATGTTTATTGGCCTGACTCCATGTTACAATGAGTAATGTTTGATGTAAATGTATTTAATTAAACTTTTTGGGAATTCTGCTGTGAGATTAAAGTTAATCACAGCTTGAGTTAATCTCCAGTTTATTAAGATTTTCTACAATCTCAGCTTTGTAAACCTTAAATTGTGTCCTATGATAAGAAAATGTGAGGTTGCATACTGAACTTTGTTCAGTTGCTAATTTTTTTATTAGTATAGGATGTTGGATTTTCAGTCATATTAATTTAGATTTGTTTCTGATTTGAGCCGTATGGGTGGTTTGATTTTAAATGGAGACGCTCTGAATTCACCTTCAGATACAGCAGCAGCTCTCTTCCCTTCACCTGGTGGTCTGCTCACTTCGGTCCAAAGCACCTTTGAGGAGTCGCATGATGCATTCACTGGCAATTGGACAACTTTTCTGCTGAGTTTTAAAGCTGGAGTGGCCACGAGTTCAGCATCTTCTCGTTCCTCCAATGTGCTTTAACCAGAACATATCCCGTTGCTTCACACAAAGTAATGCATGTGTCGAGAAGACTCCGTTCCAGTTCTCTGCACATTCTCTTGTATTTGTGTGTTTTTAATGTGAAATGAGCAGTGGACACAAAGTGAAGTCCAGCCATCAAATACATGTTAAAGATGTTGCATTTGGATTAAACAGCAACATGTGCTCTTCCTCGGTTTTAAACCTTTTCAAGACCATCTGAACTTACCCATCCCAGTACCTGTGATGTCACTTCAGTCTGTGAGGGTTTAGTGATTAGGTCTGAGGGTGGAGATTGTGCCAATGTCTCCAAACACACAGTCTAATGCATTTAAATAGTTGCTTGTCACCTGACCTTAAACATCAGCTGTCCCTGCTCTGTGTGTTGTCTCCCTGCAGAAAAATGCATGTGTTTGGACAAAAGTTAAATCTTCCAGCAGATGAGACTAATTTGCAGCATATTCTGAATATACTGTTTGCAAGATTTATTTCTTCTAAATGTACCTTTTTTTTCTTTCTCCCACTGCAGTAAAGTCCCCGGTTATGTGAAGATGATTGCACCAGAGGGGGCGTTAGTTTTTCATGAAAAGGCTTGGAATGCTTACCCGTACTGTCGCACCAGTAAGTTTCTGCTGACCAAGAAGTAAATGTTTGTTTAATGCTTTCATTACAAGTTTTGATTCATATAAAAGTAAAAGAAGATAATACATCTGAAACTAATGGTATTTTTCTTTTTGTCGATGTTTCTTCGTCCTCTGCAGTTGTGACGGTGAGTTTTTGACTTTTCAGTTTTCGTTTTGAACCCTGTTTGACACCTTTAAACCCGTCCGTCCTTCACATGTTCAACATGTTTATAGACAGTTAAAAGAAGCCATGCAGGCAGAGACCCAACCTAAATGAACCCTTGAAGCTCTGCTAGCTATTGCCTGCAGCAGAAAGTAAAACTGTTTAAGTGTACATTCTTGAGGCGTCTTAACCAGCCAAATACATGTTGGTGTTTGCAGCACCTCCATCTGACAGTCGGTTCCTAGAATTATTCTTCATGTCATTCAACTGCAATATGAAAAAAAGAAAACCTTAAAAGGGATATTCAGCGTCAACTCATTTTTATGTCTGTCAAACTTTATTAACCAAACAAGCCTCTTTTTTTGTATTTTAAAGCTCTGATTCTGCTTCCTTAAACTTCAGTGCTGGCCGTGCATGTTTCAGCCAAGTTTGTGCGTCAGGGTTTAGAGTATAACTGCTGCACATGCAGGTATTCCTTCATTTGTCTCAACATGTGCACCGCAGCTACTTTATCCAACTGCTTGTGCTTTTTGATGAGTGTTTTCACAGAACTCGATCTTGCTTTCCGCTTTACCTGCAAGCTAAAAACCGTTGCAGCTGTTAAAAATAGATCCGAGCTGAGCAGCGCAGCATCACCACTGAGGTTTCAGTCTAAACGTCTGATTGGCTAATTGGATTTAGCTGTGGGGTTTAAGCCCATCTTTCACAACGCTCCATTCATGGCGGTCCCTGTGCTGAGTCGGAGTCTTACCGGATGTACCTGCCTGATATCAACCTGCTCTGACTTGATCTAAAACAATCTTTCTTTCCTCAGAATGAGTACATGAAGGACGACTTCATGATAAAGATTGAGACGTGGCACAAACCTGACATGGGAACAGTAGAAAATGTAAGTGAGCTGAGGATGTGAGGTGGAGATGGGCTGATAATTGATTCGAGGTTCACCATGTAAATATGCCATTTTTAGCTAATCAGGCTAATTTTCCTGCGTAGTCCCATGGCAGGTCAATGTATGAAGAAACAAACATGAAGAAAAAGAAAGGATTGTTAAGACAAATAAACGGTTCATTAAACAATTAACAAAAAGTAAGTCAGATATGCAAACATAAGCGTGTTAAAATATACATATTTCTAGGTTAGAAGTCAAGAAAAGGGGGGAAAACCTGCAGCACCAACAGAAGTCTCCTAATCACTAGAAAGATCCTACATTTCCCATAATGCAACATGACAGCTTTTATTTCTGTTTTTACTCTTGGTGTTGAATGCTTTTATCTCTCAACACCCTGTTTATTAGACAGATTCCTGTCCATTGTTGGCCTTCAGTGAACCTTTTGCTATTTTCTTTTTCTTTTTGGTTTTGTTTTTGCACCATGACTAGGTCCATGACCTGGACGAGCAGACATGGAGGACTGTGGAGGTGGTGCCCATAGATATCGCTAACAAAGAAGAAGTGGCCTCTGCGGTAAGTTTAAAGAGCTATAAAAAAGAAGTGGAGATGACTTGTTGGCCTGAATCCTGCACAGGATCTTACTTTAACACGTTAATTACAAAAAAATTAACACATTTATTTACATTACAATTTCGAACAATGCAAAACGTCTTTCAGTGCACAAGTTTCTATTACAACGAATACACTGGTGCACCCGTCAGAGCCCGGCTAACAACTAAGCAACTTTGGTGCTGCATTTAACGAGTTTTCAGACCCACATAAGCGACTAGCGACAAATCTAGCAACTTTTTCTGGTGTTATTGGAGACTTTTGGAGACCTAATCAGAGTTTCAGGCCCAGCCTTTAGCTTTTCCAGTTGCCTTTTCCTTTCTGACCGGTTTTCAGTCCTGGGATAGGTGGTCGTTCGATAAAGATCCCAGGTCCTCCGACAGCGGAGCAAATCTGTTCTGCAGTTTCACATTCAGGTGTTTTGGAGGTTTGTTGTCAGCCGTCCCAGTCTCAGCTGGCCACTCCTGTTTCCTTCCATGTAGAGGGGTAGAAGAGGTCCTTTGTTTTTTGTGGGGAGTGACCAGTCGGTCTCACCACAGACTTCAGTAAAACCTTCTACAATAAAACTCAAATTTATTAGCCCTGTCCCCTATTAAATTTCCTATCTGACAGATTTAATAACAGCTATTAAAATCTAATGATTAAAAGTAAAATAAAAAACAACCATATGTAAAAATGAAAACCCCACAGATGCAGCAGGCAGGACTGTGGTTGGTGGAAGAATCAAACTCTGGACTTCACGTCCAGTCTCACGTTTTTTTTATTTATTTATTTTTTGCTACCTGTTGCTTGTACAGTGTTTACAAGTTGATGATGCTTTGTACCAGACTTCCTAAATCTTAAGCTTTGACTTGTCTGAGCGGTTCTTATCACGTGGTTCCCGTTGTCATGGAGACGAGTCTCTGCTGTAATTGATGTCATGGTGTGATACAACTAGCTGTGGTTGGTTTCACCTGCTTCTGGCTGACTGCTGAGTGCGTTCTCCAACATTTAACCCAGTTCTACTTGGTTTCCTGAGCAGACTGTTTCTTCACCGTGTTCTCCGTCACGTTTGTCCATCTCCCTACTGGTTGTAGCTGAAATCCTAAGACTATAGAAGTGGCTTTGTTTCCTAAGTTGGACCAGAGAAAAACCTCCGGTGGTCGTCTTGTAATCAGGGTCATCTAATATTTGGGCCAATACGGTATTAAGTGAGTGGATGAGGCGATGTGACCAGCGTTGTCTCCACCCTGAGGACGGCTGTGGTCAATCAGAGCACTTTATTTATCCACTTGTTTTTGATTTATTATTAATGACTTGGTTTACAGCCACAAGCTTGAAGGTGATGTGAAATTTTGTTGAAATCTTGTTTTTTTTGTTAGGTTTCTTCTGTACTTGATTATTTAAATTTAAGTGAACAGAATTGCATCTGTTCACGGTCTCAGTGATTTTTCAGGATGACTCATTTTATTACCTACACCAAATCTTTTCCAAAGATCTTCCTTTTTCAGCATTTTATCTTAATTTTTATGCATTTATTTATGTTTTTCAGCGTCTCAGCAGTCTATGTAAACCCCAATTTAACAGCACAAAAGTGAATTATTGGATTAGATGGATGCAGTGAGGGTGGCTTATCTGCGGTTACAGTACATTGCTTGGTGGTACCAGCCCAGTTCTTGGATGCCGGAGGTCTTAGATTTAGTAATTAGATTTTTTTTCTCTCTGACAACGCCCCTCATAAAGACCAGAAAGATGATTTGTGCTTGATCTGAAGCTGAAAGGGGAAAATAACAGTGTTAGGCTCACAGTGTTTGTTTTCTTTTGGAAGGGCGGTTCTAGTGCTGGTTTGGAGACAGAGCTGAACTTGGAACCAGTTCTTTCTGTTTGAACCACCAAATCACAGATCGTGAGCTCAGTGTTCCTCTTCATTTTCCTGCTGCTAAACATTTCTGGTAAAGCTATATTCACGCTTGTTTTTAGTTGAAATTAACAGCTTTTTCATACATACTTAGCTTATGTTCCAGCTAGAAACGATGTGTTTATCCTGTTCATGTTGGGAAATGCTGGTCAGCGCTGCAAAGAACTCACAAACACTGTCAAATACAGAGTTTATAAACTAAACGGGCAGTAACAAGGCCTTCGTTTGGAGGGAAAAGGAGACAAATGCTGAGATCTTCCTGCTCTGTGGTCCTCCACAGATACTCCAGCGATATGACGCTCTGGCTGGGAAAAAACAAACCAGTTCTTTGTTCAAACTTGTTCCAGCACGTCAACCAGGACTAGAAGCACTTTGATTTAAAAGAGGTTCTGATAAGATTATTGTTGCTTTTCCTACTTTTAGTTTGCATATAAACATAAACTCATAAACATCACAGGTGTCTCTAATGAAGGAATAATTCAAATAATTAAAGTGGCATTTACAGAGTTAAAAGTCTTAAAAACTATAGATTATTTGGTGATTTTAAACACGTCTAAAGTTAGTTTGTGATTCATGAAAAAAGAAATATTGATATGTGATCATTTTATAGCAGTTTTTTAATTTATTTTTGTTTTCTTTATTATTTTTTTTATTTTGGTGCATGAACAGTTTTGTCCACGAAGGTCCGCAGACGGAGTATCTGACACTACATAAGAAATACAAATGCAATCAAATTAATTTTGTTGCTGACCTTTGACATATTTAAGACTCTAATCACACCAAAGACCCTTCCCCCTGATATTTATTTTAATATAATAAATATCAGAGGGAAAATAATTTGTTTTTTATGTTTGGTTTTTCTCTTTTTATGATTTTATGATTTATTAATCATTCAAATTATGTAACTTGCTTTTAAAGGGTTAAAAATCTTAAAATAATTAAGTTTATGGAAGTTTTGTTAAAGTGATTTCTGGGGGAAAAAAAAGACAGAAAGGTCACCAATGGGTGAAAAATACACTATTAAAAAAAGTGACTAAAAAGAGATTTTATAAAAATCTGTGCTGCAAACCGCAGAATTATCACAAAATAAAAAATAAATAAAATAAAAAAACATTTAGAAAAATGAATAGAAATGGCAGAGGAGGTCAGAAAAAGAGGGTTGAGTCATCTGTGGTCGGTTAGTAAACCTGAACCATCATGTCACGGATGGTGGTCGGCTCGGCCCCGCCTCTCCTACCTGCTCCTTTACAATAATGACTTAAGTGGATCAGCGTTGAGGCCGAGGCTAAATCTGAATGTCCATCTGCTCCAGGTATTGGCCTCCCTTTCACAGCAGAGCTGCTGGATTAAAACAGCACAGCAGGCTGTGAGCTCGGGTCGGGATTTGGGGGCGTGCAGTAAAAATACAGTCACGCTGCTGGTGATTCGTCAGCGTTCAACATCAGACCTCACCAGAGACTGGCGTTCCGGCGCCGAGATTTATGTTTGTAAAAAGCTTATTGTCACAAAAAAAAATCACATGAGCTCATAAAAAGTGTTGATTAGTTCAGGATTAGGAATTTCTCTCAGATACATGCAGGAGCGTGTCCTGATTCTTGTCAGAGGGTCGTCATCAACCAGAGTTTCTGCAGCCGTAAACTCATCATTTCTGGCTGCTTTGTACATAACTAGCATGGAAACAAACGGCGCCATGCTGGTCCAGGAGCAGACGTGCACTCGACTCTGTTTGTTGCAGCATTTTAAGGTTTTATTCATTTTTTCCTTTCAGGACTACAAACCAGAAGAAGATCCAGCTCTCTTCCACTCTACCAAAACCGGCAGAGGACCGCTGGGCCCTGAGTGGAAGGTACCCGACCTGAACACAGAACTTCATCATGGTCATTTTTACCTTTTTACAACTGGAAATAATCAGTTTTCTTCCCTCTTTCTCTCTCGTGCAGAATGAGCTGAAGACGGATTGTCCCTACATGTGTGCATACAAACTGGTCACAGTCAAGTTCAGGTGGTGGGGTCTGCAGACCAAAGTGGAAAATTTCATCCACAGGGTAATAAGGCTGCAAATAATGACGATTCTGATGGTCGATAAGTCACCAACTATAGAAACGACTAGTTGACCAATCAGATTATGTATCTCATAATTATTAAATGGATCTTATTTCACTTTCAGCTTTGAAATCTTACATGAGGTTGTTAAGTCCGAAGTGCCTCCTCTTTAAATGTTCGAGCATTGCAGACGTACTTCCGTGGTACACAAGGTCCGCTTTACAAATCTCACATGTATTTAATTTAGTTTGTAAGTTTAACGTGAAGTTATCCCAGACTTTTGACCCTGGTCCGCCACCATATTTTTCCCCGGTGGACTTTATTGCGTATGTGCAACTCTCAGCAGAGATACGAAAGAAGACGATGTCTCACTCTGTAGGTGTTTTTTTTTTTTTACCGAGAGTAGTCGACGGGTAAACTCATTGTCGACTATTTTTATTGTCGACTGTTGTTGACAACGTCGACTAATCGCTGCAGCGTTACAGGGTAATGGATACCGCCCTCTATAATATAGAAGATTTTCTCGAACTCTGATGACAAGAACAGCTGCTGTTGTGATGATCCACATTATTTTGTGTCTGGTGCAGTTTTCCTCGTGGACAGCAGAGGGAGACAAGCCTCTCACAAAGATTTTCTTTAACATTCCTTCTCCTGGAAACATGATTTTACTATTTTTTTTTGTCTGTTAACCGACCCCTAAAGCTTCTGTGTTGTGGAGTTTGTTTTTAAAAGTAATTTCTTTCCTGTTTTCTGCAGCAAGAAAAGCGAATTTTCACCAACTTCCACCGCCAGCTGTTCTGCTGGATCGACAAATGGGTGGGCTTGACCATGGAGGACATCAGGCGGATGGAAGAGGAGACTCAGAAAGAGCTTGAGGAGGTAATTACCTCACTAAACGTATCGTATGATAACATATGATCCAGTTACAGACCTCTGATCACTGGAGACGACGCTTGACTTTAACCAGGCTGGATTTAACCCTGTTTTACTCCTGAATTTCACATCAGATGCGTCAGAAAGGTGACGTGCGAGGAACCTCTGCAACAGACGAGTAGAGGCCCGTCGCTGTAGGTCACACACTAGAGGCAGGCTGAGTAAGTTCCTGCACAGGGAGGTGGTGCGCTGCATGGATCATTCTCCACCTTTACATCAACCTCCAGCTTGTTTGTTGTAACTGTCCTCCATCTTTTCTGCTTTTTAACTTCATTTCTGACCCTCCTGTGTTTCCATCTCATTGACCCTGTTCTTCAGCTGTGGATCAACCAGAGTAATGACACATCATAATAATCAGAGTTTTGTTTTAGGAGCAAAAATATAGAAAATGTTCTGCTGTTAGCGTCTAAAATGTGAGGATTTGACCTTTTTTTCTTTTATCGTGCATGACTGCAGTCATGTTTTGTTTTGCAAATCAAAGCATTTTAAAAAGTAATTTGAAGAAAAATGCTTTGCAAGCAAAGCTGTAGTAAAGATTGTTGGTTACAGCCTGTAAGTAAATATAATTCAGAGTTAGTTTAGTTCTCTGATGGCTGTTCTTCTGATGAAGCTTCACCTTGAACCGTGATGGATGTTTTAGATGTTTCCTGCTCCAACAAACCTGATTCAAATCAAATGGATCCAACAGCTCGTTGCTAACTTCTCTACACTGACCCATCAGTTTTAATCAGCTGTGTTGAAGCAGGAAAACATGTTAAACCTGCAGGTCTTCGGCCTCACGGATGGGAGATTGACACGCTGGATTATTTCTAGCTGGTGGTCAGTTTACGTCCAGCGAGTTGTAATCTGCAGGAATTTTCCCTGGTTTGTGTTGAAGAATCGTAACCAGAAGCAGATTTTATCTTGTGTGAATTTGGGATGTTTAATGAACCCCTGCATTGATCCACACCAAGAAGAAAATCTCAGAACTACAACTTGCTTCTGTTTGATTTTATATTCACTCAAACCGAGTAAATCTGAGGTTGAGCCTCCTGGTTTTGCTCCTAAAGAAAAGGTCTGATTTATTAGTAATGGAGCTGAACGTGTAGCTCAGCCAGTTCTCCACACTGTCTGTTTGGAACACCTCTTAGGTTTATCTGATATTTGTAAATTCTGCATCAGTAATCCATACTGGAAGAACAGAGTATTGTTTGGTTTTTTTCTGCATGCTCTTCATCATCTTCATTCTAACATTTTCTTCCAGCATCTCTTTCTGTCTAACGTCTCTCTGCTCATCACCGTTTTCCTCCTGATGGCTGCATGTTCATGTCATTGTTTAAACGCTGAACAGGACGTCTGCAGGTCAAAGTTTTAAAGCTTAAAATGTAGTTTGGCCATAAAAGGCTTTAAGGTTTGTGAATCTCGTTTTCTAATGGACTCATTTATCTGTCGGTTTTCTGGTCTGGGTCCAGGTCACATTAACTAACAAAAAGGATCAGAGGTTACGTTTAATCCAGCCCTGGTTTCTTTATCTCTGACTTTGTTTTTCCTTCTTTTCTCCTTTTCTTTTTTTATTTGTCCTGTCCAGCACTGTAGCAGCAGAACGATAATCTGGTTGCTGTATCGTGCTGAACAAATTTGTTCTGCCAAGGGGAGGCTTATGGGTAAGGCTCCTCTTGATAATATGATTAATTTATTTATTTATATACTTTGAATCACGGAATCTCTGTAATCGTGCTGGACCTGACCGGAGGGGACAAAAACAGATGGAAAATAGCAAAAAGAGCCAAAGGGAAAGAAGAAAGGAGACAAAAAGATCACAGACAGAAGGCAACAACCAACTGTTACACCTGTACATGAACAGACCAGAAAATTTCCTACAACTTTTACGAAAGCAGAAACACACACACAGAAAAATCAAAAAGACATAACAGCGACCAGATACTAACTCACAGGAAAAATAAAAAAATAAAAAAAATAATTATCGCTTAGTATTAAAACCCACTGGAAAACGCAGTGACTGTGTCAGCATGCAGAGCATGAGAAACAAGGAGTGATCAGTGATGAAGAGTGGTGAGTGAGATCATCAGCCAAGATCAGCAGCCGCCGGCCCCGCCAGGGACTGGCCACCCAGGGCAGCCCAAGCAAAGGGCCCAGGGCCCCAGGAGCCCAGAGGCAGCCGCCCCACCCCCCAAAGACAGAGGGCCCGCAACATGCCTAGGAGGACCAGGTCCCCCCAGACAGCCACCCGGCGTAGGCTAGCACACAACCCGATGTCCCAGCCGCACACCCCGGGAACCAGGGTGCTATCGGCCCCCTCCCCCCCACTCCCCACCTACTCCAATCTGCACCCCATATAAACTTCCCTCTGGATGATGAACCTCTAGTGGCATTAGGCATCCCCACTCCCCAGGAGGCCCCCCAGGGCAAGACAGGCCAGGAGAGGCCGCACCCCACGACCGGGCCATTCAGGGACTACAGCCAGTGAGCCGTCACCAACCCCAGAAAGTACCCACACCCCTAACGGGGAATAAGAGGATGTGGACAGCGGCAGACCCATGTCCCCCCCCCCAAACGCTCCCTGTCTTTCTTCCTATTGTTGGGGTCCAGTCCGTCCAACAGTTGATGGGACTGAGTGAATTTGGAAGCTGCAGCTGGAGCTCGCACTCACCGAGCTGAACACGCGTCTCGTGCAGCTATGAGACCTGCCTGTTCGCTCCAGGACATGTCCACTTATCTCAAACTGTCCTGCTTTTTGCTGAAAATGTGCTGAGACACGCTTCTGACATCAAACTGAGCCTTAAAATCAAACTACAAGATCTTCTCTACATAAAATATTCCGTTTAGTTCATACTGATGGCTCGTCCCCACACCGACCCTCTCTGTTAATGATCAACAAATTATTAACAACATCTTTGATTTCCTCTGGTAAGTGTTCCACGGTGCTTAGTGGTGGGATCCGTTCCCTCCAGATCCAGTTCGCCACTATTTAGCCAAAAAGATTTGAGAAATAACTGGAAAAATACTTTCACATTCAACTAAAGGAAGCAATCTGAAACACGGTGAGCAACCTGAAGAACCCGCGTGTTTCCAGACCTCAGCTGACTGTAACCATGGAGATCAGCTAAAACCTGTAGAACTGAACCGGGATTACTTGAGACTACCGACCTGAACCCGCTGGACGCTGCAAACACAGAAACAAGTTCTGCACTTTCTTCCTAAACTTACCGGCTCGTCCATCTGCTCGTGCTCGTGGGCTTCATCATAGTCGCGGAGGCTGACGTCGCTGGCGAGGTTGGGGTAGAACAGAAAAACCAGTAACAGACATATTCCCAGTAGGTGCATGTTTAGAGGAAGTCCTCGAGTCTGATGGTCCCACAGTCAAAAGGAGAGGATTTAAAAACCTCCCCAGAGTCTGCGCTGCCCTGATGCCTCTCCCTCCCTCTCTCTCTCTCTCTCTCTCTCTCTCCCTCCCTTTCGCTCTCTCTCTCTCTCGCTCTCTCTCTCATCCTTGGCTTTGTCCAGGGCCGGTTCTAGCTCCTGGACAGGCTGCAGCATCACTGTGGATGGCTGGACGTCTTGTGCTACTCAAATATACATTACAGTCACAGCACACTATATTGATGATGACTGGAGCATGAAAAACCCTGTTCTCCAGACCAGAACTTTCAAAGAGGAACACAAAGGAAAAAATCTGGCAGCTTTACTGCATGATGTTTGCTGTGAATGGAAGATTAAAAAAAAGAAGCCTGCACTGGTCACTGATAATGCATCAAACATGTTACTGGCTGGAACACTTGCAGAGATAAAGCCACATATACTATGCATCGCGCGCACACACTTAATTTGTCATCTCAAAAAGCCCTACAAGTGGACAAGGTCTCAACACTACTGGTAAAATTGAGGAGGATAGTGACATATTTCTACAAAAGCCCCAAAGCATGTGAAGCTCTGCATGAAATCCAAACCCAGCTGCACCTGAAACACCACAAACTAGTGCATGATGTTTCCACAAGACCTCCTCACAAAGTTTCAGCACTTGATCCCCGCTTCAAAGAGCTGGAAGACAACACTAGGGACACCATATTCCCAAGGATAACAGCAGAAGTGGAGGGAATGGTAAGAAAATGCACAGTATACTGTATCTAGTGTGTTTGTCTCACTCCCACGGTTACATTTACTCTGCTTTTCCTAACTTCTGTTTTTATCTGTTTTAGTTTAAAGAAATCTAACAGCTTATATTTGCTGGTTATTGTCAGGCAGAGGGTGATGGCACACTGAATGAGAGACCGGCAGCTGAACCTGTAGTTGACCACCAGAGCTTTCACAGAGGGGATGATGATGATGAAGAGAAGGGGGAAGAGGCAGACAGGTTTGTGTTGTTATGAACTTAAGTTTAACTTACAGTAGTGAGTTGATTTGAAAAGGTTGTAGGATGTCATTATAGAAATATTCTGCAGCATTGAATTTTCTTTCTCTTCTCCCAAAAAGAAGTCACCCTTGGACCAGATGTTTGGAAATTTCTTCACTCCAAGAGCACAGAAGACGAGCAACAGGGACAGAGCTAAGGAGGAAATTGCAAAGTACAGGGGAGGGGTAGTTTATCTCTGAATGGGGATGTGTTGCAGTGATGGAAAGAACAGGTGGATCTTCCACTGCTTTCCAAATTGGCCAGAAGCTACTTGTCCATCCCTGCAACAAGTGTCCCATCGGAACATGTCTTTAGCACAGCTGGTGACATAGTTACAGCACAGCGCAGTTTGCTGCTTCCTGAGCATGTTGACCAACTAATATTCCTGAAGAAAAACCTGATACTAAGCCATATGAAATAAATCTCTCAGTGAAGGAGGTTGCAGTCTGGAATTGTCAATAATACTGGACTTTTTGCCTACATGGTTAGCAGTTATGAAAGGCCTGTTTCTTAAGTGCCATTGTTTGTTGAAGTTTTATTTAAAAAAATCACACTGACACTTACTTTCCTCACTACAAGGGAATGCAGTAGTGTGGACTTTGCACTTTGAGAAATTAGACTTCTAGTTGATACACCTCAGTGTGTGATGTTTACAGTTAAGTTGGCTTTCAGTCAAGAAATTACAGATAGAGCACTGTTCATAAAAAGGATTGTTAGCGAATGATGTGTTTTTCTTTTCTTTTTTTTTTTTTATTAAGAGGCCACAAAGAAATTCCCTAAATAAATTTGTTTAGTTGAAGAATGACAAAAATGTAATGAAAAAAACATTTGTTTGATTTAGTTCTTATTGGGAAAATAAAACAATCCTCTGTGAAATAGTAAATTGCATCTTCTTCTCAAGTTGAATTTATTGGTTTGCTTATTAGAAAACAATCAAATATCAAATACACCCTTCGCAAAGAAAGAGGGAGGATAAAATAATTGTGATGTTTTAAACCACATGTGGCTTGTATATTCTTTGTATTGTGTTGAATAGTTTTGAATCACATCATGAATCTTATCAAATTGAATTGCATTGTATAAAGTTGAATCGTCAAATCATTAATGAATCGTATCGCATCGTATCGGCAGGGGCCTCATTGTATCGGTAATGTATCGTATCACTGGCAGTGTATCGAGATGCGTATCGAATCGACCTCAGTGGTGGAGATTCACATCCCTACTGCAGGTGCTTTTAGGGTGGTGTGAGCGAGAACATAACTATTTTTAACAGACAGTTTTACTGAATTTTGTTGTGATGAAAATATTGTTTTATGAATAAAGCTAAAAAATAATTTCAAGTGGAATTTACATGTATCAATTGACAATATTTATTTATTTATTTATAGCAGTTTTTGTGAGCTGCCTTGTTTTAGTTGAATGTTTTTACAAAGAATGTATTTGGTTTCCATTTTCTTATTTAGATGATGACCCTCCCCCCAAAAAGATACAGGCTTTAGACCTTTAGAGACCTAAGTCCTCCAGGGACCTTGCAAAAGATAAAGTTTGAAAATACAGAAACCCTGATCCTTTGCCTTTGGATGGCAATGCCTTACTCTGGTGGAGAGACCAGCTGGACCTGCCAATGCTCGTTGCACTGGCTAAGACTTATTTATGCATATCCACCACTAGTGTACCATCTGAAAGGGTCTTCAGTACTGCTGGTGACACTGTCACAGCCCATCATAGTGTTCTCAGAGAAGAGCATGTTGACCAGTTAATCTTTCTGAAAAAGAATTTGAAGTAGAAGTACAGTTGTTTGGGCTTTTGAGAGTTGCTCTGTGGTAGACATTTCACTTTTTTTTTTTTTTTTATTTTTCATTTTATGACTGACTGGAAGCCAGTGTAAAGATTTCAGAACTGGTGTGATGTGTTTAGATCTCTAGCAGCAGCGATTTGGATGAGCTGCTGATGTTTAATGCTCTTTTTGGAAAGTCCTGTTGAAAGACCAGTACAGTAATCCAGCCCATCGGTGTTGCCAGACCCCATTAACTGGTGCATGTGCCCCAGTATAAATGAGCTGTGCCCCAGTATAAATGCTACAATTAATTTAAATAACACATATTTTTTGGTTTTCATAGAGGGTGCCAAATCTTTTGAAATGCTTCAAATTTTAATTGAGATTTTAATAATTTCTCAAGAGAGAGAAAAAAAAATCCAATAGCTTCTAAATCAAGTCACAGAGTCACTTCGAACCAAAGCTGAATTAAAGCAGATGAGCATCCAAACGAGACACAACTATTCCTGATTTTCTTAAAGCTGACTCACAGTCAAGTGATTGATCACTTTGTGGAATTGAAAAATAGGCAGTATGCTTTAACACTCAAAAACTTAAACAAAC
>JBAGKM010000022.1:2449600-2460443 GCA_037177155.1 Melanotaenia catherinae
TAATAATAATAATGGATTAGATTTATACAGCACCTTTCAAGGCACTCAAAGCCTTTTACATTGCATCCAGTCCACTCCTCCTGGAGTAGGATTCTAACCACCAGCCTTCCAGTCATTGGACAACCCGCTCTATCATCTGAGCCACTGCAGCCCCACAACATGTCCAAGACCTTCTGTTGCAACCAGCTGTAAAACGATGCCACATGTCTCCAAAATGGTTGCTAAATGCAAATCCACAGTCCATGTGTCTGTAAACTAACTGAGTTCTGGAAACAAGGTGCGGCCATGCGGGACCGGTCAGTCACTGTATTTTCATTATGACTCGAGCCAGATGTGGAGGAGTTTCACATCAGAGCTGCAGCATCCCTTTGATCTGATGAGGAAACATAAATCGCTGTTGCCATCTGAGTTCAAAGTAAGTTGTTGATGCGTCATTGATCTGCTCTGATAAACTCTGTTGGTATTTTAGAAAATTAAAAACCACAAAACAGTCTTCAGAAAAGGAGCTTCAGCAACACATAGTTTGAAATGGACTGTTTTATCCTTTGTTAACCACAGTAAGTGGACTCTTAAGACATTTTTTAAATCTTTTGGGTGTCCCGTGTGTCTGAACTCTGTCAGTTGCACAAATGTGATCCAGTAATTTTATAATGAAAAAATAAAGTTGCAGAGCTGCGTGTCTAGTTTCAGTCGTTTCACTTCAACTTTTATCCCAGAATTAAGGTCTGGAATAAAAGCCAGAATAAATACCATCTAAACATAATAAAAATGTAATTAAATTACGGAGGAATCATACCTCCACACACCTTTAAAATGGATGGATATGAAATGGCTTCTAATTTTACATCAATTTAATTTTCTTAGACGCTGTTAAATGTCTTAAAACAGTCCACAAAGTTTAGATTTACAGGCTCCTGTAATTAAACCGTAAGCGTGCAGTAGAATGGTGCAGTTTGCCCAAAACAAAGACGTCTTCACTACATCCACAGCCTGATGAAGCCTGATAAGATGTGTGTTAACTATAAATATCTCCATCATTCATCTTTAATAGATGCAGATTAACTGGTTTGATTCACATAAAGAGAAAAGAAAAAAACCAGAGCAGCTGCTTATTTACCAGGAAACCTTTGTATCACATGTTGCTCCTACAACCAGTTTACGTAGACAGAAGAATCCAGAGAAACGAGGAGTGGTGCAGCAAGAAGCTGCAGAATGAATGAATGAATGATTCAGATACTCGGAATATGGAAATATGCACATGACAAAAGGTTATTTGAGGCTGAAGCTGCCGATGATGAAGCTGCAGTCGGACTGAACTTCCTCTTCACTCAGTAATATTTGCAAACCATAAACAACCAGCAGTTTCACATGGAGCCGAGCCTGTAGCCGAGTATAATCCTTCATTTTAATATGCAGGAAGAGTCTTCAGCTTGGAGTTAGATGTGAGGTTTGCAGGTGTTTGACTCATTTCCCTTTGAACAACACAAACAACAGAGACTTTGATTACAGGAAGGTTTTCATTGCTGCTTTGCCTGAGGCAGCATAATGTCAGGTTAGAGGTCAGAATGGAAATTTTAGGTCTACACATACCTGAATTTTTCCTCCTGCTGCTGCTTTGAAGATGAAGATTGTTTAAACAAAAGTCTCCTGGCTCAGATTCAGAGTTTGTAGGCGTCTTTGCAAACATGTCACATAGGAAAATTTATTTTCTGCTGTTAGTGTGAGTTGAAGTATCCTGGTGTGGGCTTTTATGACTTTTATGAGGGGATGTTTTGGTTAGGCTCCTGTGTTTCGCTAACTCTCGGTTTGATGACTCAGATATAATCAACACTCGTATAAATAAGCTCCTGTTTGTTTTGTTAGCGTCCTTTGTGAACATAAAGATGATAATAACATTCACGAAGCTCAGAAACCCCCTTTTTCTTATCTTTAAAACATTCGTATTTGCATTAGAAGTTCCTGATGTAGTTCCTGTTACTTTGCAAAGGTTCAGAGGTCCTTGCTTCCCGATTCATAACAAATACAGACCACCTGCAGCTTTATCACCGTACCAACTAAATGCTGGAAACATCTGGATTTTAGGGAGTAGAAAACTCTTTGTTAGAACATATGTGGTCATCTAATGCAAAAAATCAAGCAAAATTTCTTCAGAGCAAACAGTCAGTAGTGTTTTTATTTCAATAATTATTCTATTTAGGATAATTCTGGATGCTTTTAACAACTTACCAAAAGATACCAAAAGGAGTTTACACAAATCTGGTGGTTTTATGTCTCTTGAAAATGTGAACAGTCTGGGCAGATAAAGATGATCACCCTGTAAGCCATGCACTTTAAAGATCCATGATGTGCCTGCAATGAAGGATAAGATAAGAGAAAAGATAAAGATCCAGATATAAGGTTCTGCAACAAGCTGAGTCAGCATGTATGCGGGGGTGGGGTACGATCACCTGCAGCCAGATGTGCAGCAGATTAGTTTCCTGATTTTAAAGTCGCACTATGTAACTTTCTGACTATAAAACTCTGTGTTTCTGACTCGTTTGATGGTACAGTGACATCTATTGTGCATGTTTTTGAAGCCATCGCTGCCCAGCAGCGTCCAGAAACCCACGTTTGTAGGAGCACCAGAGGTCACTTCTTTGATCTGTTTGTTTGTGCTTTCACACCTCCCCAACCAAAGAGGACTCTCTGAGCAAATAGACTGGTGGTAATGCGCCCTGAGACTCTCTTTTACTGGCTGGAGAGAGTTCACAGGACAGGCATGTTTAATTATCCGTTGATAGGGGCTGCATCACTGAGAAAACCTACTAAAGTTCTGCAGTTCGTCTTTAACAACTCAGGCTTTGTCATGTTTTACAGCTAACTGCCATGCCGTAATATTCCAAATTTTAAACATCATGCACTGAAATCAAATTGAACTTCATATTTTTGGCCTTTCTTATGCTGAGCAGCTTCCCACGCTTTGTCATGTTTTATGCACCTGCCAACAGAAGGGACTTGCACTTGGGCATCTGAGGCTTACTCAAGTAAAGATCAGACAACACGACCAGCTGGGAGAGTTTAGGCTCACCTTAGAAGCTAACAGGATTTATTTCTTTGACTTTACTCAGATTAAATCTTGCTGGTGCTCTACAATTCCAAAGAAGTGATCGGCTGCTTCTTGTTTTGATATTTAGCTTGTGAAGAATGTTGGTATGAGCTCTTATCAGTGACACAAGTGGAGATCATTTGACAGATTAAAAGATCTAAAGTGTAGCTGCTGGCTTCCTCATGTCATCTTGATGTTCACAGGAAGTAACTGCATCTTCCTCTTGAGCACACCCATCTGTTTTATTTTCTCAGCTTGAATATAAGTAAAAAGAAAATCTTATTCTTATTGTTTTCATAATGTGAAATTAAAGGTTTGATGGGGACTGATTTCATTCAGTCCAGTCCAGGATCAGACCTCCAACAGAGACCCGTGAAAAATAATCCTAAATGACTTTTTTGGATCTAGGGTGTCCAAAGTCCCTGAGGGCCGCTTTCCTGCAGGTTTTGGATGTTTCCTGCTGCAGCACCTGACGATAATCTGCTGAGGGGAGCCGTTTAATTTGGATCCGGTATGTTGGATCAGGGAGACATCTAAAACCTGCAGGATAGCGGCCCTCTTGGACCGGAGCTGGACACCCCTGCTTTAGATGGAGGAAGATTTGACCCCGGCCAGTTACTTCACACATGTTTTAATCCTCGTCTCCTCCCTGTTCAGGCTCAGAAATGGGGCTTTCACATGAACCCAGTGTGGATATGAAGCAGTGGATTTCACAGGACAGTGCAGAGGCGTTGAGGCGTTGGTGATTCACAGAGTAAATACTTTCAATCAGATGGAAACTTTCAGCTTATTTCTGATACAGCCATGTGAAAACAGAGCTCACAGCTTCTTTCAAATCTAAGGTTTTACACATCAGAACATCAACTACAGGTGAACAGCAGCACTGTTTATTCAATAAAACCTGAAGAATTGTGCGAAAAATGCAGCAGCATAAATTAAGTAAAGCTTTCACATACAGCTTATTAGCTTCCATGTTAACAGCTAACGGCAAGACTGCAGACCCGTCATGTTTAACAAAGACGCAGTGTTTTAAAAATAAAAAGCTGCGTCACTTTGTACGTACTCTAAAAGAGTTCTCTAAGGCGCTGGAAAATATTCCAATATCACATTTCAGAAATGCACGTAGAAGAGTCACATCTGATTATTATAATCATCTGATGACTCCCAGTTATCGGATTTTAATGCTCATGGAAACAGGCTGCATGAGGACCATGACCTCCTCTGGATGCTCGAGCATTCTGTAGTCGAATCTGCAGCCATCTGTCTGAGAGCTGATGCTGTCTCATGCAACAATGTGTGTCACTCACCCATGTGCTTAAATCTGCTTAAATTTGTTCCTAAGTTGTACCTAAGGAAAAAAAGTAAAATAAATAAAGGTGTTGACATGATCCAGACCTCGATCGCAGCCGTAGTTGGGTCCCATGGGGAGTTTTCTGGGTAAACATGTATGTTCTGTGTGGTGTTTCCTCTGTAGGAGAGCGCAAGGACGTGATCATCACTGAGCTGCAGGAGCAGCTGAGAGACGTCATGTTTTATCTGGGAACGCAGCAGAAGATGGAACAGCTGTCCTCAGAGGCTCGCAGTGAAATCCAGGAGGGACAGATCAACATCCCTGCCAGCCCATCGGACGATGCCATGGCCTCAGCAGGAGCCGGAGCCTCCTCTGGTCGGGGCCGGAGAGGCCGGGGCAGGAAGAGGAAGTAGGAGGAGCTCAGCTATGAACCATGGCGGCCTGTCGGTGTGGACACGTGTTCCCAGCCGAGTCCTGCTGTTTTCATACCGTGTCCATGTCATCGTGGCTCAAGGCTCAGGATTCGACTCAAGAAAAGCACGTGGTGCCAATATTTACTGCTGAGTTTCCAGCTTTAAGTTGATTTGCCTGCGAGCAGGAAAGTGATCAGTGTGTGTAAATATGTGCAGCCGTTTGCAGAGATGAAGAGTGTCTAGTTTGGCCATAAATGGTCTTTATTTGATCAAAAATATCTTCAGTTGTGCTCAGTTTAATACCAAACAATAGAACTTCTTATCAGATCCCCTGTTCTATCTTCATTTATCATGTCAGCGCTGTTTTACGTAGAATCCGACTCGTTTTCAGTAGACGGTGAAACTCTCACTCCTCAGGATGGCGGAGATGGACGGATCAGATCAAACCTGCTGTAACATGTTGTCTTCTCTCAGCAGCGAGGTTTTTCTGTGGGAAAGTTCAGGGAAAGAAGTCTCGTTTTCCGTGTTTTAACCATCAGGGTCAGAGATTCCCAGCGACATGTGCTCCTGCATTTCCAGGAAGTATCGGAGGATTGAGGAGCAGCAGAAGCTTGAAACTAGAGGAGGTATTTATCAGCTCAGTGTTCTTCACTTAACATTATTTAAATAGCAAACGCGTCACTGTGACGTTTTTATACAGCATTTATTTTTATTTATAGTCTTCATTGCACTGTCCTGCTTCACACTCCAAATACTTTTCATCTGCTTTGCAGCTTAATTCTTGTCATTTACGACATTATTATTAGAATAATGTAAAATCATGTGGTTGTTTTTCATCCCGCTGTTTATTTCAAAGTAAACTCTGCCAAATTTACTTCAATCATGCGTAAAGGGAATATTTTAAGCCAAGATTCAGTTCGTTTTTTGCTTCCCAGATAAGTGAAGACCTAAGAAGAGATTCACACATCCAGAAATCATTTGGAAAACACAGACATGGACGGATTGCACACCAAAGATCTCCCATGTAGGATTTTATTTAGTTGTTTATAGTTTGAAGGGAAGCTGCTCATTTTCCTTCTTCCTTGTAATAAAAATGAACCAAGGGGGACTTTTCTTTTCAGACCATCTTTCCTGATTTCTGTTAATAAACTTTTATGGGGAGAACTGATGCAGTATTACAGGAAATGGCAGAAAGATAAACATGGAGGCGTTTCCTTCTCTAGTGCCTGCATCTTTTATCGTTTTGATCAAAACTTTTTGTTCAGTATTTATGTACAAATATTCGTCTGTAAAAGTTTCTCGCTTGTGAACATTTGCTGCTTTTCCTTGTTATAAAAATTCAGATAAGTAAATTATTTTCTGAGTTTTACATTTAGATTCCGGCTGTGTCCACCTGCTTTGTTGTAGAGGCATATTCATGAGAAAACCCAACACAGTGCCTTAAAGATGTTAAAATTTACTGTATAACTAAGGGAATATTAACACCGTACCTATTGGACTGAATATGTAAATGTCTCTGTTCTTCATCTCACTGAGGAAACGAAACGGCGTCTCATCTCAACCTCAGATAACACAAAGCCAGAGGTACAGCTCTGTGACGGATCTCTCCACCACACAGTCATTGCATGTTTTTGTGTCTCAAATTTGGCCTGGATGGAAAAACTAGACAGCCTCCTCCAGTTCTTCTATCTAGACGATGATGATGCATCGTCTAGATAGAAGAAGTATCTAGACGGTGCATCATCAGAATCTGGGCTTTGAGGAGGCTAAAATATCTGCATGCAGAATAATATGCAGTCCAGTTTTTAGTTTTCAAGCCAGTTGGGAACATCAAACCACGCTGCCTTAAAACTTCTACTAAAATGGAAAGTTTTTGGGGGGCACTAATCCGCCCTGCAGGACCCCGAAGACCCGGGTCTAGATATATTTATTTAGTCAGCTGCAAATCATACATTTGTAGTGTTTTCTTTTAATGTAGCATCAGAGCCTTTTTAAAGTAGTAGCTCAACATTTCAATTCGATGAAGGAACTGATCTGGACTAAAATACCACAGAATATCTGTCATTAAAGTCGTTACCAGCTTTATTAGTCAAACCGGATGTAGCTCTGCTGAGGCCCACCCTGATAAACGTTTTTACTGTTTCCCTTCACAACAACCTCGTGGAAGTTTCTCAGTCTAAAAAGTACTTCACTGAAAACGTTTCCACTGTAAAACCGGTGAGGTGTGAGCCTGAAACATGACCTTCAGGCTGCTGATAAATGATAAGATGAGCGGGAATCATGCTGGAAATAACCTGCAGCAGTTTTCATTCTTTAAATAAATGTCAGAGCAAACTTCCTCAGCAGCAGGAGGAGGAGCTTCCTGCTGCAACACTAACAGTTTACCCGCTGCAGCCGGCTGAAGGTAAACTGTGTACAGATGCTGCGTCTGACAGAAGGATGAGGAAAATCAAGCTTCCCTCCAGCTGTTTCCTCACGGTTGCATCATGCATGAAGTAATTCTGAACTTTTCTCTGCACAGCGCGGCCACTCTCTCCTGCTAACAGGCTTTCATTGATGTGCAGAAGTTGGCGTTGATGAGCTGAAATCTGCTCGGTCCTTTTTGGTACATTCATCTTTAAATTGCTGGATGTCTGCATTCAGATTTCTGTTTATATCCACTTGTAGCTTTTAAAGACTGATGCTCCCCTCCAGTTTCAGGAATCCATCAGTCTTTATGATTCTGACCCTTTTATGAATATGTGCAGGAAATGGTTTAATAAACAGAGAAATGAAGATGAAAGTTGTCTGGGTCCACCCATCTCCAGACCCACAGCACAGCTGTGAGAACAGCTGCAGCTGGTTTTCTGTGAAACTGATAAGACCTGAGCATGAAACGGGGTCCAGCTACTGGTCCCTTTACTCAGGTAGAGAAAAAATCCATCTTGGATGTTGATAAACTGGTATTTCCCATGAGACTTGAATGCAGCTACTCTGAGTGGACTGGAAAGCAGCATGATTGAATTTCAGTTTCCAGTCAGTTTATTATATTTTTATGTTTTCTTGAAGTGGACAAAATTATTTACCCTTAAAGTCCTGCAATTTTGGCCTAAAAATGTATTTTTATGGATAAAAGACCTTACTGGACCCTTGCAGATGTAACAGCAGCGTTTCTGTTGCAGCATCATCTGCTACTGGAGGGCAGTGTGGCCTCAAAGATTAACTGCATTTGCATCTGGTATGAAATACGTTATTACTAAATATATAGCTGATTATAGCCTGAAATGGAATACTTCCATCATAATCTTAGCTTTTCAGTGGTGTATGACATGGAGCAAAATACATATTTATTCGTGAAATGACACCATGTCCCACACGGGAGTTCTGGTACCAACGAGTTAAAGGTTGATTTTTGCTCCATTTCCACCTCCAGCCAGCAGAAATCGGTACAAGGTTGGAAAAATGTAAATACAGCTATCTAAAAAATTATTATTGGGCATATAATTTTTAAAAAATGTGACCTCTATAAGCTTGAAAACCCCTTTTATAATTAACTACAAGTCTTTAAGCAAAGCTTTCCAGTCCTTATAACTGCAGTTTCAGTAGTAGTTTGTCATCCAGCCCTCTAAAGATAAATGTCAAATAAGGAAAATATGCAATATGACACGAGGCTGTGGTTGCATTTCAAGTTGATAAATATCATTTCCTGTAAAATTTTTATTTCAAAAGACACCATGACCACAAAGGAAAGGAGAAAAAAATGCTGAACATATGCTGAGTTATGACACCATTTTATTTAAACTAATAAGAAATAAAAGACCTTCATGGCTGTTTGTTTATGGTTTGATTTCATGTGTTTCTATGAGAATAAAAGTGCCTTGCTGGATTAAATGTGAGCAGAAAACTAAACCCAGAACCTCTTGGGAAAACAAGTGGAGGTGACTGGAGAAAAGAATGAGAGAATAAAAGAGGAAGAGGAGGAGTCAGATGGCTGAGCAGACTATAGAGGTAAGATAGTCTGATAGGCTTCCTGAGCTGAGCTGAGCGAGGCTTTTTTTCTGTTTCTCTCAGAGAAACTATGGGCTAGACGTACATGACAGCTGGTTTTCTCTGGAAAGTTCTGAGCCACATTTAAAGGTAAGAAATGTATTTTTTTTTCTTTTATTGCCATATTTTCCCTGTGTGTGTGTGTGTTGCGTGGGAGGTAATTCCAGTTCTGTGTGAAAATAAAGTGCAAAAACAACACATTCCTGGAGTAAAACCTGCAGCTTTTGCAGCTACAATTTTTACAAGATTTAAAAAAGTTTCTTAAACTGACATTTTCATTCAGTGAAACTAGTCAAACCTCAGGAGCTCTAAAAAATGTCTGGTATGCACAGAGTTTTTCTGGTTTTTCATGTGAAAACAAGAAAAAGGCAGTTAAAGCTCAGATACTCGTCCTCCGTCTCACCCTTTTTCCCTCCAGTGTGCTCTCATGAATTCTTTAAAGCTTACATGAGTTTGACTTCTGTGCCAAGATTAATATCCAGCACAGATAAGTTACACAATACCTGTACTGTGTTTGCTTTCACTGTTAACTGGGTTTTACTCATAGTTTGTCTTCAGGTTTTAAAGAATTAACAGGGCATAGCTTCAGTTCTCCTTAGCAGCACGATGACAGACTTTGAAATTCTGCAGCTTTAGCTGCAGCCATTAACACCAAAAACCGTCCAAAACTACATGTTTGCAGCACCAGCAGCTTAAAGATCTGCTGCATGGAGGTTTGTGAAGCAGAAATCATGTGCATGGTACACACAAAGCTGTTTGTGTGCAGTGTCATCCAGTCCAGAGAAGGTTCCTGAATGGTTTGCACTTCCGTCTCTGCAGAAACGCCTCTAAAGTTATTCCTGTAGCTGATTTGAATATCAGGTGATGAAAGGCAGATAAGCTCTCGGGTGGATGTGGTGGTCTTTGTGTAATCAGATCTCTGGAAGTGGGCTTTAATTTGATTTTCACCTCTGCAGCAGACGGTTCATAGACATAAGGCTTCCATTTACTCACATTGTTTCACTGAAGACGTAGTTGGGGACCATTTTATACTTTTTCACACATGTAAATTATAAGCTTGCTCCGTTTGTGCTTGCATTCATGTGTCTTGCAGTTATTCACCTTGAAGAACATGTGGTTATGTAATGGACCAGAGGGGGTGGCTGCAGGCTTACAGCTACATGTCTTTATAATAACCTCAAGAATTCTAGTTCATGTAACTGAATCATTACAGTATTTAGTGAAGCAGTTTCACAATACGCCAAATTTATTTTTAGCTGCTAAAAGCTTTAATGTTTTTACCAGATAAAATACATCAGATACGACCACTTAAGCTCAAATGAAGAGCTTTTATCTTGTTTGGTTTAAGGGAGAAAACTAGCAGCTATTAGAGCTTCATATTTTACCTGAACTAACAAAAATATTGTGGTGGTGTCAAATTAGAGCTTAAATGAAGCATTTCAGAAGAAAAGTGACTAAAGGTGCTGCAATGATGTACAGAGAGAATAATTTATGTATCTCTATTTCATTAAATCCCTTGAAACAAAATGAGGACCTAAAAATGTTACGAGCTTTTAACACAAAGAGGTTAATAAATGACTGAAAGCTGCCTTTTAAATTCCCAGATTTTGTCCCGCTATGTTCAATAAGTTTGATCAATATCATCACAGCTGCTGTGGTTTTAGTTTAGTCTTCTTCCCCTTAGTGGCTGAAAATATAAAGCAATACAGTGTGTGTTGCATCTCGCTGATTAACTCCACCCTCTACTTTTTGCGTAACTCCACCCACTGCCGAATTTGCAAAATGCCTGAAACTAGTGAGCTGTGGGGTGATCAGGTGTCATGAGGAGTGGGCGGGTCGGGACAAACAGGTAGAAATGATTGACAGACAGCAGCTCAGCTCACTGGCAAGATGGAAAGCAAGATTCACAAAGCAGCTACGTCACAGAGCGTCTTTGAGGTGGAAGACTTTCCCCTCCTGAATCTCCTCAGCTACACATGAACCAGGTGGTCCTGAACGTATCAGTGTGAGCCGTTAGCGCTGTTAGCT